>CM053595.1:70502224-70528711 GCA_028646575.1 Pseudocheirus occidentalis | reverse complement strand
GGGCCGGTGCTCTATTCACTGCGCCACCTACCCACCCCCTATCAATAGGTTTTTCTGCATCAATTGATATAATCTTATAACTTCTATGAGTTTTATTATATAAATGGTCAATTATGCTGATAGTGTTTTTTCAAAAATGAACCAGCCTTGCATTCCTAGTATAAATCCCACCTTGTCATAGTGTATTATCCTGGTGATAATTTGCTGTAATCTTTTCCTAATACTTTATCTAAAATTTTTGCATCAATATTCATTAGATAAATTGGTCTATAATTTTCTTTCTCTGTTTCAGTTCTTCCTGGTTTGGGTATCAGCACCAATAGTAATATCATTTTCCTGTTTCATCATCTTAGTCAATCTAACTGGTGAAATGTGGTACCTCAAAGTTGTTTTGATTTGCATTTCTTGAATCAATAGTGATTTATAGCATTTTTCCATATGCTTAAAGATATCTTTAATTTCTGCCTCTGTAAATTGCCTGTTCATATCCTTTGACCATTTATCAACTGGGGAATGACTTGTCTTCTTGTAAATTTTACTTAATTCCCTGTATATTTTAGAAATGAGGCCTTTATCAGAGACACTGGTTGTAAATATTCTTTCCCAATTTCCCACTTCCCTCTTAATCTTGGTTACAATGGCTTTGCTTGTACAGAAACTTTTCAATTTAATGTAATCAAGATTATCCATTTTGCATTTTATAATGCTCTCCAACTCTTCTTTGGTCATAAAGTCTTCCCTACTCCATAAGTCTGATAGGTAATCTGTTACTTGCTTCCCCAGATTATTTACAATATCAGCCTTTATACCTAGATCATGCACCCATGTAGACTTGACTTTAGTGTATGGTATTAGATGATGGTCTACGCCCAGTTTCTGCCATACTATATTCCAATTGTCCCAGTATTTTTTGTCAAATAGTGAATTCTTAACCCAGAAAGTGGGGTCTTTGGGCTTATCAAACAGCATATTACTATAACTACTGAGTGTTTTGTATCCAATCTATTCTATTCTAAGCCATGCTATTCTAATATATATTTTTTTCCTTATTGTGTTAAGGTGTTTTGTTTTGTTTTGCTGTCTTGGTTTTCTGGTGGATCTATGATCCTTAGATTGTCTCTATGAATCCTATCTTTGAAACCAGCATGTTTTACTGGCATAGTAAGCATATTTTCTTTTTTATTTTATTGGTTTTTTTGTTTGCTTTGCTTTTCTCCCTCTAGATTGTCCTTCACTTCTGCATCTTTGCATTTTCAATCTATTGTTCCCTTTTTTGCATCTTTAATGAAGCATGCCATTGCACATGACAGTTTATTTATTTTCTATTTTGTCCACTATTTTTGCTCTATGAGCCTTAAATTCTACCCTCATAATTTTCATTCTTCTTTTAAAATCACTCAGGGACAACATGTTGTTCTATAATCATCTCAGATTTCACAGGGATCCTCTGTGTCACCAAGTTTTATATTGTTTTTCAATGTTTATTCACAGATGGTCAAGCCTGTTTACTACATATGAAGGTCATATTTATTTTTTAGTTATTGTTTTTACATTAATCTTATTATATATAAGGTCTCCAGATAATATGTGTGTATGTTTTTCCTCTTCCTGTGATGTTTTTTAATTTCAGTTTTTTTTGTCCATTATTTTCCCGTATTGTATGCTTGCTTCCCTTTGATTATGTTTTCCTATGTATCTGGATCACAAAACAACTCATCCTCAACCCATGCTGAGCAATTCAGAGGTTACTAGACCAGGTCTTTTCTCTAACTTTGTGGTTCTCAACCTTCCTAATTCTGCAACCCTTTAATATAGTTGCTCATGTTGTGGTGACCCCCAACCATAAAATTATTTTTATTGCTACTTCATAACTGTAATTTTGCTACTGTTATGAATAATAATGTAAATATCTAATATACAGGATGTATTTTCATTGTTACAAATTGAACATAACCCACAGGTTGAGAACCACCGCCAATGATCAGAATTCGTTGTGTTCTTTCCCTCAGGTATAGCAGAATGTTACATATCCAGGCTCGCCACTGTAAGTTCAGAGGTTTGCAACACCAGTTCCACAGAATTGTCCACCTTAGTATTAGAATTTCCTAGCTTTGTAGCACTAATGTTGCAGAGTTGTGGTCCTCATTTAGCTTTTCATCCAGAAGAACTATGGCTGTCAGGGCTAGGACAAATTTCTACAAGCTGGAGCCAAGGTCTCCATGCATTGAGAAGAGGGAGAGGAGAGTGGGGTTTTGAGGTCAGTTTTCTTGTCAGCCTGGATCATGTCCTTGGGTCTGCCTATGCAGCCTCACTGCCAGTAGTGGATGGAAATCAGAGATGGATGCTCAGTGTCAGTGAGCTTCAGTTCACTTGAACAAAAAAAAAACTTAAGGATTTTTAGTGTCTTACATCATGGAGATAACTGAAGCTGCTTTATCTTTGATGTATAATTTATGCTTTGGAAGACTTTGGGTGATTGTAAGCATCAGAGAAAACATAGTGTCCTCTGTCTTATTGTTCATATGACAAGTATGTCTCCTTATTCTATATCTTTTACCTCTTCTGTTATGGTTTTCTTGCCCTGGCAATGTGTCCTCCACAATCTCCTCCTTTTATTGTTTAGTGCATCATGGGAATAAATTTGAGTAACTACCCATGTCAGATATTTTCACTCCCAAACCTGCATAGACCATGACAATCAGATATACTTGTTGACCTTCCCTTGTAAAAGTTTCAAATTTCTTTAGACTATAACCTTTCTGAGGGCAAGAGTGTTTTTTTTTAGTTTTGCTTCTGCTTGTATATCTAGCTCAAAAACACTTCCTGGATTGTAATAACACAATCCACAGACATGAAAAAAATATTTGGACATACCCACAAACATTAGCTTTTGCTTATATTTGAGAAGTGAGTCAGATCTGTGTCCCTATATTTTATCTTTTTCTCTGAATAGTTGGACCAATTCACAGCTCCATCAATATTTCTTTAATGAGGCTTAGGGATGAATAGTGAACATTATAAAAACCAGAACCATATAATTTTAAAGCTAATAGTGGTTCAAAGATAATATCTAACCCCACTCCTCTCTACATTTTACAGAGCATAAAACCAAGAGATTATATGCTTTGTCTGAGGTCTCACAAATTGTAAATAGAGACCTAGGATTTGAACCCAGTCCCTCTCATTAAAAATAAAGTTGTCTTCCTTTTATATCAAGAGGATCCATAAATAATTAATTTGGATTCAATCTAGGGGAGTCAGTCAGCATATTTGGTCAGAGTCTTATCCTAAGAAATTCTACATCTGCGTTAAAATAGCATTTAATTAAAGTCATTTTTCAACCTACTACAGGAGAATCATGACGTGAGATTTTGGAACTGTGGCAGAGGCTTAATTAAAAAATTGAGCACTAAGCAGAATCTGACTATTGATTTCATTGGATCATAGGTTCTGAGATAGAAGGGATCTTAGAGAAACCATCTAGTCCAGTAATGGTGAACATGCAGACCACACGTGGCCCTCTACTTCCACAAATGTGACTCTTTAACTGAATCCAAACTTTACAAAACAAATCTTTTAAGGGAATTTGATGAGTGAAGTTTGGATTCAGTTAAAGGGCCACACTTGAGAACCTAGAGGGACACATGTGATCTCAAGACCAAAGGTTCCCCAACCCTCAATTCTAGTCCAATCTACTAATTTGAGGAACAAAAGGTTACTAAAGTTGACAATTATTAAATTGTTTGATCAGGGTCATTTAGCTATTAAGTGTCTGAGGCCGCATTTGAAATCCAGATTGACTTCAAGTCCAGTATTCTAACTTCAAGGTCATGCTTCCTTTCTGATCTCTAACTCATTATAGTGCCCAATTCCTACCTTGTCCCATTATAATAGCTCAAGGATTGGGTTCAAGGATATTTGGTTTGGGAAGTGTCCATAGCTTCTCTAGGATAATATGAGGGATTAAAGCTAACATGACATCTACTCTAGATCTAGACTAGGGGAGTGAGGAAAGAAAATTGACTCAGGATCTGATAAAACCTTAATTTCCTAGGGTCATTTTTCCAGGACTTTATACATCATAGGAGCTTCTGAAAATGGTCTCCATCACACCTAAATGTCAAATATTCACATTTTAATTTCACACCCACCAGAAGTCAGTCTTTGAAAGTTTTCTAGAAGCACTGTAATTGAATGAAGGAAGGGAGGATCATCAAGCTCCTTTCTGTAGCACACTGCCCCCTTCCCTCCTTGCTTAATATAGTAAGGAATTAGAGAGAGATAATCTCAGGTGTGAAAGGGGCAGTGTATTTCTGCCAAGAACTCTATATGTCAAGTTTGATTTTAATTTCAGATACTGTCCAAACTAGATTGGAGTCCTGTCATCCCTGCCAAGAGCAATCTTAGGGCTTCGTTCACCCACTACTAACCCTGACTAAGATCACAGCTAAGGTAGAAAAGGAACTCAGCTGAATCCCACTTAAACCTCGATATTCACAATGTTTTTTCATACATATGGATTTCTTTCTTCCACTATAATACTACACCCATGCTCATGATGACATAGTGGAGACCCTGGATTCTAGAAGTCCATGCACTTCAATGTGACCTCCTGTAGATCATGCCAAACTGGAAATACTTGGAATATTGCATCTGGTGATTGATTTATAGCTGTTGGCCAAGAACAAATCCAACTCTCTTTGGAGTGATACATCACCAGGCTATCCACAGAATGATGACTGTCTTAGCCATAGCAGTTTCAGTTCCATTACAGAGATATTTTGTGATCTTGTACGACACTCTTAGAGCCTCAACTTCCCTTCATTACAAAATGAAACATTTCTATGACTAGCTGGTTGGTGAAATCATATCCAAATGAAAAATTTCAGCTTTCTAGATCTCTGATTTCCTTTCATTTCTTTATCTTTATCTTTATCCCATCCCCTCAAGATGAAAAGTACCTTTGACTTTAACATTGATAATGATTTAACAGTGATGCATTTACAGCATGAGGGAAATATGGATAGACTACGGTTCATATAAAAGCATAGATCTGGAACTAGAAGGAACCTTGGAAACCATTTAGTCCAGGCCCCTCATTTTACAAACTAGGAGGCTGAGGTCTGGGGGTGGGAGGAGGTGACTTGTTTTAGGTTACAAGGGCAGCAAGTGACAGACTCAGGATTCATGCTCAAATCCTATTACTCCAAATCTAGCTCTTTTTCTATTCTGTCATCCTGCCTCTTCTAGGAGGTATGGTCAATATAAATGAACAGCATGACATAAATAAGCATTATTTATGTGTCTACTATATTCCAGGCATTATGCTAACCGCTTGGGTTACACAGTTGAAATAATCTCTTTCCTGAAGTGTATTATATTCTAATATGTGAGACAACACACCCATATACAGATATATGTATATACAAATATGTGTGTAGATATGTATATGTATACATGCGCATATAAACCAAAAGAGGTATATAGACACGTGTATATATACACACATATGTATACATATATGCACACATACATATACACATACATATGTATATGTGTACATGTCTAATTATTATACATATGCTTTATATATACATATACAGTATATATGCCTATACACACATACATATATGCACTATATACACATATACATATATAAAAATATAAATAAATATATAATATATATTAAAATATACATATACATATATATAATATACATATACTTATAGTGGTTTTGAAACAGAAAGCAAAAACTTGATCTTAAGTAGGATTTTTGTAAGTATAGAGTACAGAAGAGAAATTATGACTATCCTTCCATAATCTTCCCTGGTGTTATCACATTGGAATATTTCCTTCAGTTCTAGGTGCTACATTTTAGAAGGGCAAGTTTGGAAGCATGTCCAGAGGGAAAAAATACATTACATATATATGTATGTATATACACATATACATGTGTGTATATGTGTGTATATATGTGTATCTATCCATCTGTACATCTATCTGTCTATCTCTCTCTCTCCCTCTTTCTCTCTCTCTCTCTATCTACACGCATATATGAGGATAGAGAGAGAACTAAAGACCATACCTGATGAAAATAATTTAAAAGAAATAATATTATTTAACCTGAAGAAGAAAAGTCTTAGTGGAGATGTGACTTCTATTTTCAAATATTTCAAGGCTTGTTGCATGGATGATGTATTTTTTTTCTGCTTGACATCAGAGGAAAGAACTAAAAACAAAAAGTGGAAAATGAACAAAAAGCATAATTCAACCCAAGGGGAAAAATGTGTGTAACAATTAGATGCACCAAAGTGGAATGAACCATCATTGAAGTGAATTCCTCTCTGCAAGTCTTCAAGCAGTGGCTGCATGGCTACTTGTAGTGATACTGTGATGGGGATTTTAGTTTAGGAAGCTCTTGGACTAGATGACAGGTTTCTTTCACCTCTGAGATTCCTTGATTCTGTGGCTCTGGCAGAAGTTATAGCTCTTCATTTTTCTCTCCTGCTCAGCTGCTGAATCTTCGTTGTCTCTAGTCCTGGTTGCCAACTCTCAGTTTATCTAGCTATTTCTAACAAATAGAAACAAGATGGGCTTTATTAAAAAAATCTGTGGTCTTTAATCATAGTCAGAGACAATTTAGTGTGGTCTTCATTGTTGTGCTTTGTTACTCAGCTTCTGTTGACCTAGACTTCAGATAAACACTCTTCCTGACTTATTACACTGCACACACCACTATGAAGTGAGTGTAATTTTATTATTTGTTTATTATATTAAGGATATCATTCCACGGAATCAATGTTATAAGGTTTTTCATTACTTCTGCATTACAAGAAATAGATACACAATCCACATTTTAGTCAGTTTTTTCCATCTACAATACTGAGAAACATGAATAAAATCTCAGTCTTGAGTTTAGTAGGTGAAAAAATCAGCAGCCTATTGAATGTCCTGTAAGGCTGAAGTGGAAATTTTGATGGGACTGGAAAGAGCGTGTATACATAGCTGGAAGTGAATCCATCCTAACTTCGCATATGTAGATTAGGTCTTGGGCAAGCTGTTTTGTTCGTTTGTTTTTCTGAGAAAATTAAATTTGTCCTTCACTTTCTTTCAGGGATTTTGTCCTGCTGCACATTAAAGAGATGATGTTAAAAGAGTCATGGATTCATAGACTGTTAGAACTGGACAGGGCATTAACATATAGAGCATCTGAGCTGCAAGATTTTTAAATACATAAAAAGTTGGAGGAATCAGGGATTTTAAGATTATTTTGTCTAACCCGTTCCTCCTATAGACCAGAACACAGAAGTCAAGAGGAATTCTGAAACTATCCTAAGTTTAGTGTGAGAGCCAAGGTTCTAACCAGGGGTGTACTTGTATATATTTATCAACTAATTCTCCAAAGGGACATGACACGCATTTATATTTAATTTGAATCATTCATTTTTTCCTCCATCATGTCCTTAAGATTAGACAAACAACAGATCAATAAACCAAACCCTAATTTATAATCCTTAACTGATTTCTGAAGTTCTGAAGAACATTTAACAATAAACTTAGGCCTGAGCTGGTTGTAGCACAAATGTACTGACTCCAATTCTATAGAACTTTTTTCCTAGTTTCTGTACTAGAGAAGTTTTCCTCAGATTGTCTTTGCTACAGGTCCTGAGTGCTGTATGCAAACACAGCTGGATTTGCTCATGTAGCATTTAATCTTGGATTGGAAAGCAGAAAGACCATTATACCTGCTGCTGTTGTGGCACCAATGTGACACAGAAACAAAATACAGGGCCATTTGCCAACCAAAATATTGCTGGTAGAATGGTTGTCCTGGAAATAGAAGAAATTGTCCACAGGTGGGAGAAGAGGGGGAGAATTCCATGCCAAGAAAGAGTATCTAAATCTATTCCTTTATTACCATTAGCTCATGTGGATGTTATAACAGTGATATACACAGGAGTATTTGAAAATGTTCCTATTGATCGGAAGTGAATAATTATTACCCTCCCTCTATTATGGAATCATTATCAGAAAGTGATAGCGGAAAAGCTAACCAAGATTAATAACCACTTTTCATTATTTTTAATGCGACCTATTGATTTTAAAGTGGTGTAGGGTATGACAGTTTATTACAATAAGACAATAAAATAGACGATATGAAATAATTGAGAATGATCTCTTCACTTTCTACTGTGGTTGCGGCACATTATGTGCTGTGCATGTGGAGACATTTATGGGAAGCTCCATCCAGCAATGGCAGCTTAAGCACTATATAAACGAGCACTTTGGAAGCAGGGTATTATAAAATAATAGGCAATAAAGCTGGCAAATGGGGCCTTAATTTGATTCCATTATGTCAAAAATGATAAGGGGGTAGATCTTGCCATCAAAGCAACCTACTGTTGGGTTGAATACATTTGTGCCAGGCATGATGCAGTAGGAGAACATAAGATGATCAGGAGAATTTAGTCCCTCATCTGATAGCAAAGTTCAGTGGTGTTCCGTGTCACTGACATCAGAATCTGTGACAGGCTCTTCCTTATAGTAGGATATATTTAAGGTTTATGAAAACTTGAAGCATGTTCTTTGTGAATTTGTCCCTTAGCTCTCTATCTCCTCTAGAGCAAACTTCACTTTTGGTAGCCACCACCGGTTATATTGGTTTTACTTACTTATTTTTGATCCTTAGTTTTCAAGATTACAACACTCAAACCTAATCCAAACCAGCACCTGGAGTAGACATTGAGAATGTGAAGGGTATGCCAGTCTACTTTCCAATGCTTAGTAAACTCCGTCCTCCACTTAGAATTCCTATGATTAATAGTAATAGACTATTTCAACAAAACTCCATTCCCCTGATACCATAGCTTTCTTTCTTAATAGCATTCGTGCCTTACTTCTCCTATGGATTTTTTTTTCTGTCTATGTCCTTCTTTGTTTTATATTCCTTTTATTCCTTTTTTTCCTTTTTGCACTAAACCCTTGTTCTCCCAGAAGATAAAGCATCTCTGGTAACCCTTTCTAGTACTGGATGTGCTTTTTCTCTTGTTCTCCAGAAATAGAAGGTTGAAAAAGAAGTGTAGGAATGCTCTTTGCTTTTCAATATTACTTCATGACATTGCCCTTACCATCATAATTCAGTAACCTGTATTCTTGGAATTTTATGCCGTCAATATGGTTCCTTATCCATATTGTGCCTGATGACTGGTCCCTATATTATTCTCCTTCATAAAAAAGTTCAGTATTCATTGCCTTCCTTATCACCCCAAGATCTGCCATTGTGTCCTGGAACTTAGCTATATATGTTGAAAACCACTCAAACATGCTTGCTTCCCAGTTCATTAAATGCCTTAGTTCTTTCTGTATATTTATTTTACCTGAATTGTGCATAGGAATGACTATATCATTATCTGACTACTTTTTTTCATAAGTATTTTAATTCTGCATCCAATGATAATTCCTTTACTTCCCAATCTCAACCCTCTAGTAAATTATACAGATTCACATTGTCATCAAATCTGAAATTCATTTCTCTAGCAATAACCTGTTTCTAACACTCCTCCTATGCCTTTGACTTCTTCAATAGATTTTCCATACTCACCACAATCTTTAATCAATTTCCTATTCCTGCTTTCCCAAGAAGGCTTGCACCTTCTCTGGAATTTCTTTCCTTTGAAATCCTGTACCTATAGTTAAAAAGTTCAACTTTGTATTTTTCAGTGCCTTTGAATCTTCTGTTTTCATTTCCTATCTCTTTCCAAATTCTAAGCCCAGATGACTTCCTCTAGACTCTTTGTCATTTCCTACAAGCATGACTATGATATCTGCTATAGAATTCAAGCAACTATGTTGATTTGTTCCACTACAAATCTGTAAAATCTAATCCCATCTATGTCCTTACATATGCACGGCAATATTTTTTCTACTCCCTCATATTTCTCATGTGATATGTTTCAAGTCTTCTGAAATACCACACCATTTCTATTGCCTTTCAGCAAAAGACCTCTCATAGCTTACTTGATAAAATGAAAAAGACCATCTGTTGTGAAATTCTTCTCCCTAATTATAAACCTCAAATAATGATATCTTCCCCCATTCTCCTGTCTTCCAGTCTTCCTGTCAAGTTTCACTTCTCTATTTCCCTGTTTGATTCCATGTCCTTGTAACTCCTCCCAAAGCTTGCCCTTTCCTTCTCTCTTCTTTCTCCAACTTTAATTTTTTGTTGCTCTTTATCCATTAGTTCCTTCCTTGCTATACATTATCATGCTTCAATATTTCTCATCTTAAAAAAAACTCCCCTTGATTATTCTATTCCCTTAGACCATCATCTTATATATTTCTTCGTTTTCCCCATGAAATTTGTAGACAAAATCATTACAGACTTGGTGTCTCTACTTTCTTTCCTCTCACCATTTTTTATTATGATTTCTGATCCCATCATTCAACTGAAAGATCATTCTCTATCATCACCAATGATCTCTTATTTTCTAAATACAATGATAACCTTCTTGC
Source organism: Pseudocheirus occidentalis (assembly GCA_028646575.1). Classification (NCBI taxonomy): domain Eukaryota; kingdom Metazoa; phylum Chordata; class Mammalia; order Diprotodontia; family Pseudocheiridae; genus Pseudocheirus; species Pseudocheirus occidentalis. The sequence goes on along the minus strand of CM053595.1, from coordinate 70,518,199 downwards.
CTCTGTTTCATACTTTGCACCGGTGGCTTTCTCCTCCTTCCTCAATGCATCTCCCTCCCTTTCATTCTCATGACAGCATTTTCTGCTGATTCACATCCCACAAATACAACTACAACTACTCAAGGTCCTTTGCTGGATCATCACCCATATTCACAATATCCCTGCAACCACAATATGTGGAAACATACCATTCCTCTGTCCAAGTCCCTCTTCTCTTTACACTTTTCAGTGGTATCATCACCTCCTATTTTGTTGAATGATCATCTCTTTGCAGATAGTTCCGGAATCTATATACCCTGTCTTCAATTTCCCTCTTGAGCTCTGGTCTTTCATTAACAGCTGCCTGTAATAGAGGCACATCTGCTTGGATGTGCTATAGTCATTTCAAACTCAACACATCTAAAACACAACTCATTTTCTTTTTCTCCAAATTCATCCTCCTTCCTAACTTTTTTTTTGAGATCTTTACCATCTTTCCAGTCACTTTGTTTCATCACTTGGGAGTCTTTCTTGACTCTTCCGTCTTCCTCCTCCCTCTAGTTTACTGTTTCTTCCTCTACAGTTTTTCTTCCATTCAGGTCCTTATCTTGAAACACATAGCTCCCACCATAGTTCAGTTTCTTGTCCCCTTTGGTCTAGACTACTGTCGTTGTCTCCTACCTAGTCTTCCTGCCTCACATCTCTCCCTTTTCCAATACCTCCCATGTATAGCTGTCAAACTGATATTGCAGGCACAAGTCTGACCATGTCACTCTTGTGCTCAAAGAGCTTCAGTGCCTCTTTATTTCCTTCATTATAACTTAAAAATTCCTATGCCATTTGAAGTCCTTTACAATCTGGCTCCCAATTAAATCTATAATTTAATTTCACGTTTCTCCTGACACACACTATATTCTAGCCAAAGTGGTGTACTTGTCATTCTTTACATAGGATATTCCATTCTCTGCCTCCTTTTCTTTACATACATGCTCACCATCCAACCTTTATATTCTAAGAATATATATTCTCTGTCTCTTGGAATCTTAATTTGCTTTCAAGTCTCAGCTCAGATGCTACCTCCTACCTTTGCTGATTTGTCAGGCTATTATTCCTCTTTTGCCTCACTCCCCACTTGTCCTTATTGTTCATAGATTTTGAACTTACTTATCAGTTTACATGGTATTAATTTCTGCTGTCATGCATGGTCTCCTTAATATTAAGGACTGTTTCTTTTTTATCTTTGTATCTCCACTTTCTAGAAAAGTTCTTTGTAGATACCATATACTTAATGAATGCTTGTTGAATTGAATTGCATAGATTTATATTGAATTGAATTGAGTCACCTCAAGCATATGCTTCTAGAACGTTAAAGCAATAAGTGACTTGGAAACAGTATAATTCAATACCTTCATATGACATATGCAGAAATTAAGAATCAAAGATGTGGCTAAAGTCAGAGAGATAGCTATTAAGTGAAAAACCCAGAAGTTGAAATAAGGATTTCTGACTTCAAGAATGGCTTTCTTTTAAATATATCAAAATGGTTTATTTCCAGAAGAAAATAGAGGAACAAACTATCATGGAACAAAAGTTTCAAGTTTGAAAAAAAAACAGTCAACAGTAGAGAAATATATGTTTATTCATCAAAAGGACTAAAAGCCAGGGATCTTAAATCCTAACCCAAGGCAAAAGTAAGAAGCTTATTTTTCTAGCCATTTCTGATTACTGAACTCTTGATATTGGGTTGGTTTGAAGACCATATCTACTTTAAGGAAAATAACACCATTTGTTAATTAGAAAGTATTTAGTTCATACGTTGTGAATCCAAGTCTCCTCCAATCCCCCAAAATCTTAGTACTTTTTCATGCAACCATCCCTGCTCTGACTCATTTTCCTTGCTCAATGCTTTAGTTAAAAAAATTGAGTTCCATGTTGTCAGTAACCCTAAGATTAATTCCATAACCCTTTGTTCTCTATCTTTTTTTCTCTTGCCATATTCCAGCTCTGGGCTACTTTTAACATCTATCTTTTCTGCTCCTACTCAGAAGCTACTCTACCATAATACTGAGTAAGGTCTCATGAGTTTAAAATATAACCTTTCTATGTAGGAAAGCAAACAACTCAACTTTATTAAGACCCTTATGATTTCTCTTTCCTATTTACCTTTTCATACTTCCCTTGAGTCTTGTATTTGAAAGTAAAATTTTCTATTCAGCTCTGGTCTTTTCATCAAGAATGCTGAAAAGTTCTCTATTTCACTAAATATCCATCTTCCCCTCTGAGATATTCCTGGGTAGGTAATTCCTGTTTTTAATCCTAGCTACTTTGATCAATTAGATCATATTCCAACCCCTCCAATTCCTTAATGTAGAAGTTGCTAACTCTTGCATTATCCTCATTGTGTTTCCATGATACTTGAATTGTTTCTTTGGTTTTCCTTACAATATTTTCTCCTTGACCTGGAAAATCTGGAATTTGGCTATAATATTCTTAGGAGTTTTCCTTTTGGGATCACTTTCAGGTAGTGTTCAGTGGATTCTTTCGATTTCAATTTACTGTCTGGTTCTAGAATAACAGGGCTGTTTGATAATTTCTTGAAAGATGATGTCTATGCTCTTTTTTGAGCATGACTTTTAGGCAGTCCACTTATTACTCCCTATTTATTTCAAATTATCACCTTTTCTTATTTTCTTTCAAACTTTCTCTTCCCTATCTCTTTTCCAAGCATAGATTTGGTTTTGCTGATGACTAATTCTTCCCTCATTTTCACTCACCATATTGCCAATGTTTTGGAGCTGAATGTGTTACTACACCAATCCCTCTGTGTATGTGTTCTGCCAGGTTTTGAATGGCTCAGATTAAAATAAATTAAAAAATAAAACTAGGAGTTATTTTCCAAACATAAGTCATTACCTAATTATAATTTAAAAAGAAAGAAAATTATATTCTCAGAATCAAAAAGTAGATTTCACAATAAATAAATGATATTAGAAATTATTTTGACCAACTATATGTCAATAAAGCTGACAATGTAAATTCTAGAAATGGATATTTATAAAAAGTAAAATATCTGAATTAGTGGAACAAGTAAAATAATTTAAGCAAACCAATTAGACAGTATAATATTGAATGAACCATAAACAAACTTTTAAAGGGGTGTGGAACTCCATAATCTTATGGGTTCACAAGAAAACTCAGTAAAATATTTAAAGAACAATGAATTCTAATATTGTATAAACTATTATAAAAATATAAAAAGAAATACCAATCTCCCCAGATTCATTCTATGACATAGAAATAGTCTTGATACCTAAGAGTTGGAGAGTTAAAAGAGCAAAAGAAAACTATAGGCTAACATATCTAATAAACAAGGATGCAAAAATTTTAAATAATATATAAGTAAAGAAGCTAAGCGCAGTTTTTGTCCTTCATTCTTGAAGAGGAACAAAATGATATCACTATGTCAGGCTTAAGTACAGTGTGCCCAACTGTGGCTAACCAGATCAATACAACCTCAGAAGACTCTATCACAGGTTGGATACAAATGATCTATATGAATATATGAAGTGCAGAGATATCTAAATTTGTGCATCTCATGTTTCTTTTGAGGTTACTGTAATTCTTCTTTGCTCATAGAGGACAGTGATGAAGAAGGTAAAACAATATATCACAAAGATTTATTCTGTGACCCAGTTGGATTATGCTAGTAATGTAGGGATGGTTAATATTAGGAAAATGATCAATTTAATTACCAATATTAGTAACAAAATGAACAAAATCACATGACACATAAAGAGGTGCAGAAAGATCTTTTGACAAAATATAATACTCATTTTCGTTTAAAAAATCAACCTAGAAAACATAGGAATAAATGGATCACAAAATAGTAAAGAGTGTATAGCTTAGGCAAAAATATATTGTTATGTATAAAAAGTGTAATTTTTTTCCAATAAAATCAAGAAAACACTGCTGTCTATTGTAATTTCTATTTGACATGGTGCTAAAAGTGTTGGCTGTAGTGATAAGACAATAAAAATAAATTGAGAGAATAATTGTATTTGGCAAGTGTAAAGACTTAAGATTTTTGGATGAAGATTCATTATTTGGTAAAACAATATATATTGGGAAAACTGGAAAGCATTATGCCAGAAACTCAGCATGTACCAATATCTTATACAATTTACCAAGATATAGTAAAAATGGACATGACCTAGATATGAAAAGAGATATTACAAGGAAATGAGAACATGGAAGATATTACTTATACTTACAGATAGAAAAACAATTTATAAATAAACAAGAGATAGAAACACAGTTAGCTGTAAAATGGATAATTTTGATTCCAGAAATTAAAAAAAAAAGGTTTTGTACAAATAAAACAAATGTAGCCAAGATCAGAAGGAAAGCAGAAAATTTGAGGAAAGTATTTTTATTGACAGTTTATAAGATAAAGGTCTCATATGAAAATAAATATAAAAAATGCTGTCAAATCTATAAGAAAGTGAGTGACTCCCTAATTGATAAATGGTTAAAATAAATAAGCAGGCAGTTTTCCAATAAATTACTTAAAATGAATTTTAGTCATATGAAAAAAATGATCTAAATAATAATAATAATAATTATTATTATTATTATTTTTGCTTTTTGGAGGGCAGTTGGGGTTAAGTGACTTGCCCAAGGTCACACGGCTAGTTTTTGTGTGTGTGTGTGTGTGTTAAGTGTCTGAGGCCGGATTTGAACTCAGGTACTCCTGACTTCAGGGCCGGTGCTCTATTCACTGCGCCACCTAGCCGCCCCGATCTAAATAATTATTGATTAGAAAAATGCAAATTAATAAAAAAAGCCTGAGATATCATTTTACATCTACCAGTTTGGCTAACATCATTGAAGGGGAAAATGACAAATGTTGGAGAGGATGTGGAAACAATACACTAATTCATTTAAACAACCTATACCCTTTGAACCATCCCAGAGATAATTAAGGGAAAAGGAGAAGAACATATATGTTCTAAAGTGATTATAGCAGCTCTCTTCATGGTGGAAATGAATTGGAAATTGCAGATATTCCCATGAAATGAGGAATGGCTGAACAAGTTGTGATATATGATTGCGATGGAATACTACTGTGTTATAAGAAAAAGTGAGCTCAATGATCTTAGAAAAATGTGGAAAGACATGAAATAATGAAGAACAAAATGAGTAGAACCAAGAGAACATGGTATATAGTACAGGAATATTGTTTTAAGTATAACTTTGAGTGAATAAGTTATTTTGACTATCATAAACACCTAAATTAACTATAAAGGACATATGCAGAAAGACACCACCTGCATCCAGAGAAAGACATGATAAATAGAAGTACATATAGAATAATTTAAAACGCATACACACATACCAATTTGTGTCTAATGGTAGCCAACTCTAGGGTAAAGCAGAGAAAAACAGAAAACAGTAAAAAAAGAAAGAAATGTACATGAAAATGTTATTGTATATTTGAAGGAAATAGCAAGTTGTTTATAATACATTTGCACTTTCATGTACAATTGCATTTTTATTGCACTATGTCACAGAAATGCTTGCTTTATTCCACAAATATATATTAATGTTTTTTTAAAAGACAGTAACATAAAGTAAAAAAAGACAGCAAAATGATTACTTTTTAAGAGGACATAATAATATATTTAAAGAACCCTGAAGACTTAAGTAATAACTTAATTGAAGTAATTTATAACGTCAGGAAATTTTCAGAAAATAAATACAAACAAATAACTGGCATTGATGTAATATCAATCAATAAATCCCAGCAGGAAGAGATAATAAGGGGAAATTCCATTTAAAATATCAGCAGATCAAACAAGAGACAGAAAATATTGCAAAATATAAAATAGAAAATTTTGAATTTATTAAATTAAAAAGCTTTTGTACAAACAAAAGCAATGCAACCAAGATTAGAAGGAAAACAGAAGACTTGGAAATAATCTTTATACCAAGTGTCTCTGATAAATGCCTCATTTCTCAGATATATAGAGAACAGAAGTAAATTTATAAGAATACAGGCCATTGACCAATTGATAAATTGTCAAAGGATGTGAACAGGCAGTTTTTGGATGATGAAATTAAAGCTATCCATAGACATATGAAGAAATGCTCTAAATCAATTTTGACTAGAGAAATGCAAATTAAAACAACTTTGAGGTACCACCTCACACCTATAAAATTGACTAATGTTACAAAAAAGGAGAATGATAAATGTGGGAGAAGGATAAATGTGGGAAAATTGGGACACTGATGCAGTGTTGGTGGAGTTGTGAACTGATCCAACCAATCTGAAGAACAATTTGGAGCTATGCTCAAATGGCATCAAAATTATGCATACCCTTTGATCCAGCAATGCCTCTACTAGGTCTATATCCCAGAGCGATCATAAAAAGAGAAAATGTTTGACATGTACAAAATTATTTAAAGTAGACCTTTTTATGGTGGCAAAGTATTGGAAAATGAGGGGATGACTGTCAGTTAGGGAATGGCTGGAAAGACTGTAGTCTATGAATATAATAGGATACTATTTTGCACTAAGAAATGATTAAGTGGTAGATTTCAGAAAAACCTGGAAAGACTTGGATGAACTGAAGCAAAAATGAAATGAACAAAACCAGGAAAACATTATACATAGTATCAGCAAAATTGTGTGATGATAAGCTATGAATTACTCAGCTCTTCTAGGTCTCAGGAAGGAAAATATTACCATATTCAGATAAGGAACTGATGGACTCTGAGTGCAACATGGAACATTTTTTTCCACTTCATTATTTCTTGTTTCTTTTGATCTCTTTCTTCTTTCACAACTGTGACTAATATGGATATGCATTTTACATGATAACACATAATACTATATCAAACTACCTACCATATTCAGAAGAGGGAAGGGGAGGTAATGAGAAAAATTTGGAAATCAAAATCTTGTAAAAATGAATGCTTAAAATTTTCTTGACATGTAACTTGGGGGAAAATACTATTAAACATTTAAAAACCCAAAGTAAATACTCACAAAAAACCAAAACAAAATCAAACAACTACAGAATTTATAAAATGCTTAGGAGTCTATCTACCAAGACATACAAAATAGTTGTATAAACACCATTATGAACCACTATTGGCAGAAGTAGAGAAAAGCCTAAATGATTAGAACAATATTAATTGCCCATGGGTAGGATGAATCAATATACTAAAAATGACAATTAATTTACTTATTTAATGCCATTCCAATTGAATTACCAAGGAATTACTTTGAAGCTTAGAATGTGAAAAAATAAACAGATAAAAAATTTTATGGACAATAACGAAAAAGTAGAAACAAAAAGGGCTTGCAGTGGTGGCAAGTGGAGCACTCTCAAATTACTATAAAGCAGTGATTCTCAAAACAACTTAATACTGGTTCAAAAACAGATGGATCAGTGGAACAGCTTAGGTATCTAACCCATAGAATCAAATGTATCCGGTAAAACAAAAATGAAGACTCTAGTTACTGGGAAAAGGATTAGCTATTTGACAAAAAAAATGCTGCAAAAATGCATGTAAAAAATTAGATGTATACCATAACTTTACAAATTTATAAAGATTAGGTCCAAATGGATAGATGGCCTAGATATGAGATATAAGCAAAAGATTAAACAAATATCTAAAACACATCATGAACCAATTGACAAAAGGGAGTGGGGTATCATATCAAAATTGCAGATAGAAGAAAAAATAATGACCAAATAAGAACTAGAAAAAAATTACAAGACATAAAATTGATAACATAAAATTTGCACAAACATAATTGATGAATGGAAGATTAAAAGGGAAATAACTAAAAGGGAAAAAATATAGTAAGTTTATCTCATAAAGGTTCTCTTTCTAAGATGTAGTAGATATCCCAAAAGTCTTACTGAAATTTTAAGCTTTAATAGGGAAGAAACAGAGACAATCTATAGTCATATTGAAAAAAAATCCCAGGAGGCAAAGCCAACATGACGCAGTAAATGCACAAACTTGGCATGGACTCTGGCTTCAACTATCTCCAATAACTGTAAAATAATGACTCTAAACAAATTTTAAAGTTACAGAACCCACAACAAGACAGAAAAAAACAAATCTTCCATTGAAGACAGTATGGCAGGCTGACAAGAAAGATCTACTGCAGCATGCTGGAAGCCAAGTGCAGTCCCCAGTAAGCCTCAGTTCTGGCCCAAGGGCAGTCCTGACACATGCCTAGAATGGACAGGGCAGACTTTAGGAGAGTGAATCAAAAGCAACTGTGGTGGTTTCCAGGTTTCTTAACCGATAAACACTAAAGAGAAAATAAAAGCTAAGTGGAGAACTTTGATGTAAGGGTGAAGGAAGAGTGTATCCCGGCCCCTGCCCCCAGGGTGAGAAGTGGCAGGAGGCACAATGGTGCCATGTGGCTGCTTTCAAAGCTCCTGGCCTATAGATCATAGGGGGACCAAGTTACCATTCAGAGGGTAAAAGCTCTTGTTTTGACCTGCCTGGATCTGGATCGTGGTCTTGGCTAATGGTTCTGGGGTATGTGACCAGTGAGCCAGCGCGTGTGGGGGCTGTAGGGAAGGCACACAACTAATGTCTCCATCAGCTGCAAAACCCCCAGCATTTTGGGACTAAGCTCTCTCCATTCTGTAAGCAGAGTTCTACCATGACAAAGAGTTCAAAAGTCAAGCAATTGGCAAGAAGACAAAGCACAATCAGACCATACAATCCTCTTTTGGGGACAAAAAGGATTAAAGCATGGAACTGGAGGAGGAGAATGAAGTCAGAACTGTTGCATCAAAAGCTTCCAAGAAAAATACAAACTGCTCACAGGCCATGGAGTAGCTCAAGAAGGATTTTGAAAATGAAGTAAGAGAAGTAGAGGAAAAATTGGGAAGAGAAATGAGAATGATGCAAGAAAATAATGAAAAACAAGTCAACAGTCTGCTAAAGGAGACCCAAAAAATTCTGAAGAAAAAAATACCTTAAAAAGTATACAAGCTTAAATGGCAAAAGAGGCCCAAAAAGCCAATGAGGAGAAGAATGCCTTAAAAAGCTGAATTGCCAGTTGGAAAAGGAATTTCAAAAACTAGCTAGAGAGTATAATGCCTTCAAAATTAGACTGGAGCAAGAGAAATCAAGATACTATAAAATGGATCCAAAAAAATGAAAAAAAGAAGGCAATGTGAAATATCTCATTGGAAAAAACACTGACCTGGAAAATAGATTCATGAGAGATAATTTAAAAATTACTGGACTACCTAAAAGCCATGATCAAAAAAAGAACCTAGAAACCATCCTTCAAGAGATTCTCCAGGAAAAATTGCCCTCACGCTCTAGAACCAGATGGCAAAATAGAAGTAGAAAGAACTCAGCTAGTACCTCTTGAAAAAGATCTCCAAAAGAAAACTCCTAGGAATATCATAGCCAAATTCCAGAGTTCCCAGATCAAGGAGAAAAATATTGCAAGCAGCAAGGAAGGAACAATTTGAGTTTTGTGGTAACACAATCAGGATAACACAAGATCTAGTAGCTTCTACATTAAGGAGTCAAAGGACTTGGAATACTATATTGCAGAGGTCAAAGGAGCTAGGATTAAGACCAAGAATCACCTACTCAGCAAAACTGAGTGAAATGCTTCAGGAGAAAATATGGTCATTCAATGAAATAGAGGACTTTCAGGAATTCTTCATTAAATAAACCAGAGATGAAAAGAAAATTTGACTTTCAAACACAAGAAGCAAGAGAAGCATGAGAAGGTAAACAGGAAAAAGAAATCATAAGAAACTTATTAAAGTTGAACTATTTATATTCCTACATGGAAAAATGGTAATTGTAACTCATAAGACTTTTCTCAGTATGAGGACAGTTGAAGGGAATATATATGTATATATATGTATAAATATCGGAGGGTGTATGTGTGTATAAATATATATATATGTGAGTGTGTGCATATGTGTGTACATGTGTACATAGATGGAGGGCACAGGATCAGTTGAATATAAAGGCATGATATCTGAAAAATAAATTTAAGAGGTGACAGAGGAATATATTGGGAGAAGGAGTAAGGGAGAGATAGAATTGGGTAAATTATATCATAGGAAAGAGGCAAGAGAACACTGTTTCAATGGAGGGGAAGAGCAGGAAGGTAAAAGGGAATAGGTCAACTTTACTCTCATTATATTTGGCTCAAGGAGGGAATAAGGTACACACTCAAATGGGTATCTTACCCTATAACAAAGCAGGGGGGAAGGGAATAAAAGGGGCTGATAGAAGGGAGGGCAGTTTGGGGGAGAGGGTAGTTAGAAGCACACACTTTTGAAAAGGAGCAGGGTCAAAATAGAAAATAGAATAAATGGGGGAAGGGATAGGATGGAGGGAAATATAGTTAGTCTTTCACAGTACAACTACTATGGAAATGTTTTGTGTAAACACACATGTACAACCTGTGTTGAATTGCTTTTCTTCCCAGTGGTGGTGGATGAGGAGGGAAGAAGAGAAGGATTCTGGAACTCAAAGTTTCAAAAATTAGATGTTAATGCATGTTACATGCAAATAGGGAATAAGAAATACAGTTATTGGTGTATAGAAACCCATCTTGCCCTACTAAGAAGTTAGGGTGGATGAGGGAGGATATAAGAGAGAACAGATTGGGGGAAGAGGTATTCAGTAGGCTTGCTATTTTTGGAGTGGGGGTAGGGGAAAACAGGGAGAAAAAATAACTCAAAATCTTGTGCAAATGAATGTTAAAAACTAAAACTAAATAATAAATTTACTTTTTAAATCCCAAATCATTACTCATTATTGAAAGAAAATAAAAACAGTTCTAAGATTCCATACTAACACTAATTCAGCTTATAAAGATGGCAAAAAAGAAAACTGGTAAATGTTAGAGGTGTTGTGGAGAAATGGGTGTATTGCTACAATGTTTTTGGATCTGTGACTTGGTGCAACCCTTCTTGAAAGTAATTTGGAGTTATTCACAATATTATACTAAACAGTACAGAGCCTCCGACCAAGCTATACCACTGATAGGCATATAGCCAAAGAAGAACAAAGAAATAGGTATATATCCTCTATGTAAAATATAGCAGGTCTATTTGAAGTACCAAAAAACTGGGGGATATTCATCAATTGAGAATGAAGGACTGTGACTTGTAAGAGCTCATTATCAAATTTTCATTGTGAGCAGTACACCTAAGAAATCAGCAAGGGATTCAAATCAGAATTTTATTTTACTCTTTACTGTTTAGACTTAATACAATATTAATAATGAAAATTAATTGAAACTGAACATACATACGTATATGCACACATGTGTACGCGTGCACATTTTCCTTTTGGAGAGCTCTGCTGTTAAACATTTACCAATACACCCTTATATTTCCTTAAAAACATTGTTTAAGCTCTGTGGCAATGTCTCAAGGAACGGAATCATCATCACCAAACTAAAAGCTTAAGAACTACTATTGTTCCTGCTTCTGCTGCTACTGCTAGTACTACTAGTACTACTACTACTCCCCTTCCTACCTTGCATTATATACTGCATTTTGAGGTTTGCAAAATGCTTTACAACCATTATTTCTTTTGAACTTCAGAACACTACTGGGAATGACTGAATAAATTGTGGTACAGTGGATTCTCATAATTCATGGTATTAAGGGTCTATAAAGTAACTACAAACAGTGAATTAGCCAATACCGAACCATTGTTCCTAGGAGAAATGTAAGGTTCGTTTCCGTGAGCCTCCAGTCACAACATTTACTTTCACACTTTCCAGAGCAACGTCGTGTATGGCAAATTTCCTTTTACTTTTTCTGGATGAACCATACTGTTGATTCATTAAAACTGAATTCACGGCCAACAGCAATATAATTCATGGCTCAACAAAGCTTATTTAACACATATATTTTCTCCAGAATGCACATCACAGCCTTCTTGCACTAAGAAACATTAGACCGCACTTCAGCATTACACATGGGGGCTATTTTAAACAGTGAAATCACTAACAAAAAGCATAAAATGTGGTAGTAAGTAGACTATAAAAATGATATTTATTTACAATATGAGAGCTGAAACAAGAAGAAGAGCATAACCTTGTTTGACCTCAAATGGAAATGTGCATGTTAGGTCACTAAAATTTATTACCACTCTGCACTTGTCCACAAAGACTATGAAAGCATCATGAGTATTAATTTTGGGGTTACAAATAAATTTTAGCAAATAGCCTAACATACAAATATGGAATCCACAGTGAAGATTGATTATATATGAATGTGATGGAATACTATTATGCTTGAAGAAAGGAGGAGATAGATGATTTTAAACAGACAAGGAAAGATTTCTGTGTATTGATGCAGAGTAAAATGAGCAGTACCAGAAGGACCACTTAAGCTGGAATGTCAATATTTTTTTTAAAAACGAACAATTTTGAAAAATTTTATGAACTGCTACAGAATAAAATTAGCAGACTAAGAGGAACCGTTTTTGCGATAACAACTGTAAAGATAAACAACTTTGGAAACTGTAAGAACTGTGATCATCAATACATTGAACCTCCATGATTCCAGAAGAATGAAAAATATTATTCACCTCCTGACAGGTGATGGATTTACAATGCTGAATGAAATACATATTTTTCTAAACAGCCAATGATGGAATTCTTTTTTCTTGACTATGCATGTTTATTACAAGGAATTTGTTTTTCCTTTTCCTTCCTTTCCTGATGATGATGATGATGATGATGATGATGATGATGATGATATGTGTGTGTATTTTGGGCGAAGGGAGTCAAAATAGATTTCTGTTATTAAAAAAAATTCCTTAAAATTAGAGGCCTGGGGGCAGCTAGGTGGTGCAGTGAATAGAGCACCTGCTCTGGAGTCAGGAGGACCTGAGTTCAAATTTGACCTCAGACACTTGTTGTGTGGCAAGTCATTTTATCCCAATTGCCCTGCCCTCCCCCCTTGGATATGCTAAATAAATAAATAAATAAATAGAAATAATTAGAAGTTTCTTTGTGCTATTGATATGTAATGTTCAATACATTTTCAATATATTTTTCAAAAGTCATATGTTATTGCCTTCATTAATTGTTTTAATTTGTTATAGGAGAGCTCTCATGGAGTAGGAGTAATGAGGGAATGTTTGTAAGGTAAAAACAAAATATGTCAATAAATTTTTAAAAATATGTCTTTTGTTAAAAACTGGTCTGACCATTTAACTTGCCTACTCAGTAAACTCCAAAGACTTTCTATGGCCTATATAAAATGAAAGTCATTTCTTCGTCATTTAAAGCCATTAAGAAACTAATGCCAACCTATCTTGTCAGACTTGCTGTATGTTACTCCTCCTCTGGTACCTTGTAAAACAACCAAACTGGCCTTGTCTCTATCCCTAACCTCAGTAATTCCACCTCTCCTTTCTGGGCCTTTGTATTAGCTCTCCCCCAAGTTTGAAATGGACAAATTCCCTCCTAACCCTTGCCTAACAGAAACTGTTTGTTCTTTCTTTTAAGGTGAAGCTTAAGCACCATCCTCTACATCAGTGGTTCTCAAACTTTTGGGGCTTAGGCCCCTCTTACATTCTTAAAAATCATTGAGGACACCAAAATGCTTTTGTTTTGTTCATTATAGCTATAGATATTTATCATGATAGACATTAAAATGGATGTATTTAAAATAGGTATTTATTAATTCATTTAAAATAGAAATCATTCCATTCCATTTTAAAATAACATATTTCAAGAAAAATAGCTATGTATTTTCAAAATGAAAAACAATGAGAAGAGTGGAAAATGTTTTACATATTTTTGCAAATCTCTTTAATGTCTACCTTAAAAGAAGACAGCTGGATTTTTATAACTGCTTCTATATTCAATCTGTTGGGATATGTTATTTTGTTTGAAGTATATGTAAAAATGATGGCCTCACACAAATATGTAGTTGGAAAAGGGAGGACTATTTCAATAGACGGATAACATCTTAGTATTATTATGAAAACAATTTTTACCTCAGATTGCACTTTGAGAACATCTGCTCTGCATGAATCCTTTCCTGCTCCCCATCACTGCTAGTGCCTTCCCTCTGTTGAATTTGTTTCTATGTATATTGTCTTTTAAAAAAATACTCATTTTGAAATATTAAGCACTTTTTTCCTCTCTGCCTCCTCAGAAAAAGAGAAATGCAAAAATCCTGCATTAGGTAAGTGTAGTCATGAAAAAAAATCCCTACATTAACTGTGTCACAAAATATGTTTTTTTTCATTTTGCATATTAGTCTATTACTTCTTACTCATCAGGTGTGTAACTTTCTTTATCATCAGTCCTTTGGAATCATGATTGATTGTTGCATTGATCAGCATTCTTATGTCTTTCATATTTGTATATGTAATATTCTTTCTCTTGAGAATCTGTGCTCTATGAGTAGGGATTATTTCTGTCTTTGTATTTGTATCCCTAGGTCCTAGAAGAATGCCTGGTATATAATACAGACATAATAAATGCTTATTGATTGACTTAATGCTAGGACTATTGGGAATATAGAAGAAAAACAAGTATATTTCCTTCTTCAAATGTGTGTTTACTTGTTAGTGTGATGAACTATTCATATGGCATAATTAGCATATTTAAAACATTATGTACCAAGAACTAGGAGATAGGTTGTACAGCTCACGCTATAACCTCAGAAGAGAGAGGGATCACTGTAGCTTTCAATATTGTATGGTAACTTCTTTGAAGAAGTGAGAATTGAAGAATGGGGATTTTATCCTGATGTCTAGTCCCACATTCTAAATTGTCTAGTTCTGTGTTTCTCAACCTTCCTAGTGCTGTGACCCTTTAATACTCATATGTGGGCATATCTGCATGTGGGTGCATCTGCATGGAGATGGATACAGGAGGGTATCTTCATTCCTAAGACCATCGGAAATATGTGTTTTCTGATGGTCTTAGGCAACCCTTGTGAAAGGGTTGTTTGACCCCCAAAGGAGTTGTGACCCACAGGTTGAAAACTACTGGTAGGTATAGTTAGGAAGATGATGAATCCAGTTTGGATATATTGTATTTGCATGCCAATGGCACATCCTTTATAAAGTGTCTCTATCTACTAGAGTGTAAGTTCTTTGAGGGCATGAAATTGCTTTCTTTTGGAGGAAGTTGCTTACAACGCATTTCCTTCACTGAAAAAAATTAGATCTAATTAAAATAAATATTTAACATAGAGGTTGGAAAATAGTAAACATTTAATAAATGTTTTTCATTCATTTTTCATTCATTCATCTTACTAATGATCTCTTAGTTGCCAAATCCAATGGCTTTTTCTCAGTCCTTATTCTCTTTGACCTCTCTACAGCCTTTAACAATGTTGATCACCCCCTCTTCCTTCATATTCTCTTCTCTCTAGGTTTTGTGATACAACCCTCTCCTCTGTAAAACCAATCATCAGTAGATTCCTGAGAGAATGCTACTGTGAAGAGCTTTTAAGATTCGGATTACACAGTATTAGTGAACACTGTTTATTCCATTACAAATCTTTATTCAGTACAATGTTCACAGTTTCAACAGTTCACAATATTATATACAATCTTCAGAACAAGTAGAGTCTTGATATTATATCTTATTACAGAAAGGAACAAGGAACAAGAGAAGAATCAGCTGGTTTCCCTAAGGAAGGAACCAGCTTCACAGTTTAAGATTCAATCAATCAGTTAACAAAAGGAATGACCTAGTTTCCCTAAGAGGGGGTTGATTCAATCAACAATTCACAATAAACTGATCTTCCACATTCAATCAACAGTTCACAATATACTGATCTTCCACTTCTGGGGCAACCATTAACTGTAGTTTCCAAATAAAGTTCTTAGACAACCACACAATCCTTCCACCCCTTGATTTCCAACAAACCTCAGTTTAGTCCAAGGCGAGGCCTTTTCTTCACTTTGACTCTGGGTGGTCTCTCTGATTCACTGGAT
>CM053595.1:70477465-70501724 GCA_028646575.1 Pseudocheirus occidentalis | reverse complement strand
CCCCTCCCTCCTCCAACTCCTAGGACTTCACATTGCCCCTCCCTTCTCCGATCTAACCCCCTCCCCCAACATCTTCCCCTTCCTCTCGTATCCTCAATATTGAACTGCTTCTCCCCTTCACCCCACACCCCCAGTAACTCTCCTTCCCTCTTTCCCCTCAAAGGTCCAGTCATCTAGTGCTTTCACCTCTCTCCATCCGCCCCACCCCAGGCTAATACTGGAAGTCTCAGCTATGGCCTCTCCCCCCACCCTTCTGCCACCCCCAGGAGGGGTTGTCCCACTATCGCCCTATGTAGCCAGGACACAACTTTGTCTTTCCCCAGGTACACCCTTTCCCTTTCTCTTTTGATGCTTCGAATCCCACCCCCCTCAAATTCGGGGGATAAACCCCTCCTCTGACCTACCTCTTCTTTCCTCCAACATTTAGTTCTCTTTATCAGTCTTGGGTCCTATAGGCTGCAAATACCTCAACTCTGAGCCTTAAACCTGCCTTCACTATTCCACATCTCCCATCCCCACCTCTCTTCCCCATCTCCCCCCACCTTTTTAAGGCTCTGTAGCTTAGAGCAGACTAAGTCTGACCAAGAAGCTTTTTTCCACTCCAGGCTCTCAACAATGTCCCAGTCATCCCTCCCTCCTGGTTTTCCAAGAGCTTTTTAATGTTGGATGCCTGCTCCTGGGCTGCTCAGAGCTCAGCATTTGTCAGTTTCTGTTCCGGGTGTGAAATTCCTGAAAAGGGTGTGAGGCAGACACAAGCAGGTCTGTCGGCCCCTCTCCCTACTTCCCCTTAACCCTTCCCCACTCCAAGAGACTCAGCTGAGAAGCCTTTGGCTGCTCCATCTTTTAACCTAGCCTTCCTCTGAACTGTTTGAAGTTGAACTACACATCTCAGTTCTTTAATTCTCCTCATCACTTTGGCATTCCAGTAGGATTCCATACCATCTTTCTCTCCCTCTCCCTCTCCCTCTCCCTATCTCTGTCTCTGTCTCTCTCTGTCTCTCTGTCTCTCTCTGTCTCTCTGTCTCTCTGTCTCTGTCTCTCTCTCTCTCTCTCTCTCTCACACACACACACACACACACACACACACACACACACACACCTCTGCTCTACTGACCTCCCTTTTCTATCCAAACTTTCAGCTCACCACTTACACATCTTTTTGTTCACCAGGCTCTTCTTTCTAACCTCTATTTCCTTGATCTTTTTTTCTTTCCTCTAGATTCACTCTTTCATCTTGTCAACTATTTCTTCCTTACTTATCTTAACTTTAATCTTAGCATACCTTCTTCCTACAATTGCTTGTTCATCTTTCCACATCTCTACTCTTCATAGTTTAAGATGATGGGGATCATAGGACTTTTAGAAGCAGGAAAAGCCTTAGAAATCATTTCCTCCCTACCTCTTGATTGTTTTCTCTCTTTCCTTCTTATTTTCTCTTTAACTCCTCACATAATTTCTCATCACTACCTTTGTTGGGATCTCTTCCACCTAATTTTAAATGTTTTCAATATCTCTAATTGAAAGTGCTGTTGTTCAGTTGTGTCCAACTCTTCATGACCCCATTTGGGGTTTTCTTTGAAAAGATACTGCAGTAGTTTGCCATTTCTTTCTCCAAATGCCCAGATGGCATCTGGAGATTATTTTTACAAATGAGGAAATTGAGGCAAACAGGGTTAAGTGACTTGCCCAGGGTCCCACAGCTAGTAAATGTCTGAGGTCGGATTTGAACTCAGGGGGATGAATCTTTCTGACTCCAGGCCTAGCACTCTATCCACTGTGCCACGTAGCTGAAGGTATAGAATCATAGATTTAGGTCTGAAAAGGATAGGTCCAAACTCTTTATTTTGCAAATGGGGAAACTGAGATCTAGGGAGGTTAAATAATTTGTCCAAGGTCATGTATCAAAATATATTCACCTCCTTTCTGGTTTTCTGCTATCTGCTTCTTTTGGGCAACGCTAACTTCCATAATTACTGTTGAGAACCTTCCAACACTGGATAAATAGGTTAGACTATTAAATTCCCTTCTACTTCTAATTCCATGAATCATATTAATTTCTCTTGGCCTTAGTCTTCCCATCTGTATGATTAGAGTTTTAAGCAACTTGATGATATCCACTATCCCTTCCAGATCTCAAGCTATAATTATATAATTCAATTCCTCTTCTCAGGTCCTCTTTATTCCTATAGGTAAAATGAGGGGATTGAAATAGATGATGTCCAAGATTCCTTCTTGCTAACCAACTACATATACTTAGAAGTTATATGTATATGTATATACATATAGTTTATATATAATATGTATAGTTATATAACTATATAACTTTGATTCTAAGATTTTTTTCTTGCCTCTCTTTGGCTTACTTGGGTTCATTCATCTCTCCCAAATATTTCACCCCTGCCTCCCTCAGTCTCTTCTTTATACATTGACAATACTCCACTATTCTGTGCAACCAGCCTCTCTGAGTCTCTGTGCCCCATTCTTCAGATATGCTGACACAGTCCATTTATAGATGTGCTTTCCCAGAAAAGGCTTAGTTTATGTAATTCAGAGAAGGCAGAGCCTGGGGAAGGCCTTCAAAGACCGAGAGAACATAGATATCTCGACTCCGGCCAATAGTTTATATCCACAAAGGACACAAGAGCCCTTTACCAGCTCTCCGTCCCAAAAAATAATAGGCTCATAGGATATCAGAAAAGAAAATAAATTCCATGATTATTTCTGCCAGTCCTCTGATTTTAGAAATTAGAATCGGAGGCCTAAATAAAATGATTTGCTCAAAGCCATATAAGAAGTAAGAAGTGGAACCTAATCCTAACTTGAGTCATGTGCTTCTAGGTGAAAGTTGTGGGGTTTTTTGTTTTGTTTTGTTTAAATTTTTCTTATCCCACTATTTTTAAGACTTCACTTCTGGGCTGTCTCTTTGACCACGTTTCTTTCAGGTTGATGTCTCATATTACCTCTTGACATTCCTCCTTACTCTGTGGTCATATCTCACTTAGTGATACTTCTGTGCTGAATTAATGAATTCTCTCAGGCCTCTACAACCTATATGAAATTCTTTTTCATTTTCCCTAACCCCCTTCTCTATCCTTCCAAGAAAAAGCCTCCCATATCTGGTAGGTGATTTTCAGGGATACACATACACACACATATACACACATGTACACATGTGTGTGTGTTGTATATACAGATGTGTATATGTGTGTGTATAAAATCTTTTTCTAAAGTCCTTCAATCAAGACTATCTGAAATGTTTTCTCTGATTCAAGTGCTTCTCTTTCTGCCTCTTCCTCATCTCTCCAGGTGCCCCCTCAAACACAAATAAACTGCTGTCAGGAAGAGAAAAGTCCTATCTCTAGCTCAATCTAGACTTGAACCAAATCTCACATCAATCCCCTTTCCTAGCCATTAAAACCCTCCAAATGTGTTTTTTCTTCTTTCTCTAATTATTGGGGCTTCTTTACCTCTCCTGACCTTTTTTTCAAAATTGTTGATATCCCTCTGGATTCTTGATGCCATTTATCATCCATCCCAACTTCTATACCAAATTTTTAACTAAAGGAGACAAAATATGCATGGATTTCTTTAGGTCACGCTCATTCGCTCATTTCTCCTTGACTTTTTGAGTCTCCTTTTTTTTCCTTTTCTTTACATTCCAGTATAAGGTATCAGGAAATGTACTAGACTTGGAGTCAAAAGATCTCTCTTCAAATGCTGGTTCTAAGATCGACTATTGCTGTATGTGGACAGTAACTTCTCCTAGACTCAGTTTCCCAATGTATAAAATGACAAGAAAACAAAACTTCATTAAGCACCTACTATGTGTCAGGCACTCTGCTAAACTTTACAAATATCACCTCACTTTATACTTACAACAACTTTATGAAATAGGTGCTATTTTATCTCTGTTGAAGAAACTAAGATAACAGAGGTTAAGTGACTTAACCAAAAGTGTCACACACCTCATAGCTAGTAACTATTTGAGCTGGATTGGAACTCAGGGCTTTCTGACCCCAGGCCCGGTTTTCTATCTACTATGTCACCTAGCTAACAATTCTTCTACTATCTACCTCATAGGACAATTGCACTTTGTAAACCTTAACATAATATTTAAATACAAGCTCTTGTCACTTTCTATGCTCATTTTTCCCTTCTTTTACCGTCTCTCTCAGATTTTGCTTTATACATTTTAATATCTACTCAGCCACAGTAGATCACCTGGTCTCACCTAGGCAATGTAGAGTTATAATACTAACCAAAATTATTAAGCCTTACATCTTTAATAGATCATTCTTCTATTTTTCTCCCATCCAAATCTCTCCTTTGCCCAAAATTTTCGGGTTCACATTTAATTCTTTCCTTTCTGGTTGACTTTATCTGGAAGGTTCACAGATTTAGAGCTGGAGGAGGTTATTTAGTATATCTACTAATCCCCTCATTTTACAGATGAGGAAAGGAGGGAAGGAAGAGAAGTATTTTCCTCAGTATACAGTTAGTTGAAGAACTAGGGCCTAAAGCCAAATTTCCTGAAGCTTATTTAGTCCATTGCTTTTTGCCCTATACCATATTACCTCATTCATTTAATCATTTGGCAAATATATGTGGAATGCCTTCTCCTTACAATGCATTTTATAATCTCTTCATTGTAGAATTATAGACAAATGATGAATAATAGTGTAATGGGAAGAGCACTGGTTCTGGAGTCAAAGTAACTACATTCAAATATTGCCTGTGGCCTCTAATGTTTACTACCTGTGTTACTTTGAGCAAGACTTAGAATCATGAGGACTTGGGTTAAAATCTCACATCAGCCACTTAAATTGTTTTATGATCCTGGGCATGTTACTTAACCTTCCTGTGCCTCGGTTTCCTCATTTATAAAATGGGAGTTGTACCCTATGACCTCTAACATGCCCTCCTGCTCTAAATTTGATCCTTTCATCTCTGAATCTCAGTTTCCTCATCTGAAAAATTGGAGACTAGATGACCTCTGAGGTCCTCTTCAGTTTTAGATTTGGGATTTCATGAATTTCTGTAATTGTTGAAGTCAGAAGAGACCCTAGAATATAAAATGAAAAGGCTGTTAGAATATTCATTGTTAAAAAGGGAAGGAGCCTTAAAAAAAAAAGACAAGTTGAAGTAGAAAGGATGAAACTTTGGGACTCAATCATTCCCCCTTCATTTGTACATTTCCTCCTCTCTCTTTTCTCTGCAGCCCTGTTTTGTCTCATTTAGTTGCAACTTTTGCCACTGTCTTTAGGTATCCTTTTTTGAGGAAGGAAAGAATATTTTAATCACTGGTGTCTTTCTTCATTTCCCCTTGCATCTGTTTGACTGATTTCTATTTCAACTCAGTACTTCACCTGACTCTTTCTCTTAGAAATTCTCAAATTTATTATCTTTCTTTTTCAGTCCATGCCTTTCACTACCTCCCACTTTCTCTTACCCTGTCCTTTAAATCAACTCCTTGCTCTGTGATTTACTGATGTCATTTCATAGCCTTCTTTTACCATCTTGCCAAAATCCCTACAATACTTCTTTAAAGTCTTTCTCTCTTTCTTCATTCATCCTTTTGCATTTTTTCCTACGGATCCACTCATCTTTAATTCATTCCCATCACTCAATCGCTCCCTTCCAAATCTCTGCACCTTTTGCCTACATAATTCTTAAACCTATTTTTGTTGCTTTCAACCTCAGTTAGTCTATTCATACTTCATCATTAACACATATTTATGTGTTGTATTTCTTTAGTGCATCTTATCATCTGCCCCATAAAAGTTATTGTTTTCTGAACCATATTTTTTAATTCATTCACTAAGCCTCTCTCTCCAGAATCTTTTTCTGTCCCCAGCTACACTCCTGTGAGAGATCAACCCACTCTAAACTTATCCCAGTTGAACTGTTATAGTTCTGACCCATTGTAATAGATAATATTAGAAAGAAGTGTGTTTCCTTTCCTATTATACCGTACAGCTCAAACATATAATCTTCTAAAATTCTGTACTCCAAGAACTCTTCCATCTCCAAGATCCTATGTTCTAAGAACCTTTCCAGCTCTTTCAATGTTCTAGGTGCCCTTCTGACACCATATTTTAGAACATCAACATAGCTAGCGTGTTATATTTTTAGTTCTATTGTAATAAACAAGTTTGACAGAATGGAAACTTTATAGATCTTCTTTGCTCTCCTCCAGGCCTAACTGAAACATTACTTCCAAGACCCTCAGGGCACAGTGGTTAGATATATCCATCTCTGCTTGAGGACCGCAAGAGATAAGCTCTAGACCACCAACCTAATTGAAGTTTCTAAGCTTAGACAAAGGATATAAGAGTCCTCAGGAGGAATCTAAGACTTCAATCAAATAAGACCATTTTATATATTTCTTACTTTAGTTAAATCCTCTAAGCTTGAGGGGCAGCCTTGTATAGCAGAAAGAGCACTGAATTTGAAATTAAGAGACTTCAGTTCATATGTTTCTATACTGACTGAGCTGTGTTCCTTCATACCCTGTGAACCTTAATATCCTCATCTATAAAATGGCAAAAATATTTGCACTTCCTCCATCAAAGGACTGCCTGTGAGGAGAATGCTTTTTAAACCTTAAAGTACCATATAATTGTGAACTATTATTATGAAAGGCAGCTGACATAGTAGAAAGAGCTCAAGTTAGAATCAGGACCCATGGCTTCAATTTTTTGGTTCTCACATTTACTAGTATATGTGACCTTAAGTAAGTACCTTCACCACCTCTCTTAATCCCATCTGAAAAATCAGGATAATAAGTATGTACCTCACAGCATTATTGTGTGGCAAGCACATTGTAAACTTCAGAGAGCCAGAGCAACAGGAGCTGTTATGATTAGGAATATTATAAATAATGAGAGAAGAAATCCACTTAATGGAGATCAGTGGTTCAACTTGATTGCTGGTTGATTCTTCATTGAGCTTTGGTCTGCATAGGGAAAATAGAAAATGAAATGAAGAGGAAATGAGAGTCAGAAGCAGGACCTGATGACTCTTGCCCAACTGTAGAGGCTATTTCGGGAGTTAAGAGGCTATTGCCGAAGAGTTAGGCCAGGGAGTGATGCTCAAAGCAAAAGGTCTTTATTTGGCATGTTTAACTAGTATAAGGGAAAACCTGAGGAGTCACAGGAAACCTGGGTTCGTCTAAGGTCACTTATGTAGTGAGTGGCTGAGGCTGAAAGGAAAACTCAGATTCCAAATCTTGCATTCTTACCACTGCCTCAAACTGGAGGTTGCTGTGGCCAGGGTGTTTCATGGTCTTGACATACCCTGCTTTAGTTTAGTTTCCTGGTTACTCCTATTCAGTGTGAGAGACTGTTGATTGAGCCATTAATTGTCTCCTCCATTAGGGAAGCATATCACATGCTGTCCACACACACACACACACACACACACACACACACATTCCTACCTATGTACCAGGGCCACCCGATTTCCAAAGTAGATCCCTGTACTGGGGCCCTAATGCAACATCCTCCAAACAGGGAAAAGTGGACTAACCCTAGAGACCTACACTAAAACAACCCATTGGAGCAGTCTGCTTTCCAGAACAACAAAATAGGCCAGGATTATGGGTATTAGGTAGGTCCTTCTTGGGCCTGGTTGATTGCTTCCTCACCTCTAAGGTCTTGGTAATGAGTTACCAGTGATTAACTAGCTAACACAAGCCATGAATATTTCTAGCATGGAAGTATTTCTCATAGAAGGAGTTCTAGAGAAGAGAGTGGAGCACTAGGAAAGAGGGGGGTGTGTATCTAGAGCAGAAAGGCTGGGACTAGAAAACTAGAAAGATTTTCTGGATTGCCACAGCTACTTTTCCCCTCTAAGGCAGTGTAAATATCTCCCAGGTCACTGCTGATTTCCATCAGCCATCTGTTTCTTTTACACCTGCTACAGGCCCTTCATGAAATCACAGCTTGGAGAACCAGAATTTCTCCCCATTAACTCTGTCATTGAGATGATTTTAGCTTTTGGGGGCCACAGGTAGGCTGAGCTCAGCTTGCGGCAGCATAAACTGCCCCTCTGCCATGTTGCAGAGCTGGCAGGACTATATATAACTCTGCCACTGCCCCAACAGCTGTCCAGCAGCTGGTGTCCTGCTGGAAGTTTGGAAGGAAAGGTTATAGCTCAAGGTGACAGGAAGGGTAAGCAGGTAGAAGACACAGAGGAGGGTAAAATATCGCAGTTGTTTGTGACATTGAGCCTCGAGTTCTTGATTCATGGTGAGATTCAATGACAAAAAATAATACTTCATAAAAGTTGAAACTCTAGTATTTATCATTTCAGTATCCTGGCAGTTTATTCTCAGTGACATCTAAGATTTTTCAGAAGTCATTGTATTGTCTAAAACCTACTTCTCTAATGTTCACTGTGATATCACAAATACACACACCCACACCCACACATATATAAGATAATGCAATCATACATGTATTTATCTATATATGTATACACACATGTGCATATATACACATTTATGCACAAATACACATTATAATTTTATATAATACCTTACATGTACATGTATGAAACAGGTATAATGAAATTGTTGCCTTTAAGTTATTCCTGAACTGATGATTGTTTCATAAAGACTTATACACAACAATTTCTTTTTTGTTATTTGTTTTTTGTTTTTTTTTCTTTTTTGCTTTTTGGAGGGCAATTGGGGTTGAGCAACTCGCCCAAGATCACACGGTTAATAAGTGTTAAATGTGTGAGGCCGTATTTGAACTCAGGTCCTCCTGACTCCAGGGCCAGTACTCTATTCACTGAGCCTCCTAGCCACCCTGCCAAGAACTTCTTAATAAGGCTACTGTAAGGGCAGGAAGAAAAGCTCATGGACACAGTGAAATATTAGCTTCCCCTCCCCTCATAGATCCTCTCCCACCCACTGGCTGTCAGTCTCTAGGAAGGCTTTGATACAATTCTCTGTGAGAAAGGTAACATTCAAAGTCAATGTTTCCCAAGCCATAAGCCCCAGGGGAAATATCCTAAGAGGTCTGCAAAATCATGTATGCATTATCATTTCATTATTAAGGTCCTTTTACCTTTTCTCAAATGGGGACTACAACTAGTATATGTCATTGTTATTCTTTGATTCCAAAATATTTATTTAGCATCTACAATATTTCAGATAATATGCTAAAGATATAAAACAAAAAAAAGACAGAAAAGGAAAAAGTAATCCCAAAGGATCAGGAACCCTTCCTAGGTCAGGACCAAAGGACATATTAGGAGAACAGTAACCACATCTCTCCTCAGATCACAACACCTTGGAAGGAATAACAAACAAAAAACTTCCAAACTCCCAGAACCAGCTCTGAAAACAGCCATGGAAAAAAAGCCTGAAGGCTTAAGACTGTGTAACTACCCCCCCACCCCACCCCCCCACCCAAAGACACTAGGAACAGAGCCCAACATGAACATAAAGTTCTAATTGAAAAAGAAACAGAGTAGAAAAATGAGCCAACAACAACAAAACCTGGTCATATAGAGATACTACAGTGACAGGGAAAGTCAAGACACAAACTTAACACAACCATGTGAAAATAGCTACAAACAAACATCAAAGAAAAATTCTAATTGGACCATAGGCCAGCAACAATTCCTGGAAAAGTTAAAAAAGAGAGAGAAAAAAAGTAGAGGGAGAATTGGGAAAAGAAATGGTGGTGATTATTAAAAGTAAGGATTAAAAGAATAGCTTCGTAAAAGAAGCACAAAAATACAGAAGAATATAACACCTTAAAAACAGAATTAGTCTAATGGTAAAAGGGGCACAAAACTTCACTGAAGGAAAAGAAATCTTTAAAAAGCAGAATAGGCCAGGGCAGAGCCAAGATGGCTGAGTAAAAGCACAAACTTGGAGTGAGCTCCAGCTTCAACCATCTCTAATACCTGTAAAAAAATGACTCTAAACAAAATTTAAAGCTACAGAACCCACAAAGGGACAGAGAGAAACAAATCTTTGCTGAAGGCAGCCTGGTAGGCCATCAGGAAAGGTCTGTGGCAGCAGGCCGGGAGCCAAGTGCAGTCCCCAATGAGCTGTAGTTCTGGCACCAGAGTGGCCCTAACCAGGGCCCAGACTGAATAGAGTAGACTTCAGGACAGTGAATCACCAGGAGCTGTGGCAGTTTCCAGACTCCTCAACCCATAAACACTGAAGAGAAAATAAAAGGTCAGTGGGGAACTCTTTTATAAGGGTGAAAGAACAGCACAGTCCAGCCTCTGCCCCCAGGGCAAGAAGTAGCAGGAGGCACAGCAGTGCTGCTCAACTGCTTTCAGAGCTCCTGGCCCGCTGATCATAGGGGGAACAAGCAACCATTCAGAGGGTAATTGCTCTTGCTTGAACCTGCCTGGATCTGGATCATGGTCTTGGGTGGTGGTTTTGGGGTGTGTGGCCAGTAAGTCAGAGCTTGTGAGGATTATATAGAGGGCACTCAACTAATAGCCCCAGCAGCTGTGAAAACCCCCAGCAATTTGGGACAAAACTCTCTCTATTTTAAGCAGAGTTTACCATTGCAAAGAGCTCAATAGTCAAGTAATTGGCAAGATGAGGAAGATCAATCAGACCATACAATCCTCTTTTGGGGACAAAAAGTATCAAAGCATGGAACTGGAGGAGGACAATGAAGTCAGAATTCCTGCATCAAAAGCTTCCAAGAAAAATGTGAATTGGTCACAGGCCACGGAGGAGCTCAAGAAGGATTTTGAAAATCAAGCAAGAG
The DNA here is from genome assembly GCA_028646575.1 of Pseudocheirus occidentalis. Taxonomy (NCBI): domain Eukaryota; kingdom Metazoa; phylum Chordata; class Mammalia; order Diprotodontia; family Pseudocheiridae; genus Pseudocheirus; species Pseudocheirus occidentalis. The sequence goes on along the minus strand of CM053595.1, from coordinate 70,490,973 downwards.
AAGTGGAGGAAACACTGGGAAGAGAAATGAGAATGGGGCCAGAGCCAAGATAGAAGGGTAGAAGCAACAAGGTTCCTCAGCTCCCACAGAGCCACCGCAAATACTCATAAAATATGATTCTAAACAAATTTTAGGGCCCCAAAACTCACAAAAATACACAAAAAACACACGTCTCACGAAAGGCAACTTGGAAGGAAAAGCTCGTTGCAGCACACTGGGAGCCGAAAACAGCCTAGCCTGAAACCAAGGCTTGGCCCTGGGGAGGCCAGGAAGAGCTGCAGCTGGAGCCTTCAAGAGAGTGGATCAGTGGCAGCTGTGGCAGTTTCCACACTTATCAAGCCATAAGAAACAAGGACAAAGTGAATGGTCAGTGGAACTCAGTTAAATTTGGGGGAAAAAAGGATGGGGTAGGGAGACCGCTCTTGCCCTGGCTTAAAGTAAGAGGGGCAATGTGGGAGGACATAGGAGAGAGCAGATTGGGGGAGGGGCTACACAGTGGGATGGCTGTTCTGAGGTCATGGGTAGGGGAAAGATGGGGAGAAAATCTTGTGGAAATGAGTAATGTAAACAAGAAATTAAATAAATTTATTTATTTAATTAAAAAAATAAGAGAATTGAGAATGATGGAAGAAAATCATGAAAAACAAGTCAACAGACTGCTAAAGGAAAACTAAAAAATATTCTGAAGAAAATAATACCTTAAAAAGTAGACTACCTCAAATGGTAAAAGAGGCCCAAAATCCCAATGAGGAGAAGAATGCCTTAAAAAGTTGAATGTGCCAGATGGAAAAGGAATTTCAAAAACTCACTGAAGAGAATAACTCCTTCAAAATTAGATTGGAGGAATTGGAAGCTAATGACTTTATGAGAAATCAAGATATTAAAAAACAGATCCAAACAAATGAAAAAATATAAGGCATGAAATATCTCATCGGAAAAACCACTGACTTACAAAATAGATCCAGGAGAGATCATTTAAAAATTATTGGACTACCTGAAAGCCATGATCAAAAAAAGAACCTAGACATCACCCTTCAAAAATTCTCAAGGAAAATTGCCGTGATATTCTAGAACCAGAGGGCAAAATAGAAATTGAAAGAATTCACCTATGACTTCTTGAAAAAGATTGAAAAAAGAAAACTCCTAGGAATATCATAGCCAAATTCCAGAGTTCAAGGAGAAAATATTACAAGCAGCCAGGAATAAACAATTTTACTATTGTGGAAACATATTCAGTATAACACAAGATCCAGCATCTTCTACATTAAGGGACTGGAGGACTTGGAATATGATATTCTGGAAGTCAAAGGAGCTAGGATTAAAACCAAGAATCACCTATCCAGCAAAAAGGAGTATATGCTTCAGGGGAAAATATATTCATTCAATGAAATAGATCATTTTCAATTATTCTTGATGAAAAATACAGAGCTGAACAGAAAATTTGATGCTTAAATACAAGAAGCAAGAGAAGCATGCAAAAGTAAACAGGAAAAAGAAATCATAAAAAAGTGGAACTATTTACACTCCTACATGGAAAACAATAATTGTAACTCCTGAGACTTTTTTCAGTATGAGAATAGTTTAATGGAATATATGTGTATATGTGTGTGTGTGTGTATGTATAGGAGGGTGTATGTGTATACAAATATATATTTGAGTTCAAGTATATGTATGTTCATGTATACACAGAGCCACAGAATGGGTTGAATATGAAGGGATGATATCTTAAAAATAAAAGTAAGGGGTGAGAGGGGAATATATTGTAAGAAGGAGAAAGGGAGAGATAGATAGAGGTGAGAGAAAATGTTACAATGGAGGGGAAGAGCAAGGTGAAAGGGAATGGGTCAACTTTACTCTCATTGAGTTTGGCTTAAGGAGGGAATAACATACATAGTCGATTGGGTATCTTACCCTACAGGAAAGCAGGGAAGAAGGGAATAAAAGGGGAGTGATAGAAGGGAGGGCAGATTGGGGGAGAGGGCAGTTAGAAGCAAGCACTTTTGAAAAGGAACAGGGTCAAAGTAGAAAAAAGAGTAACTGGGGGTGGGGGTGGGAAATATAGTTAGTCTTTCACAATATGACTACTACGGAAATGTTTTACATAACTATACATGTACAACGTGGGTTGAATTACTTGTCTTCCCAGTGGGGGCAGGTGAGGATGGAAGAAGGGAAAGATGCTGGAGCTTAAAGTTTCAAAAACAAATGTTAATACATGTTAACATGCAAATGGAAAATAAGATATACAGGCACTGGGGTATAGAAATCCATCTTGCCCTATTAGAAAGTTAAGGGGGTGATAGGGGAGGTTATAAAAGAGAACAGATTGGGGGAAGGGGAGTAGTCCTGCTATTTTGGGGTGGGGTGTAGGAGAGAGACAGGGAAAATTTGTTACTCAAAATCTTGTGGAAATGAATATTGAAAACTAAAAATAAACAATTTTTTAAAAAGCAATATAGGCCAAATAGGAAAGGAGTTACAAAAGCTTGCTGAAGAAAAAGAATTCCTTAAAAAGAAGAAGTGATCAAATGGAAAAAGAAGTAACATATGTTCTCTGAGGAAAATAATTCCTTAAAAAATAGAAGTGTGCAAGTGGAAGCTAATGACTCCATGAGACATCAAAGAACATCTAAAGTCAATGGAATGAGAAAATAAAAGAAAATGTGAAATATTTCATTGAAAAAGCAACTGACCTGGAAAATATATTGAAGAGAGTTAATTTAAGAATTATTGGACTACCTGAAAGTATTGATCAGAGAAATAGTCTAAATATCATATTTCAAGAAACTATAAAGGGAAACTTCCCAGATATCTTAGGGTAAAATAGAAATGGAAAGAATCACTGATCACTTTTTAAAGAGATTCAAGAATGAAGACCCTCAGGAAAATATAGTCAAATTCCAGAACTCCCAGATCACAGAGAAAATTTTGCAATCGGCCAGAAAGAAACAATTCAAATACTGCAAAGCCAGGGTCACACAAGATTTAGTGGCTTTCTTCCTAAAGGAGTGGAGGGCTTGGAATATGGCATTCTGGAAGGTAAAGGAACTAAGATTATAACTAAGAATAACCTACCCAGGAAAACTGAATTAAAACCTTTCAGGGGATGAAATGGACATTTAATGAAATAGAGAAATCTGGAACTCAAAATTTAAAGAGAAAAAAATGTTTAAAATTATATTTTTAAAATAAATGAATGAATAATTTTTTTAAACAAGAAAGGAAAAAAGAAAGGTAGAAGGAAGGAAGGGAGGAAGGATGGAAGGAAGGAAGGAAGGAAGGAAGAGAAGGAGGAAGACAGGAAGGGAGGAAGGGAGGAAGGAAGGAAAGAAACTAGATCCTATTTAGATTCTACTAGAGGTAAATGACATATACAAAATAATTTCCAAGGGAAGGATTCTAGCAACTAGGGGGATCAATATAGGCTTTTTGTAGGAGGGGTACCTAAACCTGAACATTGAAAAAAGCTAGGGATTGTATCAGAAAGAGCTGAGCAGGGAGCACCTTCCAGGAGTAGGGGAACACCTGTGCAAATCTAAAGAGATAAGATGTGGAATGCTGTGTACAGAGGACAGCAAGAAGACCAGTTTTTCTGGGCAGAGTGCATGGGAAGAAAAGCAATGTGCAGGAAGTATGGAAAGGTAGACTACAGCCAGATTGTGTCAAAGTCAGAGAGGCAGCCGTATCATATGTGGGCACCTAGGGGATGAATTTATGCTATTTTTAAGGGTCTTTGTTCTCCAAAAACACTAACAATACCTCTTCTATGCTGTTATGCCATTTACACCATAGTGTGGCATTGAAGTAGAAAATTATTGATGGTGGAGAGAGTCAAGGGGAGGGGTCATGAAGAAGAAAAGAGACTGAATACTTGGGAACAATTAACACTCATTTTACCTACTTACTATTTTGCTGGCAGATAGGTCAGAAATGATGAGTTTGCATTAAGAAGAGCCTTGGAATGAGAGGCAGAAGACTTGGGGTTTAGATACCATTCTGTCACTAACTAGCTATTTAACCATGGACAAGTCATTCTCCCTTTCTGCATCTCCTATGAACAATGAGAGGATTTTATAAGACAGTCTCTGAGATTTTTTTCCAGCTTTTAGATTCTAGTATATGGAAGCAGTACCCACATGTAGTCCAATTGAATTATATAAGGCTTTGACTAGATGCATAATATCTTGGATAATATGGTGAACCACTAGCATAGTACCCTACTCATCCATGGTAGGTGCTCATTAAATATTTGTTAACACTAAGGATGATAGCCTAGGTTTTCTAACACTGAATTAGAGTGAAGTGTGTTGTGTTAATGTTCTCCAATGCTTATACACCAAATATTGTGCATTCTAAGGGTGTGTCTGGTTCACTGAGCTAAGCTGAGTATTCTAGGAAATAGGGGTGTTGGTGTAGGGAAGGGAATAAACATTTAAATAGTGCCTACTAGATACCAGGCACTGTGCTAAGTACTTTTACAAATATCTAATTGGTTGCTTGCAACAAACTCAGACATAATGATTTTATACTTTAGGGAATTAAGACAAAGAATTGACTTGTCCAGGGCCAAATAGCCAGTAAGTATCTGAGGCCAAATTTGAACTCAGGTCTTCCTGACTCTGTCTAGATAGTGCTCTATCTACTTTGTCACCAGGTGCTTTGAAGAAACCCAGGAAGAACACAATAAATTTCTGGTCTATTTCCAGAGAGATCGTAAGACTTCCACATTCCTCTGGGCAAGCAGAGGCTTAAGGAATTCTAAATGTGCTTAGTGTGAGTTCTGATTATCCTTGTAGCTAATGCTAGAGCACTGACATAATTAGGAGACTGACTGGTAATGGAAGAAAAACATTGCTCTATCACTATTTCCAATTTGCTCACCCAGATGGATGAGCTGTAGGATGAGAGGCAGCATGAAAAGTGAAGTGGAAAGAATATCAATTTGGGAGTCAGGAAAACTAATCCCAGCATTACTCCTCACAAGCTGTGTGACCACTGGCAAGTCAGGACACCTCTCTGAGCTTGCCTTTCTCCGTTGTACAAAACTGACTTTATCTACCTCGAGGTGTTTGAAGCCTCATTGAGATGGATTATTGGTTTCTTTGACAACATTTTTTTCCCCTTCTCCCTCTCCTCCCCACACCTGCGATTTCATTGCCATAGGGAATTCCTGGTGAGGCATTTTCTTTTCCAATGCAGATGAACACCTGCTGGATGATTTAAAGGCTCCATCTAGAGTTGCTTGGTTAACGAGAGGCCAAAGTGAAGTACTCACAGTCCCTCAGTCAGTGTCAATGCAGGGGAATAAAGTCAGTATTTGCAGGGGGTAGGGTAGCATGAAAGAGACACTGGCCTGGGAATCAGGAGACCTGAGTTTTAGACCTAGCTCTAACATCAATCTGTGTGATTTTGGGGAAGTCGCTTAAATTCATTGGATTGTAGCTGCTTTATTTGGAAAAGAAGAGAGTTAAAACTACATGATCTCTCAGGTCTCTATAGATGCTGACATTCTACATACAAAAAAGGCCCCCTCTCTCTAATGCTCTCTGAGTTTATGAATCCCTCTTATCCCTGTCTTCTTCTATGGAGACACTGTCAAGGCCTTTTGGAATGGTCTTCTTGTTTCTAAAAGGAGAAAGCTGAAACCATGACTTTCAAATCTCTGAGCCCTGGGCTCTGGGCTCCCTTAGAGAAAGGTCACTGAAGCGCCTCTTCAGAGAGCGTTCCCTGACTATGAAACATTTCTGTCATAGTTTCCTATTTGCCCAAGACTTTATGCTCATTTTCTCTGTTGTTTCTCACAACGTGCCTCTCAGGTAGATACTGCTGATGGCTTCTGTTTTACAATTGGAGAAGTGCCAGTGAAGAGGAGTGGAACAATTTGACCTAAATCATACAAGTCAGCGTCAAAAACAGAACTAGAATCTAGGTCTTTTGATTTTCTCTCAATGTTAGGGACTAGCCGCTAGGGGCAGCCTCACTAAACTGGAAGTTCAGGGATACTAGAAAAAGCAATGGATGGTGGAAGTGGGTGGGGAAGAGAGAGATCAATGTCTGAGAATCTGAGTTCAAATCCTAACTGGCTAGGTGACCTTGGTCAAGTTACTTCCTCTCCTCTGGACCTCAATTTCCCCATCTGCAAACTGAAAGTCTAGAGCTAGATTAAAGTTGTTTCTCTATCTAAATTGCATGACTCTATATTCAAATTATGCTTTAATGTAACACAGTCACTTGGTACAGAAGGCTGGGGCACACAGCTTAACATCCTTCCAGATTCTAGGGATCTGGAGTAACATACATGTAAACAGACTCAGCATGGTGTAGTGAGAAAAGAGCTGACTGCAGGATCATAGAGATTTAAGACTGCAAAAAGAACTTGGTGGTCATGGGTTTCAATACTTCATTTTTACAGAGGTAGAAACTGAGGCCCAGAGCCGTTAACTGATTTGATCAAGGTTACCCATGCTCTAAGCTACCCAGTTAGGACTCAGACTCAGATTATGTGAGTCCATGTGTTTTCCTTTACACTGTCCTACCTCTCCTTACACAGCATGGTGCTTCTTAAAATGGTGTCCCTGGCAGTACTTACTTAGTACACAGTGGGTCTGCACTAATATTTATTGAAGTGAACAGATGCTATTATGTTCCTCATGTTTCTAAACTCACAGCAATCCTGTGAGGTAAGTAATATGCATGTAATTGTCACCATATTATATTTGAGACAGGGGTGTATAGGGTGCTCAGGGAGCACTAGCATCTCTGGGGTGAGCCCTTTGCAGCACTGCTTATTCACCTTCAGCGTCCACCTGGTTCCCATGACACTCACCTGCGGCTCCAAGAAGTTGTAGCCTATGTAGTGGCCACACCCTTGGCAGATAGGCTAAACCAGGGTGAGGGGAACCAACAGGGCTCAAACCCCTTACTGAGGTAGAGGTTTGACTACTTCAAGCATGTGAAGACTTCCACCAGTGGAATGGGTGGACAAGAACAATTTGTTTCAATATCCATGAAAACAGTGGAAGCAGGAGATGTGGAACGCTGATAGCTTGGTCAGACATTGAAGACGGCAAGGTTGTCCACTGTGCCCACGGCCATCTCCAGTCATCTTGACTTTTGTCTTGCCACTGGATTTCAATCAGGATAGGAGAGAGTGAGGCTGACAACTTGTGCAGCTGTGCCTCGCTTAAATCCAGTCCACAAACAAGTTGACACGTTACCCCATAATACCATTGGTCCTCTTTGAAAACAAAGAACTCACAACAACAACAACAAAATGACAACAACGACAACAAAATTTGAGTTAACTGAGACTAAGAAAAGGAAGGTGAGTTACTCAAAGTCAACCAGATAGGGAGCATCAGAAAAGAATCACAAACTCAGGTCCCCTGATACAAAGTAAACCCCTTGCAGGCAGGCAGTGTTCTGTGTATCTCTAGTGTTTAGTACGGGGCCTGGAATAGAATATGAGTTTAGGACTAATTTGGGATCACTGTTCTTTTCATTGCACAGTGCTACCTATATTCCTAAACCCCAATCTTTACTTTTTATTTTTCACCATGCATATTCATTCCTGTGTTCTCTTTATACAACATAAAAATTGAGCAAAGGGTGAGCATGTGGGTGTGTACATTTTTCCCCTTCTAGCCTATTTTCCTTTATAACAATGCAGGTCTTTGGTTTAGTTTAGTCTCTGTTCTAATATTCTGTGTGTGACTCCTGCTGAGCTATGATTTGTGCCTCTCTGGGTGTCTGCGTGCAGACATCTTAACTGGAAAATGCTTAAAATGTCAATATGGCATAAGTTAAAAAGAAGCAAAAAGAGAAAAGTGGAAAAAAAAACCCCACAGTCACCCCATTTTTTTCTGAGTGGTCACAGGTGGAGTATCACTTTGACTCATTGCCAGGTAGAGCAAGATTCCTGACGGGAGGCTCTAATGCATCTTTTATCAACTAGCATAGCCGATTAGGAGACTATTGCTAAGATATTGATAGAGGGTCAGAATTTGCTTTCTGGAATAGTTTTCCATTGGCTGCCATGCACATAGACAGGTCTTTACAGCTGCATTCATTAAAATGCACTATATATATATGTGTGTGTGTGTGTGTGTGTGTGTGTGTGTGTGTATTTACAGTATTGGAGGACTATTTATGCAATCTGTAATGGAGGTGGCACAGTTCCCACTGTCAGTGAGTGGGAAAAAAAATAACTGGTATCATAAAGCTATGATGTAATCAGTGGCCTATATTTCATGGCCCGGAGGCAGAATGTCAGCATCAATAATGCCACTCCAGGTGGGGGTACTAGGAACAGGAAAGGGATAGGGGAAACAATGGGTATCAGATCCTTTGGTAAATTCCCATGAATTGATTAGGCAAGGAGTTGTGTGGTGCCAGACTCCCATCACATGAAGTAGTCTCCAGTTTCTTGAGAGGGACCTGGGTTTGTCACCATCAACCTTGAGGTCACAAAGGCAACAGAGACTGAAAAGTCCAGGTTAAATGTGTCAGATTAGAGGTTTTAGAGCTAGATGGGATCAATGAGCCTTTTGAGTCTACCATGTTTACTTTAATGATAAATGAAGAAAGGGAGGGGAAAATATAGAAATATATATTATCAAATCTATCTATCTATCTATCTATCTATCTATCTATCTATCTATCTGTCTGTCTGTCTGTCTGTCTATCCAGTTTTTACTGAGTTCTAGTCACTGTACTAGGTGCTGGAGATTTGATCTGAGCAGTCAGGAGAAGGAGGGGAATGGAGTCAAAGGGAAGTTTTCATTCTTTTTTAGGATAGTGGCATGGATTTGATTATTGTCTAGAGAGTAGAGAGGCAAGTATATAGGATATATGGCAAGATTCTCAGGGTAAGTGGCTGAATGGTGTATAAAGCATAGTCTAGGGCTGGCTAGATACAAGAGTTGGGTGAATTTAAACTCATTAGGACAACTCATTCCCACAGCTAAATTCCAAATCAGATTGGATTACAACATAACCACTCCCTGCCCCTAGGGGACAATAGTCTCTGAAGGTCCAATAAGGAGGATTTGATTCTGAGTAGAAAGAGAATACTTAGCAGCAAGACAGATGGCAAGGTTATCAAGGTGGATTGCTGGATGAGGAATTGTTGTTCAGTTCTTTCCAATTCTTTGTGATGCCATTTGGGGTTTTCTTGGCTAAGATACAGATGAGGAAACTGAGGCAAACAAGGTTAAATGATTAGTCCAGGGTCATGCAGCTAGTAAGGATCTGAGGCTAGATTTGAACTCAGGAAGATAAGTCTTCCTGACTCAGGGTCTGGTGCTCTATCCCTTGCTCCATCTAGCTGTCCCAAGGTAACAAAAACAAAGGCTGGAACTCAGATACTAGACATCCAAATGTGCTATTTCTCAGTTGAAATGCCCCAGTAAAACTGGTCAGATATTTGCTGTTGGGAAGAAGGCAGGTTCTTGTTCAGAATGGGAGAGCTGAGGAAAGGGATATAAGGGAGAAATGGAACTGAGATTCTAGTCCAGGGTGAGGAACCTGCAGCCTCTAGGCCACATGTGGCCCTCTAGATCCTCAAGTGCAGCCCTTTGACTGAATCCAAACACTTGAGGACCTAGAGGATCACATGTGGTCTCAAGGCCACGGGTTTCCCTCCCCTGAATCTAGCCTTATCTAATGTCTTAAGATTTTATGCTACCTCACCAAAAGACACATTACCCAAGTTAGAGCAAGCTGTGGGAATAAGGATACTTCCAGGCTAGCTCTTCAGATATCATTTGGGGAAATAATCCATGTGGAAATGTATCCTGGCAACTGCTGCTACAGGTGCCACAGTCACAGCTACCAAAGACCCAGAAAAGAAAGTTCTTGCCACTGAAGTTCTTGGCACTGTCAAGTGGTTCAACACTGATGTGATTTTATTAAGGGGAATGGACATGAAAAGGCTCAATGCTTTGTTATTGTGCTCTAAGGACCATAAGAACTTTCCCTCTGACTTGCCCCTGAAACCTCCTGCATGTGTCAACCCCTCCACTAGAATGTGAGTTCCTTGAGAGTAGACACTATCTTTCTTTCTTTCTTATTTGTTTCCAGATAGCTTAGTACAGGTGCCTGCATTTAATAAGCACTTAATCTGTTTTATTTTTTTGAAAATCCATTCACTTAGTTGCCTGGCTATTGACCAATTCTGGTCATTAGCAATAATACTAATAATTCACATTAATGTACTTTAAAGTTTTGTTCTTTAAATCCACCCCTGTTGCCCTGGACATTAATTATGTAATATTATGTATTACACTAATCATGTAAGTGCTCTTTTTAATGAAGTTATGTAACATTCTATATTATAACTATCTGGAATCGTATCTTATCCCTTTATTACAAAATAAGTTCTATGAAGTCAAGGATACTCTCATTTGAATTTTGTATCTCCCCCAATGGGACAGCTAGTTAGCACAGTGGATTGAGTGCTGGGTTTGGAGTCAGAAAGAAACATGTTCCTGAGTTCAAAACTGGCCTTAGACACTTACTAGTTATATGACCTTGGGCAAGTCACTTTCCTATGTTTCCCTCAGTTTCCTTTCCTATAAAATGAGCTAGAGAAGGAAATGGCAAACCATTCTAGTGTCTCTGCCAAGAAAGTCTCAAATGGGGACACAAAGAGTCAGACGTGACTGAAATAATTGAACCATATAATCTCCCCTAATGAGTATGAAATCCACATTTGATAAATGTTTATTAAATGGGTGATCTTATCTAATGCTCTTATCCTCATATTTTGAGTGGCGTTGGTGACTATTGGCGTCATCCTTTCTCAGGGCTGCCTAAATTCCTGTGTCAACAAAACGTGCTAAAGAAACAGTTGACTACCCCAAGAATCTCAGCCCTGCCATTACCAAAGCAGTCACTTTCCCTTGCTAGGTTTCAGCTTAAATGCAGGGGCTGTATTTAACAATAAAAAGTGTATTAAGTACCCATTGTGGGCAAAAAACTGTGCTGTATATACTAGAGTATATACAAAGCTTACTAGTACCTGACCTCCAGGATCTTACAATTTAGTAGTGGCACAGAACTCAAACAAGGATAGCTATACAACAATACAACACAATGATATACAGAAATACCGGACTTCTTGATGACTTTATGGCCCGTGATGCTAAAGTCAGCAAGTTATCACTTGATAGAGTTCAAGGAGCTTTGATTAAGCGCTGAGTTAGAGGAAGGAGAAAATGAGGTGATCATTGTGAACACAGACAATGGGCTGGAGGAGAAGTGTTGGTAGAATCTTGGTGGTGACAAGGAAAGAGACCTGGAAGTAGATAGGCCAATGGGCCAGGGAGATAATGAGGTACGCTATGAGTAAACAACAAACAATTCAGAAATCAGTAACTCTCAAGAGTGTGCAGGCAACAGACTAGAATCAGGTTTCAAATAGACAGGAAGGGCTTCATCAGCAGAAAGACCAAGAAAAGTAAGAGGCTTTCATCAGAACACAAAGATAATTTTAAAAAAAAAAGGGGGGGGAGAAAGAAAAGAAGGAAAAGGAAAAGAATAGAAAGCAAAAATCCTTAGGATTAGCATCAGGACATATCAAACCAGGAGGGGATATGTGGGAGATATATTCTTGATAGAAAGGAATTGTTCTGTTTTTCCATAGTTTTTCAGTCATATATGACTCTATGTGATCCCATTTGGAGTTTGTTGGCAAAGCTACTGAAGTGGTTTGCCTTTTCCTTCTTCAACTCATTTTACAGATGAGAAACTGAGGTAAACAGGGGTTAGTGACTTGTCTAGGGTCGCATAGTTAATAAGGTCTGAGACCAGATTTGAACTCAGGAAAATGAGTCTTCCTGACTCCAGGCCTGCCAATTTATCTACTGCAGCAGTTCTCAACCTGTGGGTTATGTTCAATTTGTAATAATGAAAACACATCCTGCATATCAAATATTTACATTAAAATTCAAAACAGTAGCAAAATTACAGTTATGAAGTAGCAACCAAAGTATTTTATGGTTGGGGGTAACCACAACATGAGGAACTGTATTAAAGGGTCGCGGCATTAGGAAGGTTGAGAACCACTGATCTGCTGCACCAAAAAGATGGCTTTTCATGAACACTTGATATGCTGGCTCTGCGGATTAATGTTGTACATCAATAGTTGTTGAATACTGATAGTTGTAATAGTAATGTAGTTTGATCCCTTTGTATTGGCAATGCTAAAAATAAGTACAACAGTATTTAGCAATTAGTAATTAATCAAACCTCTGTTTAAAAAACAGAAGGTATGAACTCTTGTTGCTGACTTAACAAGAAGGGGCTGAAATGGGAAATGGCTGAAACACGAAGGAGCTAATGCCCTGTGTGTATATAAGGAGAAATCCCTGCTGAGTCAGATAGATCTTCTTGGAGCCAGGTTCTAAAGACTGAGGAAGAGAGGCCCAAGCTGGAGAGAATGATTTTTATTTTGAAAACCTGGATAAAGTGATTTTGATTCTGGGAACCATCTGAAACTTATGCTGAATCCAAGGGCCAGCTGGAGCTGCTGAGGAGCTGCTGAGTCCAAGGGTCAGCCAAGCTTCTGAGAATTTTCAAGCACCAGCCAAAGCTGTAGAAGACTGAGGAAGTATGACTGTGATGTTGGTATTTTGTCTGTTTGTGGCTTTGTTAAGCCTTGACTTCCCAGGAACAGAGACTATGGAGGATTTAAGGTGGACTGGACACTGTGAGCTTCAGTGTGGTACAGGAACTGCACAAAGACCTGGACAAGGAACTGAGAGCTGTCGTTGAACCCAGGTGATAGTTTGGTTAATCCATGTAGCAGCTGGGTCCATGGAAGGGAATCTGAGAGCCTATCCCAAGTCAAGCTGAAAGAAGACTTTACTTGGATATTGTGTACTGACTGAGAAGATTATGATTTACCCGAGGGGTGGATGGCCTGTGTATTTTCTGATGATTGAATAGTGAATGATGACTTAACAGTGACTGATTTGTAGCTTAGTGTGCCCCATGGGAGGATAACTTTGACTATTGTATTTTGTGACCCTTAAAGAGGCAAGCCTCCTTAACAATGACTGAACGATTGAGTTTATTGAATGATTTAGTTACTAAGTGACTGATTGACCAAATGATTATACTTTGTTCAAAACTATGTGACCACTGTGTATATCAATAATGAGATATTCACAACACCCATGATGGTTATGAATATGTTGGTGTAGTTTTGGATCACAAAATATAGCAAACTCTCCACATGGAAGGCAGAACCAAGGTCTTTATTCAGAAACCATAACACTGAGTCCCAAAACCAGAAGGACAAGTCCCTAAACCAGAAAGCCAGAGTCATTATAATGGTCACAAAGTTGAAACATATAGTTAATGCTGTGGACACCCACATTCCTAAGCCTTCACAAATAGAACAGGATCCCTCAAGCAGGGATCCCTCTCAGACTCACAACAGTTTCTCAGCCTGGTCTTTGGAAGTTCTCAGTAGAAGCTGTAGAAGCAGGATCTCAGGAAAAAGG
>CM053595.1:70459406-70476965 GCA_028646575.1 Pseudocheirus occidentalis | reverse complement strand
ATTTTATCTGGTATGATTCCCTTCATCTTGTAGGGGCAGAATCTGGACCTAGATGGGAAGAGTTATTTTACCCAATGTCAGGTAAGGGCAGTTGAAGAAGCTCAAATCTGGGCTTTTTGTATTTAAGTCTAGGAATGAATCCATTGCTCCATAAATGCTAGACAGGTAGCATAGTACTCAGGTGTTAGGGGATACCAAGAAAGACAGAGAGATCAATATATGATAACCTATAGAACATGTTTGATGAGGTATAGAACTAAGATATCACCTAATATAAATTTTAAGTGCTATAGAACTTGAAAGTCAGAAGAAGACTGATATCTCAAACAGGTTCTTAAACACATCCTCAGCTGCTCCCATGGAAATCATAGAATCTTACATGAAACTCAGAGGTCATTAAGTCCAACCTATGCTCTATTGAAAAGTTCTGATATAATGTGGTCATAGTTTCATATATAGCAGAACTATCCCAATGCAATCTGTTAAAAGTCAGCCCTGGACACAAGTTTTGTGGGATGCACCATGACATACAGGGTAAAGAGCATTGACTCTAGAGCTAGGAGGAACTAAATGGAGACCCAGTTCTGGCACTACTTATGTTACCTTGGACAAGTCATTGCACTTTCCTGGGCCTCAATTTCCCTAGATATGAGAAGAGGGACTGGATTATAATGTGTCAATGGCCCTTCTAGTCTTAGTTCTATAATCTTAGGATCCCAGAGAAGTAGTTATCCAGTCTTGAAGACTTCAAATGAAGAGCTTCCTGAGGTTTCCCATTCTATTTTTGGGCAACTGAAATTGTTAGGAAATTTTTCTTCATATTGAACATAAATGGGCCACTTTGTAACTTCAAACAATTACTTCTAGTTTTGCTTTTTGGGAACAAGAAGGTGTTAAGCCCTTTTCTACATGACATTCCTATAAATTACTGAAGAGCTCTATCATGTCCAGACTAAGTCTTCATTCTTCAGTCTTGTTGATGCCAGGTTCTGTTTTTGTTTTAACCAATCATTATTGGATATAATCTTGAGACCCTTCATTATCCTGGTCACCATCCTCTGAATATGCTCCAGCTTGTCAATTTTCTTAAGATTGGGGCCCAAGAACTGAACATTGTTTTTCAGATGTGATCACAATTTTAACAGTGTACAACGGTACTATCCCTTCTTTTGCTCTTGACCTATGCTTTTCTTAGTACATCATAAGGTGAATTATCTTTATAATGTAACTTCATTTATAACTCAACTGAATGAATATAAATAGGATATTTAATTTATAGCTAGTCCGCCCACCACTTTGTGCATCTGAGGAATATGACACCCTAAAAGGCTAAATGACCAGTGTCACATAGGCAGTCAGTGGTAGAGCCAGAATTCATACCCAGGTCCTTTGATTCCTAATCCAGAATTCTTTCTACTATACTACCACTCTTTTTATTATACCATCTTCCTTTTGTTTCAATATAATAAACATTTTTAAGTGCCTATTATATGTAAGACAATAAGCTTTTGATCCAGTAACTAGTAGGTATCGTGTGGGAGAGGAGGGGTCAAGGAATGCACTGTTATTCATGTTTTTCCCATACTGTACTTTTGAAGTTAATTTTTTGAAGTATGAATTTATACTTATACTTATTAAACTTCATCATAATGACTCCAATGTTTTATTCTATCAAGAACTTTAAAAAAAATTCTGGTTCTCTATCCAACATGTTCATTCTCCCTTTCAACTCATGACATTTGCAAATTTAATAAGCATATCATATATGCCTTCATCCAAGTCACTGATAAAAACTTACACAGTAAAAGGCCAAGTGTAGATGTCAAGGGCATTCAAATAGATAATTCCCAAGTTGACCCTTTCTCATTAGTGATTCTATGGGCTGATTACTCAACCTAATTCCAAACATACCTGCATGATCATCTACACTCTACCTCTTCATCTTGTTATCAAGACAGTTTGAGAGACTTATCAAACATGCCTTGCCAAAATCTATTGTTTTGTTGTTCACTTGTGTCCAACTCTCCATGACCCATTTGGGATTTTCTTGGAAGAGAAACTGAAGTACTTTGCCATTTCCGTCTCCACTTCATTTTAGAGATGAGGAAACTGAGGCAAACAGGGTTAACTGACTTGCCCAAGGTTACACAGCTAGTAAGTGTTTGAAGCTGAATTTGAACTCAATTCTTCTTGATTTCATGCCTGGCACTATTCATTAGCCACCTAGCTAACCTAATCTAATACATAATACAAGCTGCCCTAAAACTAACTTTCACCTCTGCTGGCTCATTAGTCTACATTTCATGTGATCCCTGTAATGGGAAGATTCTAGAGTTCCAGACCTAGCTCTGCTAGATAATCATGGGTATGCCACTTAACCTCCTTGGGTCTCAGTTTCCACTCCTGCAAAATGAGGGAAATTGGACAAGATCAGCGGTTCTCAACCTGTGGGTCATGACCCCTTTGGGGGTCGAACAGCCCTTTCACAGGGATCACAGGGGTATCCTAAGACCATTGGAAAACACATATTTCCTATGGTCTTAGGAACAGAGACACCACTCCTCTATCCATTTCCAGGCAAGTGCGCCCGCATGCAGATACGCCCACATACAACTATTAAATGGTCTCAGCATTAGGAGGGTTGAGAACCACTGGACTAGATGATCTCCAAGAGCCCTCTGTCTTAGATATTCTGATTTCTGAAATTCCTTCCTGTTCAAACATCCTGACGGGCCTGGGAAATCACACAGGAAACCTCCTTAGCCAATCCCTGCCATCATTCTTCTGAAGCTTGTAACAAACCAGTATTTTATTTGCTGGTCATTTGTTTTTCTCCTTCCTCTCAAAAAAAACCCCCAAATCTTAAGCACATTTTGCCACTATTTTTTTTTCTCTCTCAGCATTCCCACTAGTCTGCAAAGCAATAAAAAGTCAAGAAGAAATATAGCTTCACCTTCCAGATTTGTCATGTAGACGGATAACACAGTAGAAAGCACTGAATGCTATCGGTTAAAACGAACTCTTTTTCTCTTCTACTACATATCATGGTGTTCTGATGCAGGGATATTAGACAGCAAACCTTTTGCAGAGATGGATACTTTGGCAGTTTAAAGATTTTGTGTTAAAAAGAGATCCTAGGTATAATCTGCCATGAACAGTAATGGTTTAACCACCACCACCCCTCCCTTTTTGACTCACGTAAATAATTCCTCAGAGAATATTAGTTGCCATCAGGGTATCTTGGAACATCAAGAGAAATCTGTTAATCAGAGCCTTATAGAGTCAGGAGAGGCAGGAAATCAGTTTCTCCTGTTATCTGAGGCTCCCTATCTCTTCTGGACTCCCCCTACTGTCTCTCCCATCAAACCCCCACCTTTCCTCCTTTCTTTTTTTTCCTTCCCTTTCTAATCTTCCCTTCTTCTTTGTACTTCTCATCAACTTCCCTATCAGGCCCAGTTTCAAAAAGCAGCATAAATAGATGAAGAGAGGGGCCCTTGTAATATTTCACTTTCACCTGAAAAATACTCCAGCCTAGAATGTTAATATCTAATCACAGATAAAGCCTCCAAGAAGTTGCCAGAGAATTTCCCATTAAGATAGTGAGATACTTAGAAAGTACTTTCACCCCATATTTCTTTCTTTCTCTTTCTAAAAATATTGTCAAACAAGTGGAAGAAGGTTGGTACAGGGAAAGCAATGTTGGAGCAATCTTTGTAGGGCCAAAACCTCTCACCCTCCTGGGTAATCATAGAATTATAAAATGGTAGAAGTGGAAGAGGTTTTAATAAAACAGCATTTTAGAGCTGTCAGCAACCTTAGAACACAGAATTTTATCACAGATATGGTTAGAACTAGACAGGAGGAGAGTGACACTCTAGCACAATCCCCTCATTTTATAGATAAGGAAATGGAGGTCCAGAGATGTATAGTTACTTGACTGAAGTTACACAGGGAATTCATAGCAGAAGTTACACTAAAAGCCATATATCCTTTCTGTTGAATCCAGTGTGGGATTTAGCAGGGATGCAAACAGAAGAATACATTGGGCCTATGTACTATCAGCGAACACTGTTGTCTCCATAGCTATCAATATAGATAGAATTATGAAGGCATATATCCAGAACTTTGAGCTATGGGGAAAGAATAAGGAGTCATGTATTTAGAGTTGTAAGGAAACTTAGGGGCAATCTAATTTAACTCCTTCAGAAAAAGAAAGTGACGGGGCAGAGCCTAAACAGCAGAGTAGAAGCACAAACTTGGTGTGAGCTCCCACTCCAACCACCTGCAATACATGTAAAAGAATGACTCTAAACAAACTTTAGAGCAACAGAACCCACAAAGTGACGGAGAGAAACAAATCTCCTGCTGAAGGCAGTCTGGCAGGCAGAGAGGAAGGGTCTATCACATGGAGCTGGGTCCCACATGAGCCATGCAGTTTGGCCCCAGGGTGTCTCCAACCAGGTGGCCAGAGCAGACTTCAGGAGAGTGAATCACCTGCAGCTGTGGCAGTTCCCAGACTTCTCAACTCATAAATGCCAAAGACAAAGTAAAAGGTCAGTGTAGAACTCTGTTGGAATGGGAGTGGAACACTGAAGAGTGTGGTGTGGCCCCTGACCCCCAGGGGAGAAGCAGTGGCTACCCCAGAAGCTCCTGGCCTGCATATTATAAGGGGACCAGGCTACCATTCAGAGGGTAATCACTCTTGCTTTAACCTTCTTGGATCTGGATTGAGTTCTTGGGTGGAGGTCCTGGGAGGATATAAGAGAGAACAGATTGGGAGAAGGTATGTTCAATAGGCTTGCTATTTTGGGGTGGGGGTAGGGGAAAGATGGGGAGAAAAAATTGTAACTCAAAATCTTGTGGAAATGAATGTTGAAAACTAAAAATAAATAAATAAATTTTAAGAAATAGAAATTGAAAAAAAATAAAGGAAACTGAATCCCAAAGACATTAGCTTGCCCAAGGTCACACAAGCAGTGAGTGGTCAACCTAGGATTTGAATTCAGATTTTCGCATTCTAAACCCAGTACCCAGCAATCATGTTTCCCATTGCCTCATAGACATAACCTGTCATTGTGGGTTTGATAAGGAAAATAGAAAAGAAGCTAACAAAGGAGAAAAGGATACATGGACAGAAAACAATACAGAAATAAAGGAAAATAAAACTGCAAATAGAATGAAAGGGATGGAGAAAGTGAGAGAGCCAGAGACACAGAAATGAAAGATGTGGAAGGATTGAGGCTGAGAACAAAAGGAGAGCGGAAAAGACACAGAAAGGGAAGAAAAGGGAGGAGGAAGTAGAAAAAAGAGAGATCAAAAAGGGGATACAATCACAAAATGGTGAAAGATAGACAAACCAATCTGGGAGACAAAGCAGAGTGAATTTTCCTGTAAATCTACCCTTCCCAAGGGGCATGTAGGTCTCTGAGAAGAGAATAGGTAAGGAGATCTACTTTTTGGAGGATTCCCAGAAACATAGCACATACAAGAAAATCCTAATTAATCGTCTGTCACTTCAGAGCCCAGGAGTCTGGGAACTGAGGGGAGAGAAGAGGCTGGGGAATGTTGACTGAACAAAGAGAGCAGACCTGAAGGTGTAGAGACTGGCCTCTTTAGTGGTTCAAATCCAAAGCACCCAGGCTAGGGAGCCAAGGAGAAGGAACAATATTTACTGTTCCCTAGGCTTATTTCTATGGTCTAGACAAACTCATGGAATCTGGGATGGCGAGTAGTGGGAGGGAAGAGGAAACAAGACCCCCTAGGAATTCGGAGACCCCTAATTTTATGTGACTTGGGCGAGTGATTTAAGCAAGTCATTTTCCATTTGTCACCCTTCTAATCATGCCATTAAATCTTGACACTTTGAATAATTTAGCTATCATTTTCCCCTGAGCCTTAAATTATCTGGTTACTTCCCCAACTATGTCTTCCTGACTTGGCTTTGAAGCTCACCTTTGTCAAATCTTATCCACAAAGGGACACACGGTGTCAGCAACCCCTAAATCCTGTAATCTCCTGAAGTCTACACACTTTTGCTTCTGACCCACTTCAGAACCCAATCAGCACCCAACAATGGACCTGCCTCTCCCATCAGGACTCAGCCAGAAGAGGGCCAATCTCTGCAGCAATCTAATTAGGAAGAGCAGACCCTTACGTTGTAAGGGATCATGCTATATCAGGAAGAGCATTGAGCTTGGAGTCAGAAGACTAGAGTTAATGGTGCCTTCTCTCTGTTATTTTCTGTTTGACATTGAATAGGTCACCTAAATTCTCTTGTCTACATTTTGCTGTTGTTGTATAGGCATTTTTTCAGTCATGTCCCACTCTTCTTGATCCCTTTTGGGGTTTTTTTGGAAGAAAATACTGGAATAGTTTGCTAATTCCTGCTCTCAGTTCATTTTACAAATGAAGAAACAGAGGCAAACAAGGTCAAGTGACTTGTCCAGAGTCACATGCTTGGTAAGTGTCTGAGGCAGGATTTGACTTCAGATCTTCTTGACTTCAGGCCCAGTGCTCTATCCGTTGTGTCACCTAGCTACCTTGTCCTCATTGACTCTGTTGTAAAATATGAGTCCTGTACTCGACCAGTGATTCGCAGCCATTTGGGGATTGCAACATCCCAGCTGTCTATTTTTAAAGTCCCTTTCCTTCATTGATTGTCTTCCTAAAAGTGCTAAGTGATCTGTTTATGGGTATATTTTTGGAATTTGTTTCCTTTCAGAATTTCACATCCCTTGAAAGCATTCTAGGCACTTTGGGGAGTTGCAAAACTAAGTTTTGGCTCCTCTGTATTCTATGGTTTACTCTGCATTGAAATTTAATAGAAAGGGTCAATGGACTGAGAGGGGACCCTCTGGACTGGTATTCTGAAAGGTCATGCATGCCCCAGTTTTTCAGTCTTAACTGGCAAGAATTATCTACCATCATTCCCCCTCCTCTACTTCCTCCCTCCCCATGTGCTCTCAGAGTCCAGAGAAATGGCTGTGTCAGTGTCTGTGAGAAGCAACTCCTGCCCAGAGAGTGCTCAGCAAGCAAGTCTTCCATTGGACCCCCATTGTCTGTGTCCTAGGACGGCTGCCAAGGCCTGGGCATCTTGGCTGAGAATGTAGAAGGGACCCTGTTTGGTTCCCATCTGTTTGGCCAGGGAGTTAGTAGGGGGAAGGGAAGCTTCAGTTCATTCCTCTTCCTCTCTGGCCTGAAGACTCGTGTCTAAAGGGATGTCAGCTGAGGACTAACACAGATGGAGCAGCCTTCCCGGTCACTGTCCAGAGGTGAAGGGCTGGTTAGCTGAGCTCTGAGGCAGGGCAGAATCAAGCCATTTTCTGCTTCCTTATTTGACTAGGGGATTTCTGCCCCAGCTATTGGTAGAAAACAGAGATAGAAGCCGGCTTTGTTTTGTATGGTAAAGTGGGAAGGGAAAGAATTTGCTATCAGAGGATGTCTTGAATTTGAACTCTAGCTCTACTATTTCTTTTTTTTTTCTATGCAACCATGGTCAAGTCACTTTTCTCATGTGCCTCAGTTTCCTCATCTGTAACATGTGGGGATGATATCTAAGGCCTTTCCAGCTGGGAATCTCTTCATCTCAAACTGAAAGATTCCAACAGAGTGGGATACCCTTCCCAGAGCAAGCAGAGACCAAACCCAAAAGACCAAACACAGCATATCCTGGAACTCCAGGCACTACTGCCACTCACAACAGACAGAAGCTTCCTCAGTCATATCGTTAGCCTATCCCTGACAAAACAGCATCAGCCACATGGCTATACAACGAGGGTCCTGGTAAGCCTATGAACTAAATACTTTTATCCCTCCCTCCCCTCCTCCCCAGCACTTACAAATAAATAAATAAACAAAATAAACAGATGGATGAAATGGATAGAAAAATGAATGAAGATGAATGAAATCCTGTGCCTGTGGGCTCTTGGAATCATAGGGTTTCAAGCTTAACAGGACTTTAAATCCAAACCTCTCACTTTACAAATAAAGAAACTGAGACCAAGAAAAAGGAATTATTCAAGTTCACACAGATGCAAAGTGGCAAAGTCTGCATTCAAAATCAGGCTTTAGAACTTCATATCCTTTCCTCTGTCTACTATACAACATTGCCCCAAGCTTAGTGCTTGCATATGAAAAACAAACAAATAAAAAACCAAGGGTCCAGGTTAGGGGAGTTGGGGGTCATGAATTACAATTTTATAATCAATGGAAGGAGGCTGGATTTTAAAGGACTTTGAATTGGAACTGAGGTCGGATTTGATTGAGGATCCTCACCACGTTGTTTTCCTCTCCATTCCCTAAAGTTCAGATTCATCCAATTCTTGGCCTTGAATTAATAAGCTCCTGGGGAGATTCCTGGGTGAATGGGTTATAACAAGGACCTCCTTTGCCTCCATCACCATATTACCTTCTGCCTGCTGTGACTCTCCTGTCACGCCTCCTGCCATTGTTAAAAACAATTGTGACAAACTAGAATCACCCACCAAGCTTGAGAGTAGATAAAAGATTGTCTTTGTTTATTGCTTTGGCTTCCTTAGACAAATAATAGAAGTGCCTTGGATTCATACAAAAGCTATTGGTGTAGAAGAATTTCTTAGCTTGCCCAGAAGGATGACAGTGGGGACTTAATAACTGGCTCCCTTCTCCTTAGCTTGATTGTACAGGAAGGAGAGCAATTTCCCCATGTCTCTAGTGAGAGCATAACAAAAGAGAATCAGTTTGAGAGACAGCAGGCAGTTTGGGGGACAGGAATAAGAAATACTAAAAGCTCCCATTTCTACAGCACTGGAATGTTTACCAATGCCCTTCTTACAGCAATCCTGAGAGTTAAATAGTAAGTCTTATTTATTCCCCTTTTGCAGGTGTGGAAACTGAGTCCCAGCGGGGTAAAGTTACTTTACCAAACTCAATATAGTTAGTAAATTGCAGTCGGAGTTCAAATTCAGATCTCCTGATTTTGACTCTTTCCTTTTCAAAAGCTACCTGGTGGAAGGGAAGTCTGAGGAATTTTGAAAGAGTTACTGTGCGTTATTTGAAGACTATGGGAGATTATCAATGATTTTCAGATTATTGCTTTCTATTATCATAAATCACCACCTCAGTGAAATATCAGATCCTTCACCAGAAGTTAGAGGACAGACACTTGTGGTGGCCTGGGTGAGCACATGACACATTTCTGAATTAAAATGAAAGAGCTGCTTCAAGAGAAAGAGAAAGTAACAAGCATTTCTTAAGTGCCTACTACATGTTAAACACTATACTAATATAAGTAAGTATAAATATTATCCAAGGAAATATAAATATTATCTCATTTGATCCTCATAAAAACCCAATGAGGTGGGCACAGTAGAAGAAACTGAGGCAAACAGAGAGGTTTAGGGACTTGCCCAGGGTCCTACATCTATTAAGTGTCTGAGGCTAGTTTTGAACCTGAAGTCGGGTTTTCCTGTCTACAGACTTAGCACTCTAATGTCTGCCTAGCTGCTCTAATACAAGCATAAGATATGTTTGTCCATGGGGCACAAATTGGGAATTTTTCAAAGCTTACATATTAAATGTGTTTGTGCATGTGTGTGTGTGTATGTGTATATATATGTGTTCCCAACTTGTCTGTCACTATGACTCAAATTTGCACCATTTGAAATTCAGCCTTTTGGGTCAAGGCATTGAAGACCTCCATAGTATGTAAAGAAGAAGAGAAATTGGCTTGAAATCAGAGGGTCTGGGATCAAATCCCAACCTTGATGGTTGTTACTTCTATAACCTGAGGCAAATTACATAAACTCTCTGTACATCAGACTTACAACGTTTGGAATGCAAAGAACCTTAGAAAATAGTGTTGGGGTTGTAAACCACCTCCTAGAGCACCACTAAGTTTAATTCTTTTTTATTAGAGATGAAGAAATTGAATACCTGAGACAAGTGACTTGTCCAAGGTCATTCACACAATGGCAGACTGGGGACTAAAACTCAGCTCCTACTCCTAGTCCAGTGCATTTCCTTTACATCTTTGACTTGTTGGGGAGAATGATATTTTTAGGACCAGAAAGTTTCTTTTCAAATTATTTCAGCCTACCCACAACACCAACCTTGGGTAAAGTCCGCTATCTTGTTTTCTTAAAGGTCACTCCTTATGTTTGGTGGTGGATTCCATGCTCTTCTCTCTCCCTGATGGGGCTGTGGCCTGAGCTGTATGTTGTGTTGCAGGAGCCTCTGTAGTATGTTTTAAAATGTGGTTTTACAGACTGATTCACTTAGTCCATTATGCCAAGTGGACCTCAGGGAATTCTAAGCACAAGCTAAAGAAATAAAACACACACACGCACACACACACACACACACACACACACACACACACACATACACCAAACCTAAATTCATTTATATTTTTACATAAAAACTGAATTAACTTTCCCCTCTTCTGTCACATAAGAATTCGTAGCCTACAGAGAAACCTCATTAACCTTGTGTCTTTTCCTTATTAATTATCAATAATAATAATCAAAAAGCCTGTGGGTCAATGCTTCAAAGATTAAATTATTAGTGTGTTGGTGGTGATATTGTTGTTAATAATGATGATAGCATGATTAGATGCTGCTTTAGATCTTGAGAGCCTGATAAAAACATTCACCGATTAATTCTCACAAAAATCTCTGTTTAATTATGCTTCCTTATCCTCATTTAACAGATGGTAAATTAAGGCACACCAAGCTTAAATGCCTTAATTCAAATGAGAGAATATTCTTTTTTTTTGAATGCCATCCTATTTATTTCTGGGCTGTGAAGCCATGTAGAGAGCTATCAAGCAGTAGATGGTCCCTCCCAGTGTCAAAGCCATGGTGGTCCGATAGAGCATCTGATCAGGTAGACCATGTTTCAAGTGGACAGGTAAACCATCAGATTTCTGAAAAAATTTCTGCAGCTCTGGAACTTTGTTTTTCCCAGCATAATCATATGGAGCTGGTTCTGAGGCAAATTTCGTTGGTGTGGCAAATATGATAGGTGGTGATTCTGAAGATGCCACAGACTTTAAACCCTGTGGGCTGTAGGCGGCCAAGGCCCATGACCCAGCCAGCTTCTAGGTGAAGCCGCTGAATTTGTAGTACATGTCGCCCGTCAAACTGACCTCCTGAAGCCGGTATCTTCACAGCGACGGAACCATGGAAAGACCTCATGAGAGAATATTCTTAAAGTGTTTAGTATCTGCCTAGCACATAGTAGGTCCTTAATAAATACTTCTTCCCTCATTCCTCATTGACTCTGTATCATCCACTATACCCTCTGTTAAACCAGAATAGAACCATTACATACACGATCACAATACATACTGAAGTGACCATTATCCATGATTGAACCATGAACAATAGGGTTTGCCCATGTATGTATATACTAGAATTTGAGGGGCAATCATATATATCCCCTCTATTTCTATATTCCTGATATATACATATATGTGTATGTATGTATATGTATACATATATGTATGTGTATATGTATATATGTATGTGTGTACGTGTGTGTGTATATGTATATTATATGTATATGTATATTCCTGGCATGCATATATCATATATATATATAACACATGTATATTCTTGATATATACTAGATGAAGAGAACCTGCAATCGAATGGTAGTAACAGAAAGAGAGGAAAGAAGGGAATGCATTCAAGAAATGTTCAAAGTAAAAATATGACAGGCCGTGGCAACGTATTGGATATAGGGGTGGGTGTGAGAGACTATGAAAAATCCAGGATGATTCCTAGTCTGAGGGACTGGGAGGACAATACCACCCTCAACTAAAAACCTACTAGGAAAAGTAGTGGGTAAAGAGGATTTAGGGAAGGGATGGGATAAGGAGTTATATTTTAGATGTGTTTAGTTTAAGATGTCTACCAGACATCCAATTTGAGATGTCTGAAAAGTAGTTGGAGATGTGAGATTGGAGGTCAGCAGAGAAGCTGGAGAAGGATGGCTGAATAGAAAAATCATCAGCTTAGGGATGGCAATTAAATCCATAGTAACTCATAAGTTCACCAGCTGAAGTAGCATAAAGGACAAAGAAAAGAGGGCCTAGGGCAGGATGTTGTGGGATATCTATCATCAGAGGACGTGAAAGGAAACTGAGGAGTGATCAGATAGGTAGAAGGATAACCAGGAAAGAGTGGTGTCTTGCAAACCTAGAGAGAAGAGAGTATCCAGGAACAGAAGGTGATAAAAAGTGTCAAAGACTGCAGAGAGGTTGAAGAGAATGAGGATTGAGAACAGGTCATTGGATTTGGCAACTAAAAGCTCACTGCTAACTTTAAAGAGAGCAGTTTTGCCTGAATGATAAGATTCGAAGCCAGATTCCAAGGGGTGAAGAAGATAGAGAGAAACTAAAGGCATCTATTGTAGATGGTCTTTTCAGGGAGTTTAACTAAAAAAAAAACAGAAGAGATACAGGATGATAGTGGGAATGGAAGGGCAAAGTAGTTTGACTGTTGTAGTCATAGCACGGTATAATTTAAAATCTTTTGCTTTATTTTCCCTGTCTTTATTACCTGGTTCACATCAGAAAAATTACCAATCATGGAACAACCTTAGAAACAAATTTAAGAAATAATAGCACCCGTTTATTAGGCCTTCTACAACATGCAGAGTTCTATACATGAAGATGATGCAAAATTTAGGTAAGAAATAGTCCCAGCCCTAAAGGAGCTTACAGTCTTATAGAGAATATGACACTAACCCAAATCATTAATGAACAATATTAAATGGTAAGTAAAATGGAGATATTCAAAACAAAGCACTATGGTAGATGAGAGAGGAAAGATTATGACCAATCAAGAGGAGCAGGGCAGAAGGTGACTTTAGAGTTGAGTTTAAATTCTACTTCCACAAGGGAAGAAGGGAGGAAAGAACTTCCAAACATAGGATATAGTATGAGAAAATTATGATAGACAGAGATATACGGTATATTTGGAAACAGAGAGTCATCCAGTTAGGAAGGAACATAGAGTACACGGAAGGAAGAACTATTAGATGAATAGAAAGAGATGGTAGTGACAGATTGATGGTAGTGGTGGCTTAAATCCTAGGCGTAGGAGCATGGACTTTATTTAGTGAGCAATAGAGAACTGATGATAATTTTTTTTTTAGCAGAGAAGGGATGGCGCCAAATAAACCTGTAGAAAATGGGAGTCTGGCAACTACAGGAAGGGGGGATCAGATGAAGAAGAGTGTGGAGGCAGGAAGAAGTGCTAAGAGGTTACTGCAATAGAAAGGCCTGTTAGTGGGAATAATAATAATAGATAGCATTTATGCAGAGCACTAAAGTTTGAAAAGTTATACACATAGATAGATAGATAGATAGATAGATAGATAGATAGATAGATAGATAGATAAACTCACATGTATACACACATGTGTAAACATACATAAATATAGGAAAAGTAGGAGATGGGAAGGGTTGGGGAAAAGGATAATAACTTCAGTTTTTGACATTTTTAGTTTAAAATATCTACTGGACATCTGATCTGAGATGTCTGAAAGGCAGTTGGAGATGTGAGATTGGAGACCAGTAGAGAGGTTAGACCAGGCTAGATAGATTTGAGAATCATCAGCATAGGAAATGGTAATTAAATGTGTGTATATAGGCACACACACACACACACACACATACACATACACACATACAGGTGTTCATGTGTGCATATAGATGCACTATATGTATATATATATGTATATAAAACTTTGCAAGTTTTAATGCTCCATATAAATGCTACCTCTTATTATTACCACATTACTCTACATGTGTTTATTAATCTGTATATTTGAGCCTCACAAGAACCCTAAGTTAGATGCTATAATTACCTGCATTTTACAGATGAGGAAACTGAGGCTGAGAACCTTTAAGTGACATACCAAGGGTCACATATCTAGCAAGCATCTAAGGCAACGATTGAAGTAAGGCCTTCCTTATCAAATCCAGAATTCTAGACATTCTCACACTTACCTGGCTGAAGTTGGATTCAAGAGATATTATAAAAGTAACATTAGTAAGACTTTGTAATGGATCGGATATGAGAGACATTCAAGAGAAAAGTTTTGCTATCGTCACCATAAGATCATATCAGTACTGATCCACTTCATTGGGTTTAAGGGCAATGTCTGCCCACCTGGAAACTAATACCTTTGATTCCTAATTTCACCAATAACTTCACCAAACATGTTTGAATGGAAAGAATCATGGATTTGGATAAAAAAAGATCTGAATTCAAGTCTTATTTCTGGTCTTGGGAAATGTCCCTTAACTCTCTGGACCTAGGCTTTTTTTTCCTCTCCATAAGATGAATAGGTTGAACAAGATTATCCTAAATATCCTCCATCTCTAAGTAGATAATGCTGTGATCTACTGATTCAGAAGGAAGCTAAGGCAATGATTCGAAGAGATAACTCCTTTTGGCCCTGGTGTTGGAGGACGTGATTGACAGGCTCAACTAGTAAATGAGATATTTACCATTTTAAGTTAATATGGATTCAGAAGAACATAAATGACTGAAAATGTAGGCCCCACACTAGCATAAATTGCTCTGACAAAGTGACTAGGTGGTGCAATAAATCGTGCACCGGCCCTGGAGTCAGGAGGACCTAAGTTCAAATCTGGCCTCAGACACTTAACACTTGCTAGCCAGGTGACCTTGGGCAAGTCACTTAATCGCAACTATCTATCTATCTATAGCTCCAAGGCCTTGAACAAAATTTCTAATATTCTTCATGTTTCAACTCCCTCACCCATAAAATGGGCCTAGTAATCATATGTATTACAGAGTTGTTATGATGCCTATATACTCTGACTCAAGGAGCTGTGAATTTCCTGCCATTAGTGTTACTCAAGCAGAAGCTAAATGACTTCTTGTTGGGAATAATATAACGGGGGTTTGTTAATCAGGAAAGTGATTGTATTTCATGGTCCTCAATGTCCCGTATAGCTTTAAATCCCATTTGATTAACATCATCTACTTCTTCAAGTATTAGAGCCCTACTACACATCACTAGAGACTGCCCACCAAGTCAAACATCTTTTTTTCTGAATCTGATGCTGTATAATTCTCTGAATAAGATAAGCACGTGAAAGTCTTTGAAAGGACCAAGATACTTTACAAATTGGATTATAATTACTCCTGTCAATTAGTCCTAGTTTCACATGCAGGAATGTATATCAGTTGAACTGTTGATGCAATAAGACAGTAGTGGCTGCCAGTAGTCCTAATGAAGACATCAGTCTCTCTGAGATGGACTCTAAGTTTATCATAAAAAAAAGAAAAACATAGTGTCCTTAAACTAGCCTTTCCATAAGTTCCCAAAGTGTGTGACACTCCCCCTGGGGCAAGAGGGCTGAAAAAATGGGGGGGGGTTGGAGTATGCAAAGCCCAGAACTAGCAGCTTTTCACTTCTGAATGCTACTATAAAGAGCTTTTAAGGTTCTGATTACACAGCATAGTGAGCACTCACACTGTAGGGAGCACATCGTAACAAACCAAAGCAAAACATTCACAGAAATTAAGGTACAGCATACAGTGTTACAATTTATCAGAGATAATCAAAATGTAGCATTCATAGCAACTTATCACAGAAAATGGCCACATAGTTTCCACTACAGTGGTCACAGAGTTTTGAACAAAGAACAATCATTTAGTAGCTCAAGCATTCACACAATTCTTAATTCAATAACAAAGTACAATGGTCAAAGTTTTCCAGTCGTGGATATCTACATTCATAGAAAGACCTAGAAAGACCAGAGTTTAAATGGAGGCTGAAGCAATACATGCTATCATTCTTTTCTATGTTTGGTTTTGTTTCTTTTTTTCCCCATTGTTCACTCCGTTGGTTACAATGCTTCTATACAACCAGACTATTGTACAATGTGAAAGAGTTTGCAGATTCTATATATGATTGTATGCCACCATTGGGGAGGGAGAGGAAGGAAGGGGGGAAAATCTGAAATTCAAGTGATTCTGGAACTGAATCTTGTAAATTAAAAGTTAACAAAGAAGTCAATAAAAAATTTTTTTTAAGTTTTCCTCTCAGGGGGCATACTAGGTTACAAATCAATTACTTATTCAGTCATCAATCACAAAGTACAACCATTTAGTCAATCAATCACCCTTAATTATTCACTATTCAATCATTGCAAACTACACAGAACCTCCATCCCTAGGTCACTAGTAAATTATAATCTTCTTAGGCAGTACACAGTATTCAAGTAAAGTCTTCTTTCAGCTTAACTCAGGATGGTTTCTCAGATTCCCTGCATCCCCTTCCATGGTCCCAGATCCTACCTGGATTCACCAAACTGTCACCTGGGTTCTAAGGCAGATAACTCCCAGGTCCTTGTCCAGTTCTCCAGGCAGTTCCCATTCCATATTGTAATTCACAGTGTCCAGTCCATTTCAAATCCCTGATAGTCTGCACTCCTGGGCAGTCAAGGCCCAGCAGAGCCACAAACAGGCAAAGTCTCAGCCTCACAGTCATGCTTCCTCAGTCCTTGGCAGTTCCAGCTGGCCCTTGGAAACAGAAGAAGTCTCAGCTGACTCCCAGAATCAAAATCACTCTATCCAGGTTTTCAAAATCAAAACCATTCTCTTCAGTCTGGGGGTGAGGAAGCAGTGCTTACCTCTTCAATCTCCTCAGCTCCTCTTCAGCCTCCACAGATCCTGCTCCAAGAAGAAGATCTCCCTCAGTTCTCAGTTCTCAATTCTCTCCAGCAGCTACTCTGTTTGCAGATGCTGGTCCCAAGAAATTCTGACCATCCCTCTCTGGAGCTTTTCCTTATATACACACAGCATCAGCTGCTTCCTGTTTCAGCCAACTCCTTCCTGTTACATCAGGAATAGGGGTTCATACCTTCTGTTTCTTTTACAGAGGCTTGATTAATTAGTAAGTGCTAAGTACCTGCTTACTTGACAATTCAAAGGGGTCTTGAAATTCAAATTACATTACCATTACAGGGTGATAATAGCCTGGGTGTAATTTGGGGGTGTTAAATAAAAATAAAGGCGTGGTAGAAGCATAAGGAAAGAAGAGAAGAAAATTTTTAAAAACTGTTTCTACATTTCATCTATTGTGTAACAGAGTTAAAGTTTTAGTGATTATATTATTTTCCATATAAACACACAAAATGCAAGTTATAACTGACGAGTGGTCAGGTACACTGACAGGTCTTCACAAGCAAGTATTGGCAGGTGAACATGTTGCACATTGTCAAGAAGTCCAGCAAGCATTGGCAGGAACATGTGTGCATAATGTACAATATAATACTATATGGTACATGATACAATATTATGTCATCAAAATTTCAATGCAGGAAAAAAACCACAAGTTTACAATAAATTATTAAATATAAGATGTATCATCTAAAATGTACACGTGTGTGTGTGTGTGTGTAAAGCCAATCAGCAGTAGATTCCTGAGAGAATGCTACTGTGAACAGCCTTTAAGATTCGGATCATACAGTATAAGTGAACACTCTGTTTATTCCATTACAAAATCAGATTCAGTACAATTTTCACAGTTTCA
>CM053595.1:70438150-70458906 GCA_028646575.1 Pseudocheirus occidentalis | reverse complement strand
AAGTGGGAAATTGGGAAAGAATATTTACAAGTAGTGTCTCTGATAAAGGCCTCATTTCTAAAATATACAGGGAATTAAATGAAATTTACAAGAAATGCCAGTCATTCCCCAATTGATAAGTGGTCCAAGGATATGAACAGGCAATTTACAGAGGTAGAAATCAAAGATATCTTTAAGCATATGGAAAAATGCTCTAAATCACTATTGATGCATGAAATGCAAATCAAAACAACATTGAGGTACGTACCACATCTGACCAGTCAAATTGGCTAAGATGACAAAACAGGAAAATGACAAGTGCTGGAGAGGATGTGGAAAACCTGGAACTCTAATGCATTGTTGGTGGGTCTGTGAACTGAGACAAGCATTCTGGAGGGCAATCTGGAACTATGCCCAAAGGACTATAAATAATTGCATACTCTTTGACCCAGTAATACCACTTTTGGGGTTGTATCCCAAAGAGAACATAGAAGTGGGAAAAGGTCCCATATGTACAAAAATATTTATTGCAGCTCTCTTTGTGGTGGCAAAAAACTTGAAATTTAAGGGATGCCCATCAATTGGGAAATGGCTAAACAATTTATAGTATATAAATGTGATGGAATATTATTGTGCTATAACAAATGGGAAGGAGATTGACTTCAGAATTACCTGGAGAGGCCTATACAAATTGATGCAAAGTGAGAAGAGCAGAGCCAGGAAAAATTTGTACACGATCACAGATACATCATATGTGTGACGACCAACTTTGAAAAACTGGACTCTTCTCAGCTTCACACAGTTAAAAGACAACTCTACAAGTCTCAGGATGGAAGAAGATGTCTACATTCAGAGAAAGATCCAGAAAGATCAGAGTCTAAGAGGAGACTGAAGCAATGGATGCTATCATTCTTTTCGATGTTTGTCTTTTGTTTCTCTTTTCTCACTCTTCACTCCATTGGCTATAACACCTATACAACTAGACGATTGTACAATGTGAAAGAGTTTGCATATCCTGTACATGATTTTATGCCACCATGGTGGGGGTGGGGAGGAAGGGGAGAAAAATCTGAAACTCAAGTGTCTCTGGAACTGAATCTTGTAAACTAAAAGTAAACAAACAAGTCAATAAAATAAATTTTAAAAAATTTTGTATCTGAAATCTTTCATGATTTTTACTGTATTTGAACCACATGGCATCTTTACAAGGTAAACTAGACAGGTGGTATTGTACCTAGTTTATACCTGATTCACTTCTGGTATCTGTGATTCTATGACTATAGGTTTTCCTTCCATTGGAATGAATCCTAATCCCTGCATGCTTTTACGTAGAGTCTTTATCAGTTTCTATACTTGGGGGAGGGGGAACAAGAAATCATTCCCTCCTGGCTAGTCATTTAATGATGACCCTCTCTGAATTTCATGTGGTAGATATTCAAACTGGGTATCTGTCATTAATTACAGGGCCCATCCTTGAAAATTTCCTATCTAACCTTGTACTCCTAATATTAGCCACTATAGCTGTTAAGAACCAAAGGCCACTTCTATCCCTCAATGAGATATCAGAATAAGGCATTAATTGAGGCATCCCCAAATTCTAGATCAAGAGACAGGCTGAGAGAGCCCAAGATCACATGGTAGATGAGTGGTAAAGACAAGATTAAGAAGAACCTTTCAGAAGACTGCATTTGAACCATATGGCATCCCCCTAAGGTAGACTAGATCTTTATGACCTTACCCATGCCAAGAAGGATGAAGCAGTTCACAGTCTGTGACAGTTTTCAGATGCTGGCACCAACACAGGCAGTATCTATCATGTAACCTTTCCATGACTTAGTTTCCTGATCTGTAAAAAGCCTCTAAGGTCCCTTCCTGCTCTAAATCTATGATTCCATTCTTTCTAACTTCTCTGGTCTACTTTCATCTCCTAAACCAATGTTTGTTTGCAGCTTATAACAATTCATTTCTTGAACTTTTCCCATTTCCAAGCATCTACATAAGCTAGTGACAGAGGGTGTTACCAGTAAAGTAAGAATCACAACTAATTGCAGGCATATTCTCCATGACAGCAAATGAGCTTTTTTTCCCTTGTCTCAGCATACAAACTGTCTGCTACAGTTTCTCCCCCTTCCTGATCTATGTTGGAGAATGACAGCTTCTCTAATTAGGCAGCTGAAAAGGTAAACTTAGCAACTTGGAGCATGCAACAGCACTACAGCCACCAAGTTCCAGTGGCCCTCATATACCTAGGTGACATTTGCTTGTCTCTTCTGGACATAGGGCACTACTTGGACTAAACATCTGTCTCCCCTTCATCATTCATTTCCTCCTGTTCCTACCTTGGCTGTCTGCCATGTTTGCTCCTTGGGACTGTCTCTGATCTAGGGTTAATGCAGCCCTTACTTCCTTCATAGTAATCAGAGCTGATCACTAAAGACACAACTTTGTACCTATTTGTCTCTAGTCCAGCCATTTTACCAATAAAAAAACTCAGTCCCAGAGAATGGAATTAATTTGCCCAAGATCAAATTGTAAAAGAACCAGAGATCAGCAAGGTAGGAAGTGACCTAGAGACTGCATGGAGGACTAAAATGAGGAATAACTTTTAAATAAATTCATGTCTTTAGGCTACTTAAATCCTGCTCCCCATGGCCCGTAAGTATTCATCTTGTGGTAAGTCAAGTAGCATATGCTACAGTGAAGTCTCAAAGCCTATATAAGATACTCTTTAGGCATACTTTTAACATTTTGCCTGGGTCTCTCAAATTCAGTATCCAGGCTCTGACACCGACTTGCTGTGCAAAGCCAATACTTATGGAGAAAACTATTCTGTGGGAGAAAGATCGCTGTATATGTAGTTTAGGGAGCTGGATGGCACAATGGCTATGGTACAGTGCCTGGAGTCAGCAAGACTCATCTTCCTGAGTTCAAATCTGGCCTCAGACACTGACTAGCTGTGCAGTCCCAGGCAAGTCACTTGACCCTGTTTGCCCCAATTTCCTCATTTGTAAAATGAACTGGGGAAGGAAATGGCTAACCACTCTTTGCTGAGATGGCGTCACAAAGAGTAGGATATGATTGAAACGACTGGACAACAGCAACAATTTGTAATTAGGGGTTGGATACAAATCCTGATTCTCATACTTCCTACCTCCTTGACCTTGGTCAAGATTTTTCACCTCTTTAGACCTCAGTTGTCTCGTCCATATAATGTGAAGGTAGAACTAAAGAATTTCTAAATTTCTTTTGGATCTAGAGTTGAGACACTTTCCAGTGCTAAATCTGTTGTCTTAGGATACTAATCACTTCATTACTTGATTATATTTCCCATTCTACTTTTTTCCCCACTATGGTCGTCTTTCCATGTAGACATATTCTCAGTGTGGAGAAGTCTGAAAAAAGTTATAATGAAAAGAACACTGACTCTGGAGTAAAAAGATATGGTTCAAGTCCTACCTCTGCTTACTACCCATGTCACCTTGGGAAAGCCATTTAACCTCCCTGTGTCCTGCTTTCTTCATTTGTAAAATGAAGGGGTTGGTCTAGATGACCTGTAAGGTCCTAGGTCTAGATCAGTTGTTTCTCTCATTCTTAGTGCCTCTTTTGGCTTTTTCAGAAGGCCCTCTGAGTCCCAGTGACCCCATCATAGCTCTTCTATGAGTTCTTCCATAGGACTGATTCAGTATGGGTGGATTAAGGCCTCCGTATTTGTATTTATGGTTTGGGTTTTCTTCTTGTAGTAAGTTGCTTAAACTCTCCAGTCCTCAGTTTCTTCAGCTATAGAATTGGGAGTTCGGAGAGAAGGGGGGGGAGGCTTGATTTTGATCTTCTCTAAGCCTCTATATCTCTAAATCCTAGGAGAGGTTAGAAGCGTTGTCTGAATAAAATATAACTGCAGACTCTCTGTTCCTAACACTTTGGTGGTTCCTTCATGGCAGCAGAAATCCTTCAGCTTCCACCTATGGAAGATTCAGCTCTGAAATCTACCATTACCATTTGGTCTGAGTGGAGTCCATTCCTCTGTCAGCCTGAGGATGGTTTCAATACCGGCAGCTAGGCTGGTTCCAGGGTACACAGAGTCGTGGTTCTCAGCCGCTGACAAGAGATAAGTCAGGATGTTAGCTTTGATTTTCTGGCCTGTGAGCCCCTATGCATGGATTTCATCTTTTAATGCAAGCGCAGTAAATAAAAGCTGCTTTCACAATAACCTGAGCAACAGGTCATAAGCGTCTGAGCTGCTGAAATTGATAGAAGTGAGCTTAGCGTAACAAATCTCCCCAAATTGCACTAGGCTGCTCTTGTACCAGCTGCTTTCCTGCTTCCCCCCAATTATTGTGTGCAGCAATTATTTCTGAGCCAGAGATTTTGGAGAATAAGACGTGGGCTTGGTGAGTTGAGGTGATGGTGATGGTAGTAAGGAGATGGCTATGGAGGAGACAGGGTGTGCTGTTGTGGTTTCTTTCCCAATAGATTCTTGCTCTTTGCTGACTTAGGGACTGGGGCTACCTCACTGGACAGCGATTTTCCCCAGAGATGGGAACTATCCAGGCTTGATGGAGCTGTGATTTATGCATAATGTTTTAGGAAGGCATCAACAAGGGCTTATGGTTCAATAAAGCCTCTGTCTTTAAAGTTGGATCCAGGTTTGAACAGAGACAGAGAACACACATCTAGTAACATCAGGCTATTTTTTTAAACTTTTGCTTAAAGGTAGTTAATCTGTTATGGGAAATATGAAGACCGAGAAAAGAATGGTACCTGGATTGTCATGGAATGATAGTGCTAGATCATTTACAGATAATTTGGTTTAATTCTCTCACTTTACAGATTCAAATAAATTAGATTTCAACAGATATTTATTAGGCATATGCTGTGTGCAATTCACTGTTTTAAGTTCTGGGCATACAAATGACAAAAAAAAATAAAGACCATCTCTCCTCATAAAAACTGCAATCTAAAGGTGGAAGACAACATATAAAAGCAAGTTAGAAGAGGATGGGAAGGAAAAGGTACTAGTGGGGTGTGATGGTGATGGTGAAACTGAAGCCAAGGAGTGCAGCTGATAGAAAATGTGAGCCCTATTAAATTGAAAACTTTGGGAGGAATTTTAGCACCATTAAACAGTCTTCCAATCACAGAAGCAGAAGCTACTGGACAGTGATGGGCAGTGCAAAGCTAATATAGCCTCCAGTATGATGAGTTTCCTGGTGATGAGCTTTTCCTGGCAGCATGATGATGGTGGAGTTCTGTCCAAGGAATACAGACTAAGCAACTCTGCCTGGATATGAAAAATGATCTTGGCCAAGAAATTTCAGTGAGAATGAAGTTTAGCGTGCAAATGATCAGTGAGTATAATTTTGAGGTGGTCTTCCATTTGTATCTGGATCATGGCTCCCAGGAACTGGTGAATGTTTTCTTAGTTCCACACTCACCATCTGGAATAAGGGTTCTTAACCTTTGTTTGTGTCATAGATCACTTTGGCAGTCAGGAAAAGGTTATGTGCCCCTACTCAGATTAATATGTATAAATAATTGATGATAATACCAAATTGCAGTTAGGCCTTATCAAAAATAAAAATGTATTTTTTTTCCATCCTAATATGTAGATTCCCCTGAAATCTATCCATGGTTCCCTTGGGAGTCTGAGGATTCCAGGTTAATAATTCCTGCTTAGGATTTTGTTTTGGTCCTTTTATGTGTATATGTTATGTTTTAAGCCATATTGAGCAAAAAGAAAGCATGTTATTACTACTGAGAATGGAAGGGATGATTATAATGGAAGACAGGATACCAAAATATTCAACTTTCACTTTTTCTTCAGTTTTTTTTTCAATAAGAATAACCTTTGGAAAATCCAAGCAATATAACATATACATAGCACTTTTCAGACTTTAAAGTGCTACGTAAATGTTAGCTATAAAATTCAAAACAAAAGCAACTAATATATATTTTAAATCCCAAGTGAGTAGGGAGATATAGAGAGCACACTCACCTACTTTTGATGGGATCAAGTCATCAAAGCCCAAATGAACTCTATCTTGATGTACTAAAAGACACAGATTATCTTTGAGGTAGTCGTTTATCTAGGAAAGATTATACAGAAGAGACACAGTACCACAGAATTAGAAGAAGAAAATGTTCCAATCTCCAAAAAAGTGAAAAGAAGAGAGTCTATAAACTGTAAGCTAATACTTTTGACAGCAGTATCTGGCAGTATTCTGGATGTATTATTTTTAAAATTACTCTTATTTTTTTTCATTAAATATTTCCTAATAACATCTAAAAGAGTGAACAATCTTTTTTTAAGCTTTTGAATTCTAAATTCCCTCCCTCCTTCCTGTTCCCCACCCTAGAAGACAAGCACTTTGATTTTGATTTTACATTTGAGATCATAACAAACATTTCTATATTTACCATGTTGCAAAAGAAAGTAAAAACAGAATAAAAATAATTAAAATAAAGTTTAAAAAGTATGCTTCAGTCTGCATTCATAGTTCATCAGTTCTTTCTCTGGGGGTGGATAGCATTTTCTCATCATGTTTCCTTTGAAATTGTCTTGAATCAATGTCTTGATCAGAGCAGCGAAGTCTTTCATAGTTGATCATCTTTACACTATTGCTGTTAGAGTGTAAAATGTTCTGTTTCTGATCACTTTGCATCAGTTCATGTAAGTCTTCAGTTATTTTTCTGAAATCATCCTGCTCACCATTTCTTATAGCACAATAGTCCATACAGTCATATACTACAACTTGTTGAGCCATTTGGAAAATGGCATCCTCTTGATTTCCAGTTCTTAGCCCCCACAGAAAGAGCTGCTATAGGTATTTTTGGTACAAATAGGTCCTTTTGCCTTTTCTCTGATTCCTTCAGAATGCAGACCTAATGGTGGTATTGCTGGGTCAAAGGGTATGTGCAGTTTTATAGCCTTTTCGTTAAGTTCCAAACTGTTCTCCAATATAGTTGGATTATTTCATAACTCTTCCAACTATGTTTTAGTGAACCACTTTTTTCCATATTCCCTCCAGAATTTGTCATTTTCTTTTGCTGTCATGTTATTCATTGTGATAGATATGAGGTGGTATATTAGAGTTGTTTTAATGTGCATTTTTCTAATCATTAGTGATTTAGAGCATTTTTATGTCACCATTGATTTTTATTTCTTCTTCTGAAAACTGCCCGTTCATATCCTTTGACCATTTATCAACTGAGGAATGGCTCTTACTTTTATAAATTTGGCTTGGTTCCTAATATGTTTGAAAGATGAAACCTTTATCAGAGAAACTTGTTGCAAAAATTTTCTCCAGTTTCTTGCTTTCCTTCAAATTTTCACTGCATTAGTTTTGTTTGTGTGGGCAGCAGAAAAGGTGCTAGGCCTGGAGTTAGAAAGACTTATCTTCATGAGTTCAAATCTGGCTTCAGACATTTACTAGCTCTGTGACCATGGCCAAGTACTTTACTTCAGTTTCCTCATCTGTAAAATGAGCTGGAGAAGGAAATGGGAAAATATTCCTGTATATTTGCCAAGAAAATCCCAAATGGAGTCACAAAAAGTAAAAAACAATTGAAATTAATGAACAAAAGTTTTATTTGCATAAAAGCTTCTGAATTTCATGTAATCAAGATGATTTATTTTACTTCCCATAGTCTTTACTGTCTCTTGTTTGGTTCTGAAGTCTTCCTTTATCCATAAATCTGACAGGTACATTTTCCCATGCTCTCCTCATTTACACATACTATCATCCTTCATGTCTAAATAATTTATCCATTTTGACATGATCTTAGTATATGATGTGAGATTCTGGTCTGGTTTCTGCCAAACTGCTTTCCAGTTTTCCCAGCAATTTTTGTTATATGTTGAGTTCTTATCTCTAAAACTTGGATCTCTGTGTTTATCAAACACTAGATTATTGCACTTTACTATTGTGTTTAATGTGCCTAATCTATTCTAGTGATCTACCACTCTTATTTCTTAGCCAGTACCAGATTGTTTTGATGATTACTTCTTTGTCATATGGTTTGAATTCTGGAATTTCCAGGCCACTTTCCTTCATGGTCTTTTTTTTCATTAATTCCCTTGATATTCCTGACCATTTGTTCTTCTAAATGAATTTTATTACTATTATTTTTCTAGTGCTATAAAACAATTCTTAGGTAGCTTGGTATGGCACTGAAGAAATAAGTTAGGTAGAATCGTCATTTTTATTATATTGGCCCAGCTTACCCATGAGCAATTAATAATTTTCCAGTTTAGATTTGTCTTTATTTGTATGAAAGGTATTCTCTAATTGTATTCATACAATCACTAGTTTTGTCTTGGCAGGGTGACTCCAAAGTATTTTATATTATCTGCAGTTATTTAAAATGGAATTTCTCTTTCTATCTCTACCTACTGGGTTTTGTTGGTTGTATATAGAAATGCTGATGATTTATATGAGTTTATTTTATATCCTGCAACTTTGCTGAAGTTTTTTATTGTTTCAGCTTTTTTTTATTCAATTCCCTAGGGTTCTCTAAGTATACCATCATATTATCTACAAAGAGTGATAGCTTTGTTTTCTTATTGCCTATTTTTATTCCTTCAGTTTCTTTTTTTTTCTTATTTCTATAGCTAGCATTCCTACTACAATATTGAGTAAAAGTTGTGATAATGGAGGACATACTTGCTTCACTACTGATCTCACTGAAAAGGTTTCAAGTTGATCTCCACTTTAGATAATATCTTCTCTGGTTTTTAGATAGATACTATTTATCATTTTAAGAAAGGTTCTTATGCTTTCTAGTATTTTTAATATGAATGGGTGTTGTATTTTGTCAAAGGTTTTTTTTACGTCTGTTGATGTAATGCTATGATTTCTGTTGTTATTGTTATTAATATGGTTGATTTTGTTGGTGGTTTTTTTTAATATTGAACCTGCACTACATTCCTGGTATAAATACCACCTGGTCTTAGTGAATTATCTTTGTGATACATTATTGTAATCTCCTTGCTATTATTTTATTTGAAATTTTACCACTGATATTCATTAAGGAAATTGGTCTATGATTTCCTTTCACTGTTTTTGCCTCTCCTGTTTGAAGTATCAAAACTGTATTTGTGCCATAAAATGAATTTTATAAGAGTCCTTCTTCATTATTTATTTTTTTTTTTTTGGAGGGCAGTTGGGGTTAAGTGACTTGCCCAATGTCACACAGCTAGTTTTTTCGGTTAAGTGTCTGAAGCTGGATTTGAACTCAGGTCCTTCTGACTCCAAGGCCGATGCTCTATTGACTGTGCCACCTAGCTGCCCCCTTCTTTATTTTTTAAATAGTTTACATAGTATTGTGATAAATTGTTCCTTAAATGTTTGGTAAAATTCACTTATGAATCCATCTAGTCCTGGGGATTATTTTTCCTTTGGGAGCAAATTTATGGCTTATTCATTTTTTTCTAAGGTAGGGTTATTTATGTATTCTATTTCCTCTTCTGTTCAAATTTATATAAATATTTAATTTTTTTTTCTTTTTTCTTTTTTTTTGGAGGGCAGTTGGGGTTAAGTGACTTGCCCAAGGTCACATGGCTAGTTTTTGTGTTAAATGTCTGAGGTCAGATTTGAACTCAGGTCCTCCTGACTCCAGGGCCAGTGCTCTATTCACTGTGCCACCTAGCCACCCAAATTTATATAAATATTTGTCTATTTTACTTAAGTTGTCAGTATTACTGGCATATAATTAGGCAAAATAACTCCTAATAATTGTTTTAGTTTCATCTTCATTGGTAGTATATTTGCATGTTTTACTTTTGACATTGGTAATTTGATTTTACCAATTCTTTTAAAAATCAAATTAAGTAATAGTTTATCAATTTTATTATTCTTTTACATAAAGCCAGATCTTAGTTTTATTTATTAGGTCAGCAGTATTTTAACTTTCTATTTTGTTCATCTCTCTTTTGATTTTTTGATTTCTATTTTGCTGTTTAATTTATTTTTAGTAATTTCTTTCGTGCCTTTTCTTTTAGCTGTGAGTCCAACTCATTAATGTGTTCTTTCTCTCTTTTACTAATATACATATGAAAAGATACAAATTTTCCCTCAAGTACTGCTTTGTTGGCATCCCACAAATTTTGGAATGTTGTCTCATTATTGTCATTCTCTTTAATGAAATTGTTGATTGTTTCTGTTATTTATTCTTTGGACCTATTCTTTGGAACTGGATTTTTAGTTTACAATTAGCTTTTAATCTGTGCTTCCATGACCCTTTATTAAATGTTTGCTTTTCTACTTTTGGTTATGAGGTTTTTATGCCCTAATACATGGTCACTTTTTGTGAAGGTGCCATGTACAGCAGAGAAAAAGGTATACTTTCCATTCAGTTTTTTTCCAGAGGTCTATAATATCCAAATTTTAAAAGATTCTTTTAATCTCCTTGTCTTTCTTGCTTTTTTATGGTTAGATTTATCTAGCTCTTATAAGAAGCAGTTGAAATTCCCCATTAATATAGTTTTACTTTCATTTCCTCCTGTAATTTATTTAACATTGCTTTTAAGAACTTTAAAGCAATGTTATACAATGCATATATGTTTAGTATTGTTTAGCATACTGTAGTTTCCCTACTTATGTGTTTTAGTTAGGGCTGTTTTTGTTTTTACTTTATCTGAGATCATGAATTCTATACTTGCCTTTTTTACTTAAGCTGAAACATAACACATTGCGCTCCAGCCTCTTATTTTAACCTTGTATGTTATTTTGTTTCAAGTATCTTTCTTATAAACAACATATTGTTAGGTTATGGTTTCTAATCCTTTCTGCTATCCACTTTTGTTTTATAGGTGATTTTATGTCATTCACATTCAAATTTATAATTACTAATTATTCATTTTCCTTTATCTTATTCATTTTATCCTTCTCTCTTTTTTAATCCTGTCTCTCCTCTTAAGTCTCTTTTTGCCTTCTTTTATCTGTGCTCCCCTTTCTCACATTCTGTTTCTCTTATCCCCTTTCTTTCCTTCTTCTAAATTAGATAAGATAGATTTTGAATACCAATCAAATATGCATGTATAATTTCTCTTTGAACCAATTTATAAGTGAGCTTCAATCTTTGCCTCCTCCTTTTACCATCCCTCCCTACTGTAAAATTTCTTCCTTGTATGCCTCTTTTATGAGATATTTTTTCCGATTCTTTCTTTCCCTTCCCCTGGGCTTTCTTCTGTCTTTGCTATTCATTTTTTATATCATTCCAAAATAATTTATTCATTCGCACACCATCTTTCACTGTAGACTCCTACTAACTACCCTAATAATGATAAAACTCTTAGACGATATGTATCACCTTCCTATATAGAAAGTTAGACAATCTAACCTTATTACGTTCCTTCTCATGTTTAGCTTTTTCTAGCTTCTTTTGAGTCTTGTTTTTGAAAATCAGTTTTTCTATTCAGCTCCAGGCTCTTCATCAGGAATCTTCATCAGGAAAATCCTCTATTTTATTAAAATATATTTTTTCTCTTGAAGGATTATATTCAGTTTTCCTAGGTAGATTATTCTTGATTGTAATCCCAGCTCTTTTGCTTCTAGAATGTCATATTTCAAGCTCTCTGTTCCTTTATTGTGGTAACTGAATTATTCTGTGATTCTGGCTATGACTTCACAGTATTTTAATGATTTCTTTCTTCCTACTTGGAGTATTTTCTCTTTGAACTGTGAATTCTAGAGTTTGGCTGTAGTATTCCTGGGAAGTTTCATTTTGGGATCTATTTCAGGTGATTAATGGATTTCCATTTTTATTTTGCTCTCAGGTTCTAGGATATCAAGGCAATTTTCCTTGATAAGTTTTTTGAAATATGATGTCTAGGCTTTGTTTTTGGTTATTTCTTTTAGGCAATCCAGTAATTCTTAAATTTTCTCTCCTTGATGTAGCTTTCAGTTCAGTTGTTTTTCCCATGAGACATTTCAAATTTTCTTCCATTTTTTTTATTCTTTTGATTTTGCTTTATTGTTTTTTGATGGCTAATGGAGATGTTAGCTTCCACTTGCTCAATTCTAATTTTTAAGGAAACATTTGCCTCAGTGAGCTTTAGTACTTCCTTTTCTGTTGGGCTAATCTGATTTTTAAGTAGTTATTTCTGTTGGTGAATTTTTGTACCTCTTTTTCCATTTGTCTAATTCTGTTTTTTGTAATCTTTAGGTAATTGTTGTGCTTCTTTCACCAAGCTTTTTGATTATATGTTCAGGACTGGCTTCTGTTAATTTAATTACCTATTTTCCTCTACCACTCTTGTTTGATTTTTTAAAAAAACATTTATTTATTTATTTATTTTTAGTTTTCAGTATTCACTTTTATATGGTATTGAGTACTAAATTTCCTTCCTCTCCTTCCACTCTCCCCTCACCTAGCTGGCATGTAGTCTGATATAGGCTATATATGCATTAAACATTTTTTCACATTAGTCATGTTTTGAGAGGAGAATCAGAGCAAGAGGGAAAACCATGAGAAAGAAAAATAAAGAGAAAAGAGTGTGCTTCGATCTGCATTCAGACTCCATAGTTCTTTCTTTAGATGTGGATAGCATTTTCCATCTTTTGGAATTGTCTTAGCTCTTCTGAGCTAAGAAGACCGAAGTCTAATAAACTCAGTCATAGCACAATGTTGATATTATTGTGTATAGTGTTCTCC
Organism: Pseudocheirus occidentalis; assembly: GCA_028646575.1. Lineage (NCBI taxonomy): Eukaryota > Metazoa > Chordata > Mammalia > Diprotodontia > Pseudocheiridae > Pseudocheirus > Pseudocheirus occidentalis. The sequence continues at coordinate 70,446,276 of CM053595.1, read as the reverse complement.
TGATTCTGCTCACTTCACTCAGCATCTGTTCATGCAAATCTTTCCAGATTTTTCCGCAGTCTGCCTGCTCACCATTTCTTATGGAACAATAGTATTCCATTACAATCATATTCCACAACTTGTTCAGACCTTCCCTGATTGATGGGCATCCCCTCAATTTCCAATTCTTGGTTACTACAAGAAAAGCTGCTATACATATTTTTGTACGTGTTGGGTTCTTTTCCCCTTTTTATGTTCTCTTCGAGATACAGACCTAGTGGTATTGCTGGATCAAAGAGTATGCACAGTCGTGTAGCCTTTTGGGTATAGTTTCAAATTCTTCTCAAGAATTGTTGTACCTTGGGTAGCAAGGTGGTCCAATGAATAGAGCACCAGCCTTGGAGTCAAGAGGACCTGAGTTCAAATATGACCTCAGACATTTAATACTTGCTAACTGTGTGACCTTGGGCAAGTCACTTAAATCCAATTGCCCTGTCTTCCCCTCTCCAAAAAGACAAAAACAAAAAATTCTTGCATCAGTTCACAACTCCACCAGCAATGCATTAGTGTTCCAATTTTCCCACATTTTCTCCAGCATTTATCATTTTCCTGTTTTGTCATGTTAGCCAACTTGATAGGTGTGATGTGGCACATCAGAGTTGCTTTTTCATATGACAAGAGATAGCTTTAATTTCTTCTTCTAAAAACTACCTGTTCATATCTTTTGACCATTTATCAATTGGGGTTTAATTTATATTCTTATGAATTTGACTCAGTTCTCTGTATGTTTTAGAAATGAGGCCTTTATCAGGAACACTGGCTATAAAAATGGTTACCAGATTTCTGCTTCCCTTCTAATCTTGGTTGCATGTGCTTTGTTTGTGCACAACCTTATTAATTTAATGCATTAAAAATTATCCATTTTGTATTTCATATTGTTCTCTATCTCTTATTTGGTCCTAAATTCTTCACTTCTCCTTAGATCTGGGAGGTAAACTATACTTTACTCTCCTAATTTGCTTGTAGTTTTACCCTTTATGTCTAAATTGTGTACCCATTTTGAACTTACCTTGGTATAATGTGTAAGATGTTTGTCTATGCCTCATTTTTGCCATACTATTTTCTAGTTTTCCAAACAGTTTTTTGTCAAAAATTAGTTCTTATCCCAGAAGCTATAGTCTTTGAGTTTATCATCATATTTTATTTTTAAAATCATTTTTTTTAGATCCTCCAGGAATTTTTGTTAGGCTTGTATCCAATTCACATGTTTGGTTGGCTTTTTTGTTTGTTTCTTTCCCCATTGAAGCTTTGCTTGCAACTGTTTTGATTTCATTGTCTTCTTTTGAGTTAATGTCTTATTCTTCATTGTCACCACTCATTTTCCCTACCCTATTTCTTGATTCGAAACTTTTATGGCAATATTTGGCCCTGTTCCTTGTACGAGCAAGAGGGCTCTGGTTCAAGGCTCAGGCTTTTTCATATTACTATTTTCAGAGTTAGTTCTGGAGTTGTGGAAGTTTTCAGTGCTTCCAAGGTGGTGTGATCTGGATCTCCTGAAATTGCAATCAATATTGTTTCTCAGGGCCGTTCTTCACTTGGGACCAGAAGTGGTACTGTTCTTCTGGGTTTCTGAGCCCTTAGGTCTTGAAGTGATATTGCCCCTTAGGAATTCCACTCCTTTTTGACCAAAAGTGCTGCTCTCTGCCCTTTACCCATTGCTCAGAAGTGGGTATTGGTAATAGGGTTGGCAAATAGAGTCTAGTCCTGTGTGCATTGCTAGCAGAGGAGTATCCTGTAATCTCTTTCTGACCATTTGCCTCGTCCTGTTATTATCTCTGGCTTGGGAGCTCCTGAAGCTGTTGCTGCTTCATTCTCTATGACCCAGTCCCACCACTGAATTTTCATTCGTGTGGACTCTGGACCAGCCTCTTCCCCATGTTACAGATCTTTCTTTCTAATCTCCCATGCTGTCACTGGCTGGAAAAGATGTCTAATTCTGACCTTTTATTGACTCTGCCGCTTGAGAATTTAATTTGAGGTATTATTTTAAAGTTGTTTAGAGGAAAATATTAGGAGAGCTTGGCTTAGTTCTTCTCTTCTCCACCATCTTGGCACCACCCCCAGAAATCTCTAGATGTATCATTAAAATAATGGCTAGTAGTAAACCTTTATAAAAGGAAGCAGGGTTCATAGAGTAAGTATAGCATTATCAAGAACAGTTCATATGAGACTGACCTCATTTTCCTTTTTGACAAGCTATTAAACTGACAAGTCAGAAAAAATCTGTAGAACTGGTTTTCCTAGGTTTGGGGAAAGAAACATTTGACAATTTCTAGTGTTATTCTTGTAGAAAAACTATAGATATGGGCCAGATAATAAGTTTAGATAGACTTAGACCTGGTTGAAGGTCTGAAGGCAAAGAATGATCATTAATTGTTTGAAGTTGACTTGGTTATGGGTGAAATGTTCTTGGCCCTGTGCTGTTTTAATGTTTTCATCAATGACTTGAATAAAAGCTTCCATTGCATGCTTATCAAATTTGCAGATGACATAAAGCTGGGAGGGCTAGCTAATACACTGGCTGATAGAATCAGTATCCTAAAAATATCTTGGCAGGCTAGAATATTGAGGTGAATCTAATAAGATGAAATTTAAATAGGGACAGACATAAAGTCTTGCACTTAATTTCTGAAGGAAAGAAAAAAACCCTCATAAGGATGGGATACAAGAGAGGTGGGTAGATATAAGTTCCCTGAACACAATAAGGGCATTTTCACAGAAAGCCTACTCTGAGTCGAGTGTGCCAGCAGCCCCCAAAAGTTATGGTTTTGGACTATGTTAAGAGAGATGTGTAATGTCCACAATTGGTTAGGAAATTATCTGGCTTTACTGTGCTCGGGTCAGATTCTATCAAGAGTATAGTTCCAATTCTGGTGCCACATTTTAGAAAAAGCATTCATAGGCTAGAGACACAGAGGAAGGCAACCTGGATGGTGAAGGTAAAGGGCCTTGAGTCTGAGATAAGAGGTTTGGTTTTGGTTTCAGGAGTTTAACATAAAGGAGAGAAGATGGACATAGTATTTCTCTTCAAGCATTTGTAGAAACATTTGGTTTGTTCAGCTTGGTCTCAGAGAGAAGAATTAGGAGCAATAGGTAGAAGGCAAGATGTGTTCCAAGAAAAACAAACAAACAAACTAAAAACAACTTCTGAATAATTAGGCCTCTCTGGAATGGGAAGGTAGTGACTTCTACTATACTGTACACCTTAAATGGATTACTGGATGCCATCTGGTCAGATGTGTTATTTAGATTGTGTGGATAAAGCTCTTTTTTCCTTAATAATATGTTTTTTCCAATTACATATATAGTTTCAACATTCACTTTTATAAGATTTTGAGTTCCATTTTTTCCTTCCTCCCTCCCTGCCCCCTTTCCAAGATAGCATGCAATCTGATATAGGCCATACATGTATAATCGTATTGAACGCATTTCCACATTAGTCATGTTTTGAAAACCACAAAAAAGTAAAAAAAAAAGAGTAAATAGTGTGCTTTGATCAGCATTAAGACTCCATAGTTCTTTCTCTGGATGTGGTTAGCATATTCCATCTTGAGTCTTTTGGAACTGTCTTAAGTCATTGTATTGGTGAGTAGAGCCAAATATATCACGGTTGGTCATCACACAATGTTGCTGTTAAAGTGTACAAGGTTCTCCTGGTTCTGCTCACTTCACTCAGCATAAGTTCATACAAGTCTTCTAGGTTTTTCTGAAATCAGCCTGCTCATCATATCTTATGGAACTATAGTATTCCATTACATTCATGTACCACAACTTGTTCAGCCATTCCCCAATTGATGGACATCCCCTCAATTTCCAATTTTTGGCCATCACAAAAAGCTGCTATAAATATTTTTGTACATGTGGGTCCTTTTCCCATTTTTATGATTTCATTGGGATACAGAAATAATATTACTGGGTCAAAAGATATCTACAGTTTTATAGCCCCTTGGGCATAGTTCCAAATTTCTCTCCAGAATGGTTGGATCAGTTCACAACTCCACCAGCAATGCTTTAGTGTTACAATTTTCCCACATCTTCACCAACATTTATAATTTTCTTTTTTTGCCATATTGCCAATCTGATAGGTGTAAGGTGGTACCTCAGAGTTGTTTTAACTTGCATTTCCCTAATAATTAGTAATTTATAACATTTTTTCATATGCCTATGTGTTTAATTTTTTTCATGGTCAAACGTTACGAAGGAGATTTTTGTTCAGATATGGATTAGACTAAATATGTATAAGGTCCTGTCTAGTCCTGAGATTTGATGACTTTTCATTTAAAGGATTTGGAATCTCCTTAATCCATGGGTATTCTTCAATAAAATTTTCAAGTTTCTTTTTAATCTTTTCCAGTGTCCTGGTGACATAATCTTTTTCTAGCATTTTTGGTGTGCTAGGGCTTTACTCTTGGTTGATATTGAAATAATCTCCCATCAACAGAGGAGAGTTTGAGGTATTCCCCCCTTCCAGACATATTTGCAATTTAATTGGTCACTCTACCAAACTAAATGTCTATATGGTTAAAAGTAGAACTTGATCTTCAATGGATGCATTTTTGGTACTGCTACAGGAAGTAGGGGAGAATTTGATAAGCATATACCTATTGTGAGAAGGAACATGGAATTGAGAATTCCCCAAACATGTCTGTAGACATGGTTTTCCACAACTGACTGGTATTTCCATTAACCTTTTTTCCTGATGAGGGCTGCAGGATCTGATAGAGATATCTTGATATGTAACTGAAGGCATCAAGATGTCTCAGAGCACCAGTGGCTTCTGACATTTTTCAGAAATATATCAAGTCCTGAGTTATGTAGAAGACACCCTTCTTTCTTCCTCTAGGACTGCAAATAATGGACTTAGACAATGCATTTTATATATAAGGCTCAGGAGGAGTGACTGATGATAAAGATGATGGTGTGTGTGTGTGTAGTTGTGCACACACACTATATTGTATGTGTGTGCATGTGTCTTTCTGTATCTGTATGTGTCTGTCTCTCTCTTTAGGATTATGAATTCTTACTTTTGACAATGGGGACAGATGGAGAAAGATAATAGTTTAATAGTGATTGCAGGATTGGTTGCTCAACTCAAGTCCTTTCATCACATTGATGTCCAATGCTTTTGCTTCTAAGCCTCCAGCCAAGAGGCCAGGAAGAATATCCTCTGTCCGATACCTTGAACATCCTCCTTTCCAGTATTCTTAAACTCAGATCTCAGATACTTGTAAAAAAACCTTAGAAGTCATATATGTCTCATGACTTAACTAATATCTCAAAGGTATTAAATAGCAAAGTCTAGGTTCTCACTGAAATCCAGTGACTTATGGTTCATCTTTCATTCTAATGTGCCACGCTTGCTTGGTTTTCACACCCCTAGAAGTTTGTGGTAGAGTTGAGAAAGTAAAAACTGCCAATAATCAATAATTATTTTATATTTGATTGCAAAATACATAGTGTGCCACTTTGTCATTAGTCTTTCCTTTCTGGTTCTATTTTGCCGAAGACGATGTGAAAATGAGTTTGCCTTTCCTGAGGCCACATTGATTGAGCAGTAGCGAGGAATGGGTTATATCATAGACCAGTGGTTCTTAACCTGTGGGTTATGTTCAATTTAAATACATCCTACATATCAGATATTTACAATTCATAACAGTAGCACAATTACAGTTATGAAGTAACAACGAAAATAATTTTATGGTTGGGGGTCACCACAACATGAGGAACTGTATTAAAGGGTTGCAGCATTAGGAAGGTTGAGAACCACTGTCATAGACCATGCTGCATAGCTTTAGTCACTAGAATGTTTTACCTTTACTTGTGGCAAAATTCTGCCTCCTTAAAACTCTAAACCCTACCTTACCCCCCCCAATCTTTACAAACGCTTATGTGTGCCATTAGTTTGTTAATATTGGTTTGCTCATTTCTTCAAACTGCCTTATAGACATACTCGAATTTCTTCTCTCATAAAAATAAAAACTGACCCTAAATTCACATATTGTCATAATGCTTTACCTTCCTTTTGTGACTAAACACTTAGAAATTCATCTCTGTTTACAGCCTCCATTGCCTTTCTATCGACTCACAACCCCTTGCAATCAGGGGCTTCTGATCTGGTCGTTGTTCGGTCATTTCTGTCATGTCCAACTCTTCATGACCCCATTTGTGGTTTTCTTGGCAAAGATACTGGAGTGGTTCTCCATTTCCTTCACCAGCTCATTTTATAGATGAGGAAACTGAGGCATACAGAGTTAAGTGACTTTCCCAGGGTCACACAGCTAGTAAGTGACTGAGAGCAGATTTAAACTCAGGAAGTTGAGTCTTCCTGACTCCAAGACTGGGATTCTATCTACTGTGCCACCTAGCTGTCTCCAGCCCAGTATTTTATGGATACACTGTGCCTGTGATCTTTTCATTGTTAGATTCAAAGACCTTTTCTTAGTACTTATTCTCCTTGATCCTTCTTCAGCCTATGAGATTGTTAAACACTCTCTCTTCTTCCTGGGTATTCTCCGCTTCTTTGGCTTCTGTGGCATTTGTCTGTCCTTGCCCTCCTCTTCTCAGTCTCAAGGGACTACCTGAAATGGAGGAAGAAGCCTGGATCATAATGAATAATTTCAGTCCCATAGAACTGATGAAGAAACACACCATCTTCTTTTCAGAGAAGTGGGAATTAGGAATGTTGTGATGCTGTTGTTATATTGGTTGACTTTGGTGAGGTCTTTTTTGTTGTTCTGTTGTTTGGTGGGAAGGGAAAGGAAGGACCTAGGATTAAGAGGAAATGATTATAGTTTATAAACTTGAGAAGAAAAGAAAATATTCAGTTTAGAGGTTCTCCTTTACTGTTTCTATGGTTTCTAACACTTGTTGATGAATTGTTGATAAATAAATCTTCCTGTTTTTATTTGTCTCTGAGGTAAATTATTTTATTATCAAATAAACAAAAGGCCTTGGATTTTTTTGGGGGGTGAGGGTTTGACTGCTACTGTCATATTTATGGCCAAATTTTTGTTTTCTCAGATGTAACATGAGAATAATAATATCATGACCCTCACTGGCTTATTGTGAGAACCACATGGCAATTATATATGTACAGCCTTTTGTAAATCTTAATACTCTGTATAAATATCAGCTCTCATCATTTTTATTCCCTCTTGGTCTTTTTCACTAATTAATAGTTTTCTTCCCACCCCCCGACATGTGGGTGTTCCCCAAGGCTTTGTCATAGGTCCTCTTCTTTTTTCCCCTCTACAATTTCTCCCTTGGTATTCTTCTGTTCCCATATGTTCAATTATGCAAATGACTCCAAAATTTATATTATCTATCCATAATCTCCCCCATGAGCCCCAGCACCATATTGTCATTGACATGATGGACAGTTGGATTACTACAAACACCACAAACCTGTCCAGTCCTAAACTGAACTTTTCTTTAACCCTTTTCCTTATCCTTTATTTTCCATTTATATGGATAACACTGGTGCCCTTTGTCATTCACCATGGACTAGTCTCTTTTCCTTACCCACACATTTTATCACGTCCAGATTTATTCTCTCTCCAAGGCTTTACCTCTTTGCTAACACTATTGCCAGCCCAGTTCAGAACGTCATTGCTTCCAGCATGGATTTTTTTGAGAACTTCATAATTATTTTCTCTCTTTCCATTCTCCTTTTTCTAACCCATCCTTCTTCACATAGCTACCAAAATATTCTTCCTACCACTAGGTCTTACCATGTCATTCCCATACTCAGAGAACTCCAGTTACTCCCTATTGCTTCTAACTTGGCATTTAAGTTCCCCTATAATGTCTCAGATAATCTAAGTGTTTAGCTATTTTTCATATTACTCTCATTAACACATTTTCTGCTGCAAACTGGGTTCCTAGCTATTTCCACAAACAAACATGGCATCTTCCGCCTATGGCATTCACACAGACCTTCTTCCTATCTTCCTAGAAGATTGTTCCTTATTTCTGTACAAAGGATATCGAAATCTCAGCTCAGACTTTTTTTTTCTGGTGAATTCTCACTTAATCTCCCAGTTGACAATTTCTTCTACCTCTTCATATGTTCCTGGAACTCTTGTTTG
>CM053595.1:70418321-70437650 GCA_028646575.1 Pseudocheirus occidentalis | reverse complement strand
CCTTAAATGTTTGAAAGCATCGATTTTTCTCTTCCCACCCCTACCCACGCAAAGTCTTCTCTTTTCGAGACATATGTCATGATCTCTATATCCTTTCCCATCATCCTAAACATCCTTATTTATTTATTTGCTAATTTCTTAATTTTCTTCTGAAAGTATGCCCACACCTAAATACAGTGCTCCCACTTGTCCAGATAACAGTGGTATTCTTATTTTTCTGATGTTGTTTATTATGATTCTCTTGATACAGACTCAGATCAAGTTGGGTTTTTAAATAAACATGACTGGCTATTGATGTATATTGAGTCAATGAGTTTGTGGTCAACTAAAGCCCTCAGGTCTTTTTCCCCATGGGAAGTATGGTCAATCCATATCATTCTTCAACCCAAATCTCTGTAACAATTTTTTAAAAATTGATGCAGGATTTTTTATTTATATCTATTAAATCAAATGCTATTTATTTCAGACCATAGTTTCACCCTGAAGGGATCATTTTGAGAGGTAATATAGTACGAGAGATGAAGAGCATAAGCCTAAAATCCAGAGACAGGAATTCAAAATTCAGTCCTGACACTTTTACTCTTTGGGTGACCTTCAGCAAGTTATTTTGTCTCCTAAAACTCAGTTGCATTATCTGTAAAATGGTGATTATTGTCTCTGTGCAAGACCCTTCACAAGGCTGTTTTGAGGAAATATATACATATATGTGTGTATACATATGTGTATATATACCCTAAAGTGAGATGTGTGTATTTTTATGTGTATATTATGTGATTAATGAATACACACATGTTTATGTGCATATTATCCACACACGTATGAATAGATGGTAATATTATCATTGTTACGATAGATCTTATTTTTGTCATCAACACATTATCATGGGTCCAAACATACTCCAAGTGATTCTTCAAACTATATCAAGTAGAAATGATTTTGCAGCATGTATCTGTGTGAGGTGCTAGAAAGAACCATTGACTGGGATTCAGGAGACTTGGGTTCTTGCCATCCTGTTACTTAACTAACTGCAAAAATCACTTGCCCTCTTGAGATTTCCGTTTCTTTATTAGCAAAATGAAGTTTTTGAACTACAATCAGTGGGGAACATGCAGCCAGCCGTGTGGCCTCCAGGCTGTGGGTTTCCCACCCTAGAACTAGATGATTCCTAAGGTCCCTTCCATCTTTCACGTTCTCTGTGTTTTAGACTCCTCACAATTGTGACTATCTGATTTTCTGGTTTTTCAAATCCTAAAAATTCTATAACAGTGCCATAGGATATCTTCAAAACCCATCTTATCTTATATTTCTCCAAGGCTAAGAATGCCTGAAGTGCCAAGCCAGGTGTCTGTCTCTGGCTAGGTGTCATTTCTCTGCCCCCTTCCCTAACCCCCTTGGATCAGGCCTCCTCAGTTACCTCTTGCATATTTATCCCTTTCTTCTTGCTCCTTATAATAAAATCTTGCCATTTCACATGGTTTGAAAACTGAATTAGCCACTGCTTCAGTACTTCTTTATTTATTCATCATCAGGGCCAAACAAAGTCCTCCTCCAACAAGCCTCTGATTCCCTAGATGCTGTTAGCCTTAGCCATGATGCATAGCCAGCCCACCAGGAGGATTAATAAATTAACATTTGCAAGGGGCTTTGAGTTCCACCAGGCAAGGTGTCTTCCTTTGTACATGAATTATCACCATCATTACTCTTTATTTACAGCCTTTGAGCTAATTTCCAAGCTATACAGCTGTGCGCCTCTCCCAACCCATTTGAACTAATTTTGCGAGAAACATTTTTGAGTTATTGTCGCCCAGATTGAGTCATCTGTGATCCTTTCATCCGCTAACTTTGTAATTCTATGAAAAGCCTGGTGCAATTTGTACTTTTTACAACCCCTGGTCCTATGTTGTCTCATAATTCCTTTGTCTTCTCCAGCATTGTCCAATTTGTTAATATTTGTTTGTATAAATGCAAAAAAAGGTATTTCTCCTTCTCCCTCCTTTCAATAAGAAGTTCCTCCTTGACCCATCATTCTTAAAGCTCAGTTTTCATGTATTATTTTTCTTCTCTTTAAAAAAGATCAATATGGCATTTGCTGTTGCATCAGAAATAATAATAATTGTAAGTTATTCAGTAAGGGTTGGTGAATTCCTTGAGTATTTCTAGGATACGTGTCATCCAGACCTGCTGATTTGTGTATTTCTAAAAATCTCTTAAGTATTCCCTTAACCACTCTCTGTCATTCCTATTTCTGCAAGATCTTAATTACTTCCTAATTGTCCACATTTCTTTTCATTTTTTCTTGCTAAAGACAGGTTTTAAAAGATAGGTTCAGGATCTCTGCCATTTTAGAGTCATCATTAATTTCCTTCTTTCCTCATTATTAGAGGGGAGAACATTTGAGTTTTCTGTATGATTTCCCACCTGGTTTCTTAGTAACAGCTCTCTCTGGCCTCAGCATCTCTTTAATCACATTTAACCTTCAAAGGTTGTTCTCTTGAAAATGATGCTAGGCCCTTCTCTCTCCCCTGTCACAGATTTCTCCATTCTCTATGTCATAATCTGACCAATACTCAAGACTGCCCCCGAATATTATTTCCTTAATCAGAGAAGGTTGGGTGTGCTATGTTCTTCTCATCTTGTGTATATAGCCAGATGAGTAATTATTCATATCACAAGAGCATTACACTTAGTAAAGGGTCTCTAGTGGCTCTCAGTTCTATTGAATCAAATCTGAAGTGGATGGCCTGATATAAAGCCTTTATCATTCTGAGATAGGGCAGTATAATGGAAAGAACACTGGAGTCAGAGATCTTAGCTTCCCGGAGGTGAAAGTACAGTTACTACGTTAACACAAAGAAAGACTTTAGACTTTAGTTGGCATGAAGTCCCCACCGTCATCTGGTACGTAACATAAGGGTGGTTAGCATTCATCTCATCCAACCCCTCCGAATAGGAGTTTGTTTGTTTTTCCCCCATAGTAGACTATTTGTCCTTCTTGGTTTTTTTCCATTTGCTCTTGATATTACTTTCATCGTACAAATTCTCTCTCCTTGATACAAGCATATAAATCAGATTGATCATCCAAAAATCTTTACTCAGTTTTCATACAAGCATGGGCACTTTTAGCTAGCACAAACCTTAGAGATTATCTTGTCTGACAGTACTCTATCCCTTTTCCCATCTTGTGCCGTTTTTGGCGGTGGGGGGGGGGGATCTGAACTGATGAACTGTGAGTTTGGAAACTCTCTTCACTTATGCAGATATGGAACCAGCTTATAACTTTATAGGATTAGGGACATGCCTGGGTCATTGAAAGGCAAAGTTAAGGGCTCGCACCCAGGTCTTTCGGTCTTTATACAACACTGCTTTATTTTGTAGAGAACGATTCTGATACCCAAAGAGGTGAAGTAATTTACTTAGAGTCATAATACTAATAAAACTTACACCTAGGTCTTCTAATTCTAGGTGTAGTACACTTCCTATTATATCTCACTTTTCCCTTTCCCCCCTCCTCTTCCATTTCTTTTACTGGTGTAATAGTTGATATTACATTTAGTTGGTAAACATCTTACATTTAATTATTTGCTGTTTGCCTTGATAGAATGTAACTTCTTTGAAGACAGGGGCTATTATACTCTTTGCCTTTGTATCTCCAGCACCTAACAAAGGGTCCATCACAGGCTCTTGATAAATGTCTATTGATTGATTGGTAATAGAGTGAACCCATTTTAGGATTGCCTGCTTTGTTTAGTTGGGTAGTAAGTTACTCATAACTGGAATTCTGTAAATGGAGATAGTATAACCATTTGCTTGGGATGCCTTTAAAGTATATTCATGTCCAGTTGTGGGTTGAACTAGATGGACTGTGAAGCTCTTTCTAACTCTTTATAGTTCTGATAATGAGTGAAGAACATTACCACTAAATGCATAAACAAAACCCCAAATAGTCCATGTACTTGTCATTTCTCTGCATTGGTGACTTTAGTCAGGGTCCCACCCTTACCTAGAACCTAGTTAACTACGCAAATCCCCCATGTGAATAGGGAGAAATTGTTGAATCACCAAATCTAAGATCAGCTCTTTGTTTTCTGTTGGCTTCCCTAGTTTCTTTCAAGTCCCAGCTAAAATCTTACTTCCTAGAAAAGGTTTATTTATTTGTCTATTTATTTATTTGTTTGTTTATTTGTCTTTTTATTTGTTTGTCTATTTATTTATTCATTTATTTATTTATTTTCCTGATAATAAATATTTATTTTCCTGATCCCTCTTAAAGCTAGTGCCAAATTGTCTGGTATATATCTAGATTGTACATTGTTGATTGTATGGTATCTCCCCCATTAGATTGAACTCGTTTACTTCAGGAACTTTTGACTTTTCCCCTTCTTTCTGTCTCCATCACTAAGCACAGTGCCTGGAATTTAGTAGGAATTTAATAAACACTTGTTGACTTACTTTCTTTTCACCAAACTTCTGTAAGATTTGCTGACTCTGTTGTGCAAAGGATTGAGCAGTGGGCTTGGAATCAGGAAGACTCATCTTTATGACTTCAAATCCAGTCTCACTCACTTACTAGCTGTATGTCCCTAACCAAGTCATTTAACCCTGTTTGCTTCAGTTTCCTCATCTATAAAATGAGCTGTAGAAGGAAATGACAAATCACTTCAGTTATCTCTGCCAAGAAAACCCCAAATGGGGTCATGAAGAGTCAGACTTGACTGAACAACAAGAGAAAACAGTCTTTGACTAATTTGAGTTTTGTGGTTTCTCCCTTCCATAGCTCACCCTCTAGGGGAAGTATTAATGAGCCATTAAATGACCACAGGGCAGCAAGAGAAATAAGGAGGCATGATGGACTTGGATAATCTATAAATTAGACATTCATTCACTGAATGATTATGTTGCTTGGATTTGAATGTTCTTACATAATCCGCCCCTGGGACTATACAATAGGTTTCTTGGTTTCCATATTGGGAATAGATACTGAATAATCTCCACTACCTGTAGCAACTTTTCCATCTATTGTGAAGATAACTCTCAAAGTATATTCACTCCCCATTAGGTCATCATGACCTCTTGTCTTCCCTCTAATGGACTGGAAGCACATTTAAAGAAATAGAGACACATTCATGCAAGGCTAGGAGATATAGAAGAATGGTGTAGAAGAAAGGGGAAAGGGTACCTAGGTACCAGGAAATTTCTATTCTAGTTCTGCATTTGCTACTGACTGCTTTCTCACCTGCTTAATCATCATCATCTTCATCATGATCCCCAGAATTACCATCAAGTTATTAGCACTTTTTGAAAAATACTTTATGCATAACATCTTATGCTATCCTCACAGCAACTCTAGGAGGTAGTTGCTGTTATTATCACCACTTTACAAATGAGGAAACTGAGGTAGGCACAGTGTCTTGCCCAGGATCACACAGTTATTAAGTTTCTGAGGCTGGATGTGAACTCACGTCTTCCTGACTCCAGGTTCAGTTTTCTGTCCACTGTCCCACCTAGGTGACCCTAGAGTTGAATTAGATAATCTTTTAGATCCATTCTGCTATGATATTTTGTGTTGAGGCTCCTTACAAATCTAATATCCCATGGGTCTATATTCTGTGTCTGCTTTGCCACATAGTGTTGACTGCCCCAAATCTTGCTTTATTATTGGTCATCACAAATGATGCCTTTACTAATAACAAATGGGAAAGTATTTTAAAGGTAATAGTGCTATTGTTGTTTAAATTCCATCTTTTTTCCCCACATATTCCTTAAATTAGATTAATACTGATGTGTGGTACTATATTGAAGGAATCTCAAAGGCTATCGAGTATAACACCCTCATATTACAGTTTAAGAAACAAAGGCCTGTCTTGTCCCTTGTACTTGAGTCTCTCTGCAACTCTGCTGATTCATCCCAAGCTCTGAGCCGTCCCTTGCCAGAGCTCAGTGAGGCATCCCCCGTGATGGGGGAGAAGCAGTTTGATTGATTTTGTTCTGTGTTCACTGCACACAATGAAAAGGGTTTTTTTCCCTTTTAGTCTTGGGAATTATATTTTTCTTGGAGTCTTGCTAATGGAAAGCACTGAACCAGATTCTCTCAAATTGAATTTGGCTGCCTGAACTGTCAGACCACCCCCCTGCACTCATATTAATGCTACATAGTTGTCTGGGGGCATCCAGGACTGTATTATGAATGGATGGGTGAAGGTAATATAAGGGAAGCTGCTAGAGTTTGAGGATCCCCCCTCTCACGCAATCCCTTTCCTCTATCCCAAAATGTACATCCTTGTAGCAGATTGTAAGTGATACCGCTTTGAGATGAGGGCCCTTTCCAAAGAGAGTTAGACATTACAATAGATGTTACAGTCAAAAGCAACTCTATTTAATATTTGTATATTGTTACATGCCCAGTGGCCACTACTGGGCATTCTGCTCAAGAAACAGGGAAATTGGGAGTAAGCTCAACAGGTATATTTCAGATAAGTCTTATGAAGCTAGACATAACATCTGATGTTTCACTAATGTTCCATGTATTTTAGCTGATTTGATCCCCACAGTTAAATTTGTGAATGTAAGTATGGGTATTAGTACCCCCGTTTTAGCAATGAGAAAACTGAGACTGCAAAGTTAAATTACTTGCTTAGGGTCATAATCAAGTTTCATAGGTGAAATTTAAATCTAGACTTCTTTGTCTCCAAGTCTAGTATGTTCCCTCACCTACAACAGTGCCATTCTTTTTGCCACATAATCTGTTGGTCCTGATGCTGGAAAAGTAACAGCCATTACCAGAGACTGACACAAACATCACACAATGATGACGCCCAGGGAGAAGATGGACATCTCACAACCGCAGGCATCGTCACTTGAACTCTTCTCATCTTCAAGGTCTTCCTTCACTACGCTTACATCCACAATTATTGGACATTGACTTGCTCAGTAAAAGATATGCAACTTCCCTTCTCTTCTATGGAGGCCCCATAAACCCCTTTAGCAGAAGTGCATTGCTCTCAGCCTTCCTTTAGTTCAGATGAGAATTGCAGCCTCACTGAGCCAGGAGGGTCCCAGGGGATTCTCTTCTGTGGCATTTGATACCTCTTCCATTTTTGCACCCCATAGCGCTTCATTCCTCCAGATGTGCTAATAGGTTGCCAGAAAGAACAGTTAGCAAATCTACTCATTAAAGCCAGCTTGTACTTCTATGGACAATTGTGATTGTTTAAATAACTTATGCTGCCTATCTTTAAAGTTTTTAGTCCCCAGAAGCACATGGTAATGAGTTTCGAAATTTCCTCTCTAACATGTTTGAACCTCCTATCTTGAATTTGACAGCTAGGGACAGAAGCCCAATCAATACTTTCCTATGCTGAGAGCTGCATGTAATTAAAGCAAAAGGTCCTAAGCTAACAAAAGACTGTCATTCACACTGATGTATAAACATGACCTCAATTCAGAAAGTTGCTGTTCTTCTCTGTTAAATACAGTGCATCACATTGTAGTCTATTGGCCCATAGGTCTAATACAACATCTTTAGTTTTTGGTAGACAGAATTCAAAGACTGAATCTGTTAATATTATCAATAATGCTATGTTGCTACTGTTATCAATAATAAATGTAAACAGTAGAAAATTAAGCACAAGGAATCTATGTGGTTTCTTAGGAAGAAACATATGAAAAATAAAATATTATACAGGCCTGATGATACCCATGAATTTTCTAGAAATCATGAGCCTATAAATGTACCAGCATTTGTATCATGGTAGCAGAGTAGATAGAGTGCTGGACCTGGTGTCAGGAAAGCTCATCTTCCTGATTTCAAATCTGGATTCAGATACTTTACTTGCTGTGTGACCCAGGGAAAGTCACTTAACCTGTTTGCCTCGGTTTTCTCATCTGTAAAATGAGCTGGAGAAAGAAATGGCAGATCACTTCCAGTATCTTTGCCAAGTAAATTCCAAATGGTGTCATGAAGGGTTGGATAAGAGTGAAAATGACTCAACATTTGTAGCACATGCTTCATCCACAAACCTACAATAATGTCTGAAGATCACAGGCTTCAGAAAAATAACATTATTCATTCTTGATTTAGAGAAACAAGCATGAGACTTGGTTGAAGTCAGAACACATAGATTTGAGGTGTCCACC
The DNA here is from genome assembly GCA_028646575.1 of Pseudocheirus occidentalis. Taxonomy (NCBI): domain Eukaryota; kingdom Metazoa; phylum Chordata; class Mammalia; order Diprotodontia; family Pseudocheiridae; genus Pseudocheirus; species Pseudocheirus occidentalis. Next base: position 70,429,517 of record CM053595.1, on the reverse strand, counting down.
CTCGCTAGTTGTGTGCCATTGATCAGGTCATTTAAGATGCTAAACCTCAGTTTCCTCATCTGTAAAATGGAGACAATATTTTGAGAAAGTGGCTGTAATTTTTTTTAATACAATATGGTTTACAAAGATTCAGGAATTTTTAACTTCATTAGGGCCAAAGTCATGTTGGCATCTGACCTAAGCCCAGAGTGAATATGGTAAACCATTGGGAGTAGAGGGCCACCATACTGCTTAAGGAGAGGCATACAGGCCCAGGGTAAAAAAAGGGAGCTGGTCAAAACTCCTCTGTAGATTAACATGGGGATCAGGCCTATGAGTGGCTGCTATATTTCTTCCAAAGCGAGATTGGGAAACATCATCGTCGTCATCACCTAATAATAGTAATTATTATGTAATATGATGATGATTTAACAGGTGGATCGAGCAGAAGATGAATAAGACAAAGCCTTTGCCCTCAGAAGGATTCAAGAGGATATGAGAGTTATAATAATAATGGTTATAATATAGCACACCATGTTATATATTCTGAGAATAGTTCAAAGTTCTATATTAACATGTAAAATTAAATAGGGAAAACTATCCCCCAGCTCTCCATTCAGCTTTGGTTGTACTAGAAGACCCTAGACCACATTTCTGTTCTTGTTATTGGCTAAAGAACATAACAGGGTTCTGGATTAGGAAGAGGAGGACAATAGTCATGGTCAGGTAAAAGTGTGAAAAACAGAACTGAGATCTGTATATTTGTGTTTTCCTCTTTTGATCACATTCATGGTATTGACCTTGATCGAATGAAGGGACTTGAGTTGCAAAGAAAAAAAAACACTTTTTGCCTGGCCTTCCAAATGATGAGCCAAGTTTGGAGTTGTTTTATAAGAGTTCTTCATGGTATGCACCTTGGGGTTCCCAAAGAGCAGTTTTGCCATTTTATGGGGTCCGAGCTCTGTTTCCTTGTTCTTAACTGCCTCTTTTTCCACCACCACAGTTTATGCCCCATCCTGGCATTATTTATCTTCCTCTCCAGCCTTTTATGAGGCAGCTCATCAGCAGCTTTTGGAAAAACCAAGTAAATCACGTCTGCCTTTTATTTCATACTTGATTAAATTTGTCAGAGAACTCGTGCAGGTTCAAGAGGCACATATTTTTCCTCGCACACCAAGAGGCTGGCTCATCTGGCTCTTGGGCCTTCCTGGCTGGGTTTTATGTAAACCTTCCTTTGCCTACTGTGGGCCTTGTGACCTAAGTAATGATGAGTTTCTCTGTGTGGAAAAGGACCTGTCAGGACTCATAGCATTTGAGAGAGAATATAGTGCAATCCCTAGTAGTATAGTCAAAAGGGCACTGGATTGGGAGTCACAGGGTCTGGGTTCAAATTCTCTGTTTCATACCATTTGTGTGATTCCAGGTAAAATGATTGATGTCCTGTACACCATCCGTAACATGATGGAAATAGATTAAATGATCCTTAATGCCCCTTCCTAATCTAATCATAGGAGCACAGATTTAGAGCAGGGGTGGGGGCCTTAGGAGGTCACGGAGTCCGGACTCCTCATTTTACAGAAGAGAAGTCTGAGACCTTGAGAAAGGGGACTTGACTTGCCCTTCAGAGGCAGCTGGGTGGTAAAGTGAATAGAGAGCCAGGCTTGGAGACAGAGAGACCTGAGTTCAAATAACTTTTCAGGCCCTTATTAGCTCTGTGACTATGGGCAAGTCATTTAACCTCTGTGTGCCTCAGCTTCTTCATCTGTAAAATGGGGATGATAATAGCATCTACCTTCCTGAGTTGCAGAGAGAATCAAATGGAATCATATTTGTAAAGAATTTTATAAGCCTTAAAATACTATGTAAATGATATTCTTATTATCGAAGACCACACAGATGATGAGCGGAGCTAAGATGCTAATCCAGGTCTTTTGATTCCAAATTCAGTGGTTTTTCTACTGTGCAATGAAGTTTTATCCACACGCATGTGTATCTGTATATGTATATATGCACATATGTACATATGCATGCATATATGTGTGTGTATATATACATATATGTGTATATATAAAGCATTTTGCAATCTTATCAGTTTATATACATATATACGTATATATATGTATACATACGTATGTGTATATATATACATATATATATATCTCTATATATATCTATATAAACTGATAAGATTGCAAAATGCTTTACAAGCCTTATCTTGCTTGAACTTCACAACAGCTCTGTTAGGTTGGTGCTTTGATTATTATTCTGCCTATTTTATAGAGGATAAAACTGAATCTCAGAGAAGTTAGGTGAATTACTCAAGGCCACAGTTGAGAAATACTAGATTGAATTTGAACCCATCTGTCCTGACTGGACTCTTTGTACTAAATTACTCAACCTTTTCTGTTTTCTCTTAGAGTTGTTTCAGGTTTGATATTCTCTGACATATTGAGGAAAGAGAGCTACTAATTAGCCTTATTGATTAGACAAGTCATTTACCCCCTCTGAGTATCAGTAAAATTAGGGTATTGAATTAGATCACTCAGTCAACAGTCATTTATAAAGTACTTTTTATGTGACTGGCACAATTAACTATTGTTGATACAAGGGAAAAGTAAAAAAAAAATCTGCCTTCAAGGAACTTACATTCTAATAGGGGAAGCACACATGTATATTCACTATACATGCAGATTTAGGTTGAAAATAGACTTGGAGAGGAAGACACAAGATACTAAGGGTAGAAAGTGTTTGGGATGCAGAGGGGAAGAGACTAGAAAACAGCTCATGCAGAAGTTGGAATTTAAGTTGAGTCTTGAAAAAACCCAAGGGCTCTAAAGGTGGATCTGAGAAACAAGAACATTCTTAGCATTGTGGAAAGGGAAAAAACAAACAAACGAACAAACAAAACAGCAGAAAGACAAAGAGATGGGAGAGAGAGTGTGAGGTAAAAGAAACTCTATTTCTCTCCCCTTCCCCCAGTTCATCTCCATACAACATATCTCTCTCTAGTGCACTTGATATTGTGGTTGCTCTTTTCTGGAACTGTTCCTTAAATTCCAGAAAGCATACCATTGGCAATTGGAAGTGAAAACTGCCTTGCAAAGACTACAACTGACGTGTTATAGATGAGGAATCAAGAAGAGATTATGACAGGGTAATCAAAGAAACTTAGGACACCTCTGTAAGTTAGCCACCATGTCCTTCCACAACCTATCTGTTAGCATCCAGTCAGCAACAGAATTCCTGATGGGTTCATCAGTTGACCCAGTGTGATAATTCATATAGTGTTATGTTAATTCTTGGGCTTATTCCCATGCATAAATGAATGGATGACTTTCTTGAGACTGAAATGACATATTGTGAAGTTTCATAAAGGTGGTGGTGATGGAGCATAGGCAGGGGAGTAGACAAACATCTGAGAGCACTGGCTAAGCAAGTTCCATTGTCACCTTCTGATCTGGGCGTTTCTTTTGGCACAGAGAGAAAACGAGAGATGTGCTACAAAATGGCCTTTAATTCTGCCCTGACCCTTTTGCTTACATGCCTCCAACTGCAAGGAATTCTGGGGTTTGGTGTGAGTGGACAATGGGGAGAGAAATGGAGTATACATCCTAATAACTGTAGGAGAGATGTTAAATCAATCCAGTTTTTGCTCCTGAATCATGTTGGATTTGAGCATAAAAGTTCACAACAAAGGGCAAATGTTTGGGGAGAGAAAATGGAATAAAGTCAGTTTCTAAAACCTTGATTAATTAGCAGAAGAATTCTGGCCTTACAAGAATTGTTGGAAAACAAATAAACTGGATTTGTGGTAGTGTTCTTCAGTTATATGTCTGATTCTCGATGACCCCGTTCGGGGTTTTCTTTGCAAAGATCGCCATTTCCTTCACCAGTTCATTTACAAATGAGGAAATTGAAGCAAACAGGTTAAGAGATTTGCCCAGGGTCACATAACTAATATGCATCTGAGGCTAGATTTGAACTCAGGAAGATGAGTCTTCCTGACTCCACGTTTGGCACTTTATCCACTGTGTCACCTAGCTGCCTATAATAAACAGGCTTGATAAATCCTTTAAAAATCAGCACTTTCACAGCACTTAATAATTGTGGATAAGTCCTTTGGCCTTAAGAAATTAGGATGTGATGGAGACAACATATCAGAGATATGGATGTTTAATGGCTAACTTGCCTGATGCTCATTGAAGCAGCTGGGCATCAAGCATTATCATTCTTATTTTATACTTGGGTGAAACAGAGGCTTGGGAAACTGTCTCCCTACCTTACAGATAATTGTGAGTTGAATACTTTGTAAACTTTGGAGAGACACTTAAATAAACACGAGACAACAGTAAAGACAACTTATCTCTGTCAAGCAAAGAACAACAATGAAATTGTGACTGTTAATAAGGCTTCATAAGACCCTACAGTGCTGGGTATTGGGGTAAATTAATCTATTGAGAAACATTTATTAGTTGCTTCTGTGTCCATCACTGTTCTAGGTGAAGACAAAGTAAAAAAAGAAAGAGTCTTTTCCCCCAAAGAGTTTACATTCTATCAGGGGAAATAACATATGAACACATAAGTAAAAACAGCATTTATAGCAAATAAATTCAAGATAAATTTTGGGGTGTGGTAGCAGCACCAGCAGCCGGAGGGATCTTGAAGGAACCTAAACATTCCAAGATGAGCATATTCCAAACATAAGGAGAGCTGACACAAAGATATAGAGATGGGAGATGAAATGCTCTGTGAGAAGAACAGCAAATAGAGCAGTTTAACTAGACCACAAAGTGTGTGAAGAGGGGAAATGTTAAATAAATGTGGAAAGGAGGCTTAAGGGAGTTTGTGTAAGGTGTTAAATACCAAACAGAAGCATTGGCATTTAGTTCTACAGGCAATAGGGAGCCACTTGAGTTTCTTGAGCAGGAGAATAGCATGGCAAGATCTACACTTTATTTTTAAAATTATTTTTAAATTTATTTCATTAAATATTTCTCAATAAATGTAAAAAAACCACAAACATTCATTTAACAAAGTTGAATTCCAAATCCTCTTTCTCCTTCCTGCTCCTCTTTGACAAGGCAAACAACTTAATATCCATTACACATGTGAAGTCATGCAAAACATTTCCACGTTAGCCATGTTGCAAAATAAAACACAAAGCAAAACAATAAAAAGAAAGAAAGTTTTTAAAAGTATGCATTCCAAGTTCATCCGTACTTCTTTGATGGTGGATAGCATTTTTCATCATTGGTCTTTTGGAATTGTCTTGTATCATTCTCTTGAACGGAGCAGCTAAGTTGTTCACAGTTGATCATCCTTACAATCTTGCAGTTACTATGCACGGTTCTCTTGGCTCTGCTCATTTCACTTCACATGAGTTCATATAGGTAGGACCTATACTTTAGGAATTTATAAGTCATGTATAGCATAAATTAGACTGAGAGAAGACTTGAGCCAAGGGGACCAGTTATGAAGTCTGAGCTGAATTGTTGACCGTGTGAGGAGAGAGAAGGGGAAATATATGATAAATGCTTACAGGGCATGGCAAATGATTGGATTTGAGGGATGAGGGGAAGAGGAAAGAGGTGATGATTTTAAGTCTGAGTGACTACTAGAAAATAGTGGGGGCTTTGCCTGCTGACTGTGAAGATTCCTACTTGTGGGCTCAGACCCTGGTGAACTTTGTGATGGTGTCCCTGCTACCCAGCTCTTTAGATAAGATGACCCTGAGCAGGACTGCACTCAGAAATGTAGGGACCAGGCAGTCATATTTTTCTTTCTTCTATTGACTGTTGCTAAGGTGAAGCTTCTTGTTCTCACCCTTCCTAAACACCAAAGAGTTCTGTTCTCTGGAAATGTCCATGCCCTTCTCTTTCCTGGAATGATAATGACCAACTTTCTGTGTAGAAGGTTTTGTAGCCAGAATATTGAAAGGGGTCACTGGAGTGGCAAGTTTTATTTATCTTTTTCCCCATTGGAAGAGTCCCAGAAATAAGAATTTATTCAGGATGCTAGGCCTAGCCAGGATTTAAAGTCATCTGGGGATTTAAACCCTGCAGGATGTGAGGAATAAAAACTAGTTTTCCATTTTCCAAAGAAGGACAATAAAGGTGTTTTCATTTTAAATGAGTCTATTTAAAAGAAAAAGAAAACCTCACAAAAAACTTGTTTCATTGTTGCTCTTTGAAAGTCAGATGTATATCATGGAGGTAATTTGAAGGAAAAAGGAAATAAACATCTGAGATCACTGGAACCCATGACGATTCCCAGAGTGCAAGGCCCACTTTAAAAAATGCCCTAATGTCATGAAGGGTCTTGGAAACATTTATTGTTCTACACTTCCTCCTAGGTCCCCACTTCACTACCAGTATTGCTATTGCTGCTTCACAACTCTCATCCCCTAAGTTCTGAGTCACTAACCAAGAATTCAGATCCTGCCACAGACCCTTCCTAGTTATGGGACTCTGGGCAAATTACTTAAGCTGTCTATCCCTCATTTTCTCCATCTATAAAATTAGGAAGTCATACTTGATGGCCAATTTAGGGAACTTAAGAGTTCCCTTATGGCTCTAAATCTGTGACCATATGACCTAATGTTAACTGTCATTACCTACGGGCAGAAAAAAGCGATATTTATTTTACTATGACCTTGACAATAATCATTTTTATTGTAGTTCTTGGTACTAACCTTTTAGTGCAGGGGAAAAGATACTGAATTTGGACTAAGAAGACAGGTCCAAATCCCAGTTCTATTACTTATTACCTGCTGGTCTTTGGGCAAATCACTTAACTTCTCTGGACCTCATTCTTCATTTATATATCTATATTCATAGATAAGGGGGTTGGAGTATGTGATCTTTGAGGGCCCTTCTGCTTCTAAATCTATGATCTTAATATCATTTTCATTTGCATAGCACTTCAAAGTTTGAAGAAAATGAATATCATGAATGGGAAAAAGATAACGTATTATAGTTTATCATTGTTATTACTTCAGTACATGGTTTTTATGTTAGTACTTTGATTTAGTGATATAGAGCCCCTTGCAATCACAGATATCACAATCAACCATGTGTTTTCATTCTGTATCTTTACATGAGTCTCCCATAGAAAATCTATCCAAGTTTATAGAAGCTTTCTTCTTATCATTTTAATATTTTGAGTATAATATTAATTTCTATCATTCATATAGAAGTTCTTAGGAAGATTCTTTTTTATTTTGGTGGGGAAGATGACAAGATGATACAAGGCAGGGATTAGACATATTTCCTTGGCCCAGAGGCGAGAACCAATGAGTGCAAGCTACAAGTTATCATGTTTCAACTTCAGATAAGGAAGGACTTTGTAATCATTAAAACTGTCTAAGTGCAGCAGACTGGTTCTCTTGAGAGAATGAGAGGCAAGAGAAGGAATTATGTGTGGGAAGAACAGTATGTTCTGCATCTTAGGGAGTTGAATTGGAAGCTGACTGACTAATTGTCAGAAACCAGAGAATTTCTCTCTGGAGTGGTAGTTTGGAATAGATAATCTCTACCTTCCTTTCCCTTTCCTCCCCCCAGAATTGATATGGCAGTGTAAAATGAGCAATAGAGACAAAATGGCCCAGGCGTCCAGGAACATATAGACTGGCTTGGCTTGGTCTGGAGGGTTTCAGAAATAAGATTGTCTTAAAGGAGGGGGTCAGGTTGTAATAATAATATTATTTAAATTTTAAAGTTCTTTTATGACTATACCTAACTACTAATCCATTTCTTTCCACTCCAAGAAGAAGCCCTCTCTTATAACAAATAAGTCTAATCAAACTAATTTAGATGCACATTAGCTATATCTGAGAACCCATGTTTCATTTTCTTCTTTCTAGTCACTCACCTTTCTGTCAAGAGGCTGGAGCTAGGTTTTATTATCAGTCTGTCAGCGTCATGACTGGTTGTGGCATTGGGCAGAGTCCTGAGACCTTTCAAAATTGTTTCCCGTCCCATGATGGTGGTCATTCCATAGATGATTCTCTTGATTCTACTCATTTTACTTAGCATTACTTCTTACAAGTCCTTCTATATGTCTACAAACCCATCATATTCATCATTTCTTATAGTTTAATAAAATTCTATTACATTCAGGTACCATGATTTGTGTAGCCATTCTTCAACTCTTGGCGCCAACTTTGTTTCCAATTTCTTACTCTAACAAAATGTACTGTTTGCTTTGAATGTTCTGGTGCTTTCCCTCTGTTTTTTGCTTCCTTGGGAGGGTGGGGAAGTATGCACATGTCTGATAGTGGTATCTCTGGGTCAAAGAGTAGGTACAGTTGAGTGATTTGGGGGGTATAGTTCTAAATTGTTTTCCTGAACGGTTGGAAGAGTGTATTAGTGGTCTGCTTCCTACAAGAGTGGGGAGGATTCAGACAAATAGAGAAGAGGGAGAAGGAAAGCATCTAAGGTAGGGTTGTGGCTGGCCTAGTGAAAATGTAGGGGTAGGAATGTTCATTTTGTATTACAGAACCAGTAAGATCTGTCTGATTAATAGTGGTAATGGCAGTAGCAACAACAACAACAACAATAATAATAAAATAGCTAGCATTTAAGTAGTGCTTTAAGATTTGAAAATCATTTCATTATAATACCTCATTTCTGTAAGGTGAGGTCTATGGTTATCCACTTTTTATATGTGTGGAAACTAAGGCTGAGAGAGGTCAAATCAGTTGCCCAAGGTCTCATAGCTAGCATTTGGTGTAAGATTTTAACTCAAATCGTCTTGACTGCAAGTCCATTGCCACCCAGCTGCTGGAGGACAGGGTTGAGATGAGACTGTATTAAGTTGGCCTGTGAGGAAGGATTATTTTGGAGAAGGGGCCCTTGTTCAAATATGACATGAATTTCTCCAGTTTCTCCTTGAGCCTCTCTGTGTCCTTCCTCTTTGGGCTGCCTGGACACAGATGCAATAAACAGACTCTTTCAGAAGATCGCTCATTGTATATTACCTGATAATTTGCACACTCCATAGGTTTGCCACTGAGCGGCTGGTAGTTCTTAGATTTGTGATTAGGAGTGACACAAGGTTGTAGTAAAGCCAGTTGGCTCCTTTTCTGTTTCTCCCCTTTTTCAAATGAAGGAAAAAGGAATAGAATTACAAATCCTCCTGGGTGTCTACTTACTCGCCTTAAAACAGAAAGTGATCCTAATGCCAACAGTGGGTGAGGTATTTGGTATTATTGCCTATAATCCATCACTAGAGAAGCTTCCTGACCATGAGTGCCCCAGCATTCAATTTCTGGTTTTATTCCTCACCAAGTTCCTTACCTTCTTTGTACTTTGCTTTCCATCTATCTGGAAATTATTGCCCAAACTGCCTGCCTTCTCTCTAATTAATTTTGAAGCTCCAATTTAGGCACCTTGAACAAAATAAAAGCTCAACCTTCATTATTTACCTTATTCACTAAAGAACTCACGTTAGAAGGTGGAGGGTACACCCAGGACTTAGAGAATATTAGAGGCAGAAAGCTGTTTGGCACAGCGGTAGCAAATGTTCAATTTAATTCAAATCAAGAAATATTGATTAAACACCTACTACGTTCAAGGCCCCGTGAGATGTCCTGGATTTGGATTTCAAAGTTTTTTTCTGTTATCCTAATGCTCTTAGGAGCAAGTCATTCTTGGCCAAGTCATTCTGGGCTGAGGCCTCATTGGAAAAACGAGGGGTTGAACTACAGCATTGCTAAAGTCCTTCTAGCTATAAATCCTGTGATTCTATAAATCAGTTAATCATCTCCTCAGTTTCCAGATGAGGAACTGAGACCCAGAGGAGACAACGAAGGTGGTGGAATGGATGGAGCATTAGCTTTGAAGTCAGGAATCCCACCTCGGGCATTTACCCATGATGCGCCCTTGGACGACAGCTCACTCAGCTTAGTCTTAGCTTCTTCACCTAGAAAATAAAGGTGATAAAGGTGTTAGCAGCACCTCCCTCACAGGGTTCTTGTGGAGAGCAAAAGAGATAACATATGTTAGGCCTTTTTGTGAACCTTTAAGTGTGATATAAAAGTTCTCACTTCAACAGCCATTTATTAAATCTTTACTCTGTGCAAGGCCTTATGCTAAGTGCTGAGAAAACAAGCAGATAAGGAAAGTAAGGAAGATCCATGCCCTCAAAAAGCTTCTATTCTAACGGGGGGGGGGGGGTGGAGAGAAGGGAAATGCATAAAAGGAAGCTTGAAAGAGGGGTAAGAAGGTACCCACCCAAGGATAGATACAGCTCAGAGAGCCTAGGAAGGAAAGAAGGCCTGCCTGGCATCAGAATTTTCCTGAAAATGGAGGTTCTGGGACAAATCAATCAGAATAAGGCCTGCCCAGGTACAGTATAATTCCGCTGTGAAAGATCCAGGGGTGGGGTGAATTTCCAGGATATGGAGGCATTTATAGCATGGGCAAGGCAGGAAGAAATTCAAAAGAGTCAAGGGTGGAGCCTGCAGATGAAAGAAGACATGATTGGCCTGGGCGTTTTCCTTCAAATAGCATCCATAAAGATGATGAGAAGGTCACACAACTAGTTGATAGCATAGCTTGGTCTCAATCCCCACTTTTGTTTTCTGTCCATTGTTTTGATCACTATGCTTGGCTCTTGTTGGAGGTTAGCTCCCTGAGTGCCAAGGCATGAGGGGTATGCATTGAGATGACAGTATGAAGAAGGAAAAGCAACTTATGTCAAAAGGTTTATGTCAAGTCCAAGTTCAGTCACTCCCACCATTTCAGATGAGTCATTTCCACTTACTGAAACTTTATTTTCTTCATTTGTTAAATGGGATAATAAACCATTCACTATCTCCTTCACAGAGTTATTGTGAATGTTTTTTTTTAGAATTTATTTTTTATTTGTTTTCTTGTTTACATTATTCATTTTCATTACATTTTTGAATTACAAATTTTCTCCCCGTATTGCCCCTACCCCAACCCTAAAACAGCACTCCCACTGTAAGGCCCCTCCCCTGCTCTGCTCTCTTATTTTCTGGTAGGGCAGGAAGGGTCTCCCTATCCCAGCCCCTGTATATCTTAATTCCTAGTTGCAGGTATTAGAGAACTTTAAATTCTAGATTCTTTCGATTCCTCCCTTGTCACCCACCCCCACTGGAAGGACACTCACTTCAATACAGGCTGTGGATGTGTGATTATACAGGACATCTTCATAGTGGACATGTTGTGACAGTGATCATCCATCTCTCCTTCC
>CM053595.1:70381730-70417821 GCA_028646575.1 Pseudocheirus occidentalis | reverse complement strand
GTGTGTGTGTGTGTGCGTGTGTAAACTAGACCTCATAGTCACTCAGGCTGCCACCACTCAGTGTCAATTTGTTCTCTGAAGGCTGTGTGTGTTACTAATATTGTTGGAATTTATGAGCATTGTCAAACACACATCCCGGCTGCTCTCTTTTGTTCTTCTTTCTGTCAAGATCAAAGAGAGGGGGATGCAGGGGGTAGTTAATGGGGAGAAAAATTGATGCTGGAATTCAGGGAGCTTTGCTTTAAACTTGACCCCACCCTCCTAGTGGGGGACCTTTATGCCTCAGTTTCCTGCTCTATGCAATGAAAGGGTTGAACCAGATGATCCTGAAAGCCCTTTTCAGCAGTGTTCTTCTAAGTTATTCTTCACCCCAGGGTATGTTTGGAAAATCACTTTGGCCTCCTGGTGACTTAATTTTTTTTCCTTTTATAAAGAAAAGGCCTTTGATGTGTTTTTATGGAGGAGGATAAATATAACTCACATTTTAAAAAAATGTATCGTATCTTTTAATTTTACATCCCCAACACATTTCCCAGTGTATCTTTCTCTCTCTGATCATGTATAACAAAGATTTTTTAAAACAGAAATAAAAACACAGTTCAGCAAAACTAATCAACACATCAACCATAATTGACATAGTAAATAGTGTTCTAAGCCCTCACACCTCCCTCTCCACACAGAGGCCATCATAATTTCACGACACTCAGCTTTATTGTTCTATTGTTGTTCTCTCCATGTGCATCAATGTAGTCATTGTGTATGTTGTTTTCTTGGCCCTGATTTGCTTTGCACCGGTTCATTTATTTATTTTTTTTCATGTTTCTCTGTATAACTTGTTGACAAAAAGCACTGGAATTGGAACAAGAACACCTTGACTTGAATTCTGGCTTTGCCATGCTAGCTATGTGAGCTTAGGCAAATTATGTAAGCTCTAGGACCTCAATTTCCTTTACTGAAAAAAGCTTGCATTTGCAAAACACTTTTAAATGATAACAATTGATCCTTAAAAATAAAATTTGTCTGATAGTGACTTTTATTTCCCTTTTGCAGATGAAAAAACTGAGATACAAAAAGGAGAAATAACAGAGTTTGTCTTATGGTGTCTGTGTAGAGATTTCAGTATTGGTCTTCCAGAATCCCGAGTCTGGTACTGACACTAACATGCCAGGCTGCCTCAAAGAAGGAAGTTAGACTATACGAGCTCTGAAGTATCTACTAGTTCTTACATTATGCAGCACTGTCATATAGTGCTGTAGTGAGATCTAGCCTTAGAGAAATGGAGCTACTTTCCCATGACCACCCAGACATTATGTGCCAGAGCTGGGATTTCAGACTCTGACTACCAAGTCATTACATATTCTATAATCTCATGTTGCTTCTTGATGGTAAGAAATAATGGAGCAACCCTTTTATGTTTTATGTTTGGAGGATCCATGACTAGGCCTTCCCATTTTTTCCTTAAACTTTTTGGCTTTAAATCTCACAGCTTTTATCATTATTATTATTATTATTATTATTTTTATTATTATTATTATTTTACATCAGCAGACGATTGTCTTGCTAAGCAATGTCTGAAAGAAAAACCTTATCTTCAAATGGCTAACAATGGATAGAGTTGCAGGGCACTGAGGGAAGACAAGCATCTCAGTCACTCCATGATTATTGACTATGTACTGTTTACCCAGATCTAAGCTAGACTTTAGGCATGGGTTGTGTGGAAAGGAATAAGAAAGTCAGAGATGCAGATAGTACTCATACTCAAGGAGCTGGTAGTCTGCATTTTACAGAGTGAAAGCAAGGTGTGTGTGTGTGTGTGTATGTGTGTGTGTGTGTGTGTATGTGTGTGTGTGTGTGTGTGTGTGTGTGAGACAGAGAGAGAGAGAGAGACAGAGACAGAGACAGACAGACAGAGTGGGAGGGGAGAGGAGGAGGAGAAACAGGCAGAAAGACAAAGAAAGATGGGGAGACAGAGACAGGGAGGGAGAAGAGTAAAGACAGAAAAAGATGGGGAGACACAGAAGATGGGGGAGAGACAGGGCAATGGGAAAGGGGGAGGGGAGAGGAGGAGGAGGAAGAGAGACAGAGGCAGAGAGAGAGGGAGGGAAGGAGAGAGAGAGAGAGGGAGAGATAGAGAGAGAGATTGGAGGTTATGTGGTTGGGGGGCACATGTGCCCATTTGTATCTCATTGAAGTGGGCTGGGTCGATGGGGAGCCAAATGGAGAAGGTATGCTTAGGGGGAAGGCATCCCATTTTGAATGAGCCTAGTCATAGCTCAGTGAGCTGAGCTGAAATGTCCCTTTCTGGATAGGGAACATAAGGCTTTGGCTAATTTCATGCCTGGTGCCCAAGGATCAATGACTTTTCTCCTCTCCCTGCTGTACTTGGAGCTGTTATTCTGTGCTTCTGAATTACTAAGCAATCCATGGCATCCCCCTATATGCCATCAAGGATTAAGCTGAAAGAAAATAGAAATGAAGGCAGAGGATCTAGGAAGAGAGAAAGGGAAAGACTGTGTTTTTCCCCACATATTCAGCTCTCTTTTCTCTTTAGATGAGGACTGGCATCAGGGGGACAGTAGAAGCACTGAGGTATATTGGAAAGAATGTTTAACTGCACTCGAGAGTAAGAAGGCCTAGGTTTTATTTTCTGCACTTCCATTTACTGTCTGTGTCATTTGATTATGGCTATTGTTTGGCCAATCAACCTCTCTGACCGTCAGTTCTGCCGTCTGTAAAATGGATGAATAATAATACACAAACTGCCTGCCTTATAGGCTTGCTGCGAGACATCGGCTTTGTAAATGGAAAGGTTTTCCCGATCTCTTAGTTATAAGCACCCTGTCCTTCAGATTATCTTTTATGAACTTATCTACGGACTTTTATGGTCATTACATGCTCTATCACCCTGTTAGAGTGGAAGGTCCTCAATAGTAGTGACTTTAAAAAAGTTATGTTTTTGGTCATCTTTGTTTCTCTATGAATTGGCATAGTCTGTTGCATGGATATTTTGTTTTGTTTTGTTTTGGTGGTTTTGTTTTTATTGTTTTAAGACCTGGCCTGTGATTTCATTGTTGAGGAAAAACTCTCCTTTCCTGATGCAAAGGGTATATACACCAACAGTTTATAGTCTTAGCTGCTTAGTATACTTGAGAGGCTAAGTAGCCTATAGGGAGTTATAACATCAGCATATGAGGTTAGAACTGGAACCCAGATGTTCCTGATGCCAAGGTAAGCTCTCCATCTTCTAGAATGAGAATACTGCAAAGCATGTGACATGCAGTTAATAAATGTTTTTTAATGGCATTAAACCATAAAGTGTTGTAAAATATAAGCTAATAACAATAAATTGTAACATGCTACACCGATGTAAAGAAACATTATTATCATTTCATTTGGCAGCATGGATCCTTTGAAACAACTAGCTTAGAGCCAGATTGGTTTGAAAGTCATGCATTCTTGACATTATTCGTTGCTTCTTGTCAGGGGGCACAGACTTATTAGCCTTAGAAATTTGTTGGGGTGACCTTTTTGGATATGATGGGCTGGGACCACTCAAACTCTTGTGAGCATTCTTTTCTGGGAAATGTTTTGTCCTGGAGTTATTAGATTTCTCAGCACTGAGGGCACACAGGGCAGGAGGCAGTTGATCTTTCAGAAGTCCCCTAACCTTTCTGAGACTCAGTCTTCTCATCTGCAAAATGAGGGACTGGATAAAATGACTTCTGAAGTCTCTCCTAGCTCTCCACTAAATACTATGAAAATTGACAAAAAGATGTTTAAAAAGATCTGCCTCCCAAAAGACAGCAGTAACCTTCACTGAGTTTTAAATCCACGTGAACTGAACAGCAGGACAACGGGAAACCTCCTCCATACCACCTCATATGGACTATCCATATTTGCTGACCCAGATTCCTCATCTTCCACTTGCCCCAACTCCACTAGCTTCTATCAAGGGTCTCTGGGGTTTGACATTTTCCTGGTATACCTGCTCAGCTTCCTCCATTGTCCTATGTGGGATCCAGTGTTATATGCCACCCAGAGGCAGGCAGGAGCCCTGAAAAGCCTAGCTGGGGCCAGGCCGCAGAAGAACAAGTTAGAAGGGAGAGCTTTGGCAATCTCCAGTGCTCCCTCCTCCCTTCTGGTCTCAATGGATTCTCTTTTTCCCTTTTAATTTGCCTGATTGAAAGTGGCTGCACTTAATCTCTGATGTTCCACTGGGGGTGCCTCTTAGTTCTCCCCCATGACACCCACTTCTAATTTATCCTGCCCTGCCAGGTGACAGGGGTTGCTTATGAATGAATGTTAAACAATGAAGTCCTTGGATGGTGCAGTGAATTGGAAAATAAACAGCCTCACAGGCAGTAAGAAGTGGCTGCTGCCTTCCTGGGCTCCAGAAGCAACCTGCTCAGCCATCATTTTTCTTGTGGATCTCTTCTTGATCCCCACAAGGAGATGTTTCCATCCTCTCAGAAAGCAGTACCCCCCCAACCTTTCTACACACACACACAATACACACACACTAATCACTTTGCTGAGCAGACTATCTGGGGCAGCCTCTGGGTTTCTGACATGGGACTCTCTTTCTGGCTATGTTTGGATCCAACGCCTGATGTTGTGGTGGTTGTTGAGTCGTTTCTGTCTTGTCCAGCTCTTTGTGACCCCATATGGGATTTTCTTGGCAAAGATGCTGCAGTGGTTTGCCTTTTCCTTCTCCAGTGGATTAAGTCAAACAGAAGTTAAATGACTCACTCAGGGACACACAGCTAGTGAGTATTCTGAAGCTGGATTTTAATGCAGGTGTTCCTGACTCCAGGCCCAGTGCTCTATCCACTGACCCAATGGTGACTGACAAATCACTTAACCTTGTTTAGCTCAGCTTCCTCATCTCTAAGATGAGCTGTAGTAGGAATTGGCAAACCACTCCTGCATCTTGGCTAAGAAAATTCCATATGGGGTCACAAAGGGCTGGACAGGACTGAAAAACTACAGAACAACCACAGCTACTGACAAGCTATGGTCAGTCCCAGATCCCTCTCTCTCCAAGTGTCCTGATGTCAATGAGAACTCTTCTGACTTTTCTGGCAAAGTTCAGTGGAAAGTAACCTTAGAATCAGATGATTCACTTTGAGAGACAGCACCCTTGAGTTATCCAGGACAAGATTTTGTCTTATTTTTTTTGTTGTTTTTGAATGGACTATAAGTTCAATGGGAACCCTCTTAAGATTATACATTTGAGAACAAGTTTTAATTGGTAACAATGCTTACTGGAAGCTACCTATAGCAGTAAAATGACAAGCCTGGTCAAAGGAGAAAAAAATATTAATAATAACAACGATTAATGAGTGTCAGAGAAGGGAACCATTTTATAGTTAGGGGATTTAACACACGGGAAATGACCTGAAATCTAAAGCCTAGACCCTTCTCTGCAGTTCCATGTTTGGAGGGAGATCAGGTCATCTGCCCTGTGGGGAACTATGCATTCTGATTGAAATTCTATGTAGTGCTGAGTGCTTAGTTATTTTAAATGTGTCCTCTGGCTAAAGACTGAGCTCCAACTGATGCCTGCTCTCAGAAAAGAATAATTAGCCAATCCATGTATTGTATTTAGAATAATAGAACCTTGGAGCTCAAGGGAACCTTGGAAGTCACTTAATCCAACCTCCGTGCTAATATAGGAATAACTTCTATAGCATCCCTGGCAAACACTCACCCAGTTTTTCTTTGGATACTTACCTGATTGAGAACTTACTACCTATTGAGACAGTTAATTCCATTTTTAAACCCCATGTGGGGTTTTCTTGGCAAGGATGCTGCAGTGGTTTGCCTTTTCCTTCTCCAGTGGATTAAGTCAAACAGAAGTTAAATGACTTGCCCAGGGTCACACAGCTAGGGAGTATTCTGAGCACTAATTGTTAGTAAATTATTCCTTCACTAAAGGTCCAGGGTCTCCCATTGCATCCTGGGTCATCTCCAGTCATCCTGGTGAATATCTGGTCACTGGACCCAGGTGTCTCTGGAGGAAAAAGTGAGGCTGGTGACCTTGCACAGCCCTCTCTCACTCAAATCAAAGTCAACTGCAACTCACGCCATCATTTCCTGATGCCATTGTCCTCTTTTAAAAGGAAGGACAAACACAAAACAGAAAACAAAAGTCAGTTATTCATGAGGGCCTGGAGGTGACCCTCTCCTCCCCAGAGTCTTCAAAACTGTTATAGCAGAACTTAAGCAGATCCCACTAAGTCAACGAGCCTTTAAGTACAACACATGAGATGAACTGTAAGATGACCATTGGGATAGGAAGTCATTAAATAGACTACTAAACCATGGTGTCATGGCGTTCATTCTATCCAAGTGGATGCACTACCCAGACTGATGAAATCAAGGAGAGCTGGAAACATTGAGAAGAAATTGTGTATCTTCAAGTTTGTGCCCTCTCTCCCAAATACTCTCGTGGGTTCTATTTCTGACTTTTGGATCTATACAAAATAAATGGAGTCCTTCTTTCATGTGACGTTCCTTTAACTATTTGAAGCTAGTTTTTATGTTTCCCTACAAGTGTTCTCTAGGAAAAAAAAATCCCCATTTCCTATAACCATCCATCATATTACTATCTCTTCACTGTTATGGTTGCCCAAGTTTTGGATAGGATTCAGTCTGTCAATTTCATTCCTAAAAGGTGGTACTCAGAAAAGAGAAATTTGTCAGATCCTAGCAGTTTTAAAAGTTCTATCTGTTTAAGCATTTTTAATCTTTTTCTCCCACTGTGCTGCTCTGTTGAACAAGTAAAAAGAAAAAAAAATCCACCTTAACAAATATGAATAGTCAAACACAGCAAATGCCTAAATTGTCCATGAGTAGCATTTTGCCTTTTAAGTTCGTCACCTCTCTTATAAGAGGCAGGGTCCTTGTTTGGTCTTCAGTACTCTGGATTTGTAGTTTATCATTGTAGTGATTAGAGCTCTATAAAGTTTTTCAAAATGATTTTTAAAATCTCATCCTATCATTTGTTCCCCTAGTTCTGCTCACTTCATTCTTCTTCAGGTAGAGGTCTTCCCAGTTTCCTGTGTGACTATACATTCTATCATTTCTTATGACATGATAAAATTCCATTATGTTCATGTCTCTTCATTTGTTTAGTCATTCTCTGATGAAGTGTGGGATACTATAAAAGAGATCTTTCCAAGAGTCCAGCCCCTTAATTTTACAGATAAAGATATAAAAAAGTCCAAAAACGTATTGTGATTCCTTAAAGATTACGTCCTCATTAGTGGCAGAGCCAGGATTCAAACTTGCCTCCTCTGACTTCAAATTCAAAGCTCTTTTTACTGTACCCCATGCCTCTAAACAAACAAACAAAAATACTGTCTTCTCATTTGTTTTATGTACTGCAGCATTTTCAAAAAAATGTAGCTTTCAATAGCTACCCATCCAATATTGAATAAAACCAAAATCTCTTAGATTCTAGATTTTATAAGCAGATTTCATATGACCTATTGCGAATGATGGTGTAGTACAAAGGAAAGAGTTGTAGATTTCACAGCATCACAGAATTTGAGAGTTGGGACACTGGTCCATCCATTCCAAACCTTACCCTAAAGGAATGAACACTATTATATATCTGATGACGGGCCATCCAGCCACTTGCTTGCAGACCTCCTAGGATAGAGAACCTACCAATTCTTGTTACAACCTGTTTTACTTTTTAAAAAATATGTATTTATTTATTTTTTAGTTTTCAACATTAATTTCCACAAGATTGAATTAAAAATTTCCTCCCCATCTCTCTTCTGCCCCCACCCCAAGATAGTAAGCATAATGAATGCCCCTTCCCCCAATCTGTTCTCTATTATGTCCTCCCCCATACCCTCTTACTTTCTTGTAGGCCAAGATGGATTTCTATACCCCAGTGCTTGTACATCTTATTTCCCAGTTGCATGTAAAAAACAATTTGCAATATTTGTTTTAAAAACTTTGATTTTCAGGTTCTTTCCCTTCTTCCCTTCTCACCCACCCCCACTGGGAAGACAAGCAATTCAGTATAGTTTGTACATGTGTGAGATGAAAGAGTTCAAAGTCTTAATCTGAAGTCAGAAAAGGTCTTTATTCTTTCTCATGAGAAAGGACTCTGCCCCTGGCACCCACACGGCAGCAGGGAGAGAGCAACAGGTAGAAGCCAGCCCATGGTTATATAATCTTCTAATGCAGAAACCCAGCCCCCCCCCCCAACTGGCCTTCACTCTTATTGGTAGGGGGCTGACCCACAACCTAAGTGTGGGAATCTCTCTGAGACAAAGGACCTGGAAACATGTGGGTGTCCAATGAAAGCAGTCTTAAACTTATTTGGCATATCTTCTGCTGAGTTGGCTGGGGGGGGGGGCTCCATTGCTCTAAGCTCCAGATTATTTGAAGGTCAGGTGACCTAAACCTAGGCCCAGTGAATAATGAAGCCATTCTAGATTTGATTTTTCAGAATGGAGAAACTTCACTATAAATTATCCCTAACATACATGTGTACTCACACAAGACATTTCCATAGTAGTTATATTGTGAAAGACTAATTGTTTCCCTCCATCCTATCCTGCCCCTCCCATTTATTCTCTTTTCTCCTTTGACCCTATCCCTTTTCAAAAGTGTGTGCTTTTAACTACCCTCTCCCCCAATCTGCCCTCCTTTCTATCATCCCCCCTCTTATTTCCATCCCCTCTACTTTCCTGTAGAGTAAAATACCCAGTTGAGTTTATATGTTATTTCCTCCTTAAGCCAAATCCAATGAAAGGTTGACTCATTCTCTTTCACCTTTCTGCTCTTCCCTTCCAATGTAACCTGTTTTACTTTTGAACAGCTCTCATTTCAACGACAGCCTATAAGTTTGTGTGAGGGTAACTATGATGTCCCTTCTTGAGTCTTTTGTTCTCCAGGCTAAGCAGCCTCAGTTCATTCATATCATTTCCCTGTACTTTGGAATCAAAGCCCTTTACCATCCTGGTTGCTCACCTCTGGCCAGTTTCCAGTTTAACAACGGCCTTCTAAAATTGTGGTTCCCATAAATTAACACAATGCTCCAAATGACTTCTGGTAGGGGCAGAATACAATGGGACGATCACCTCCTTATTCCTGGACACTGTTTCTCTCAGTGCAGCCCAAGACAGCCTCCAGTACCCAGCCATATTCTTTCTCCAATCTTGTCATACATCTCCTGTTTTTCATGATCTCTCTGAAATTGCAGACAATTGCTCAACAATCACATCTGTCAATTCTTTCAGTAATCAAGGATATGATTTGTTGCCGATAGGTACCTTGATTTCATTAAGGTCAGCTAGATGCTCTCTTATTATCTTCTTACATATCCTCAGTATCAACACCATTAGCCTTTGTTTGTTCTGTCATTTCCAGTACAAAAGTCTTTCTTCTTGGCTGAGAAAACAGAAGACAAACCAGAACTGAGCATCTCTGGCAGCTGTTTTCAATTATTATTGTCTCAACCACCTCAAGCAAAAGCCTCGTGCTTTCTATGATCTGCTTTTTTCTTCTAATTAGTTT
Organism: Pseudocheirus occidentalis; assembly: GCA_028646575.1. Classification (NCBI taxonomy): domain Eukaryota; kingdom Metazoa; phylum Chordata; class Mammalia; order Diprotodontia; family Pseudocheiridae; genus Pseudocheirus; species Pseudocheirus occidentalis. The sequence continues at coordinate 70,408,281 of CM053595.1, read as the reverse complement.
AAAAACAAACAACAAAAAATGCCTTTTTATGGTTTTCCGTATCAGCTTCAGTTCTTTCTGAGTTTTGGCACTCCTGACATTTTTATAGGATCATACCATGCTCTCATATTCCTCTTCTGTTACCTGGTTTTGCTTCATCTTCTGCACATTAAAAAAAATCTAAGTTGGTTCATGAGTTCCCTATGGACCTACATCCATCTCTTCAGACAAATCTCTTTTTCTTCCTCATTGGAAATGTTTCTCTTTATGTCTTCAAAATTCTATTTCTGAGTATCTTCCAGTCCTAGTGGGCAGACTTTCTCTGAAGTATTTTAGTTCATTGGATTTTACCTTTCTTCTGAACCCTTTGAAATCTACTTTCCTAGGGTGCATTAATTAGATTATGCCCAAATTTTCTGTCCTCTATCACAAACTCTAGGAGAGATGATCATTTCCCACTAGGTTTCTCATCATTTCTACCCCAGTTCTGTGCTATTACTGAGAATTAATGCTAGACTAATTTTTCCACATTTTAAGGACAAAATTATTACTAGTCAAGCCCAGAAATTATTCTCCTTTTGGAATAGAAACAGCTGCACCAAATGTCTGCATAATTCAACACTGTCCCTCCCCTTTTCTCCTCCCCCACTTTAAATCTTGCTTCTGTGCCAAAATCCCTCACCTATTTCCTCTCTTTCCAAGTGGTCTGTAGTATTCTCCAATGACAAAATAACTTCTATTGATGGAGTTTTTTGGTTTGTTTTTCATTCCTAACTTTCATTCAAGTATTTTCTGCTTTGCTTCCTCCTTCTGGTGCCAGGATTCTTTCATTTGAGTGTACTTTTTGCAATGTACTAATATGTAATGGTACATTTCCAATAAATACTTGAGGTGTAAACTAGAGTTTCATTAAAAGAAAAGAACAAATACCATGTTAGTCTCTCATTCCCTGACCCTCTCATTCCTTCTGAAGTTTTTCTAAGATTACTGAGACAAAGCAAAACCAGAATAACCAATTTTGTGGACTGAGTAAGAGGCAAACAAATATTTCATTTGATTCCTATACCTGGAAGGTCCTATGTGTAAGCCGCACTTAGTCAAGTATCTAAGCTCACCAAAGAGATCATTTCACCAAGCAGACTGTCACTAACCACTTCCAAAAAATTCAGCTGCATTTTTCCTTTAAAAAACAAAGTTGACCATACGACTTCAAGAAACTTTTTTTTTTTACTTGAGGATTTGGTAATAGTATTTTTCCCTTGGGCCATTGTTCAGAGGCATCCTATCCAGTTTTCTCTTCTCTAATCTTCCCTAAGGACTGACAGTCAGGGAGGGCAGCAGGTGGGGTTGTCTGAGGAGAAAGCAACACTTTCTTCTTTCCTCCTGACTTCCAGTAATTAACCTTTCATCTCCCAGGCAACATGCCTCAGGTTTTCCTAGTCTTTGTTTTCAAGGAGGAAGCATAAGAGAAAGCAGCCTACTCATTATTTTTTTTCCAGTTTTGCCAATATTCAGTAGTGCTTATTATGTACAATTTGGTGACTTTTTTTGGGGGGGGGAGAATGTAGGAAAGAAAAAAAATAAGTAATATCTGTAGTCTTCCCTTGAGGAGGTTACAATATGGTAGAAGGAAACCATGTATTCATGTAAATAAAATGCAAATTTGAAATGAATTTGAAAGCAGAAATTAGTCTTGTCAATCAACAAGCACTTATTAAGCGCCTACCGTGTGCCATTAACTAGGCTAGACACTAGGGATACAAATATAAAAAATAGTCTCTTCCCTCAAGGAGTTTACATTCTATCAAGGGAAACATGTATATAAGTATGTATTACCAAATAAATGCAGCAGAAAAGATGCTTTAGTGTGGGGTAAGGAGTGATCTTACTATATCCCTATAAAATATGCCATGTTAGCAATTTCCTGGCTGTATAAAGGTGTTCCTGAGAATATAAAAACAAGATAATTATATAGTCCCAACACTAATTCACCTCAATAAAAAAAAGTTAAGCACTTGCCATCTTCAAGGCATTTGTGATAGTCATTGGAAATACAAAAATGAACGGGTGACGTAGCAAATTTTAATCAACTTCGATGCATACTCAGTTTTTAAAAGTTGTGACATCATTTTTGTCTCCATTATTTTCAGTCATTGAGTCATAGGGTTGGAAGGGGCCCATTAGGTTATTTGGGTGGGCCAAGTTAGGGGAAAAGGTTATGAACAATATGCATGACAACCACAATAAGGCAAAGAAAAACAGCATTGGAGCTTTCAGAACTCACACAGTATCCAAACATGCCTTCAGAAGAATGCACCTTGCACCAACCAGCAGAGGTGGTTTGTAGACTAGAGGAACTGAATGAAGCATCTATTTTCAGATAGGAGAAGTATGTTCATTTGTTTTGCTTGCTTTATATGGAAGAGAGAATGGTCAGTGGCAGAGTGATAGTAGTGTAAAAAGAAAAGAGTATTTTATAAAACATTTTGAAAAAGAAAGAAAAAGGTGTTATGTATTCGAAGAATCCATCTGATTCACACCAACCTCTCTTAATGACCCTGTCAGGGCCCATCCCCCTCTCTGGGCTCATTTCCCTTGCTGAAAAATGAGAACAAGGGTTGGTGCCTGCTAGGCAGAGGGGCTGTGGGGAATTAATTAATAGCAGTCATTGTGAAAGTGCTTTTCCACATACACAATACAGAGGGAACACCAATAAATTTGATAATTACAATAATGAAAGCAGCAAGGAAACTAGAATGGCAGTTTTGCACAAGGTCTGCCAAAGGGTAGGCTAAAGGTAAGAGCCTCTTCCTGAAGCTCCACAAATGGCCAGTGAGTGGCTTGGGGCTGTCCAACACAAACCTTTGATCTCCCACAAGTTTTTTTTAAGGATCACTGAATGTAAGAGATGTAAGGGATCTTAGATCATATAATGTACTACCTGGAGGGACTTGAGAAGATCAGACTTTGTGTAACTTGCTGTCCATCCTTTGCTATTTTCTGTGGTAACACTTGGGTGCATCCATTTGGCAAAATGTCTGTGTAATCCTCTGTCAGAAAGGCTCCTGTATGAAAATTAGCCCTTCTTTGATTGCTGGAATTATCATTCAGGATGATGAATGGGAAATTTTCCTTACCACTAGAGTTTTTAAGAAGATGAATATGCTGCCCTGTGAAAGTAACATAATTAATCCTTAGTGAATATATGGATGGATGGATGGACGGATGGATGGATGGATGGATGGATGAATAGATGAGTGAATGAATTCTAGAGGTAGAAAGTTCTTCATCATTATATGTCTTCAAATAGTAACAATGACCATTGGTTGAGATCATATTTGGAAATAAAGAGTGGTAATGTCCAGACAAGGTCTTTTACCTGTTTAGATCATGTCTTAATTTTTGTGGCCAATTTTGGCCATCATACCTTTAGAAGAGTATTGACAAATTGGAGCACATATTTCCACAGGAGGGTAGCTAGGAGTAGTTAATAAGTCAAGAAACATTGATCAAATGACTACCATGTGCCTAGGTATTGCTGAGCACTGGGCATTCAAAGAAAGGCAAATGACAGTCTTTGCTTTCAAGGACCTCATGGTCCAACAAAGGAGACAAGAAATAAAACAACTGTTGGAGATAACCAACAGAAGAGGATGGAATTAAGGGGGATTGGGAAAGGCTTCTGGCAGGAGCTAGGATCTTAGCTGGGAAGAAGCCAAGAGGTAAAGATAATAAAGGAGAGAATCCCAGACATAGAGGACAGTTCATGGAAATGCCCAGTCAAGAGACAAGAGCTTCTTATCAAGGGAGAGAGAGGGGGAGGGGTTGGATTCTCTCCTGTAAAATGGGAGATTAAGGAACTTAAAATATTCTGCCTGGAGAAGAGTAGAGTGGCAATGAGGAAGCTTAGAACATAACAAGTACCTTCAAATAGCTGAAGAACTTTAGGGGCAAAGGGAAAAGAATTTGAGGACTTGGAGGAAGTTATAGGGAACCTGATTTTGACTAAAAAAAAAATTACAGTGGTGGAGAAAATGCAGTTCTGCCTGTGTATTGGCTCAAATTTTCCATGAGGTTATGTCCATCCTGCCTAGGAATTGTGGGGAAAGATAAACTTCTTACACCTAACTTACCATATTCTCACTCTAGGAATCTGTTTGAAGTCTCCTGCTTCAGGAGGTTAGGATCAAGAATGGCCACTGGAGTGAGATGTGGAGAATGTTCATCTCCTTCTGAACTTCAAAAGTCTTAGGCTTTCTTTCCAATAGTTTTTTTAATTGACTTCAGATAATCTACAAAATACTGATACTGGAGAAGAGGGGAAGGGAACAATCATTTATTAAGTTCTCTCTGTGGGCCAGGCACTGTGCTAAGTGCTTTACAGATATTTTCTCATTTGATATAGAATAAGGTGCAAAGTACACTGGGTATGGAGGAAAAAACCTGCCTTCAAATCCTGGTGCTTCTACTTATTGTGCAAGAGACCTTAGCAAGTCATATTCTCCCTGGGACTCAGTTTCCTCTCCTGTACAGTGGGAGGGGAGGTTTGGCCTAGATTATCTCTAAATTATCTTTTAGCCCCAAATCCTAAAATTCTCTAATGTGCTTATGTGCTTTTCTTTTTTTGGCATAAAAGCATTTTGCAAGCATTGGATGGAATTGAAATTTGGTAGTGTTTCATTTTCGGATCCTCATCTTCATTCCTCACCCAACCCCAATACTGTTTGTGTCTCTATCCCAGAATATCCCTGGGACATGCTCAGTCATTTATTGTTTTGTAAGTGGCATTATCTTGACAATGGAATGGTTTGGTGTTTTGTAATCTCCACTCCTCCATCCTAATTATACTTCCTTATCAGCCTCTGGGTGGGCAATGCTCCCATGGTAATTAGTGGGGGAATTGATGAGATGCTCTTAATAAGCAAGGAAAGAAAAGAGAAGGGGCTCTATGATGCCAATAAGAAAGGTGGGAGGGGGGATGCTCTTTGACAGGCCAGCTGCTTTTTCAAGTGATCAAAGTGTGTCAGCGTAACTCAGGGCTCCAATATGTTCATCCTAGTAATTAAGAGGTCAGGTCATTAGAATTTCTGGAGAGCTCCTAGGAGACCTCTCAGAGTCTGGTTATGAGGCCTGGGGGCAAGGAACAAGTGCATGTCCTCTTGTCTTGTGCTCCCCATGTGATGAGGAAACATACCTGTAGATGTGAAAGGAGGCAAATGTGAGGAGGCCTGTCTTCTAGAGAACTGTCGGAATCTCTCCTTTAATCCCACTTTCCTTCAGGGGCCAATATCCACATCACCTACTTTAGTAAACATCTTCTTTCTCCTTCTTATTAACAGATGAGAGAACTGTACATTTAACTAAAAGATCAATCCTTAGATCTTACCACTAACCTAGACAAATCACCTGGCCTCCTAGGCTGGGCATCCTATCTTCCTTTCAACTTCTTGTCTCCATTCGTTTTGCCCGTGGTGATCCTCTAGCACAAATTGTCTACCCCAATCATTTATCTGTCTGAACCTTTGCCGTCCCTGAAGATGCAGAGCATATAAAATCCCCTTCTCTCTGTTCTCACAGTTGCCACCCTACTTCACATCTGCCTAATTGACCTCTCTGTTGCACTTCTCCACACTCCAAACCACCTCAGCTGAACTGCCAAAATAGTTTTTCCTAAAACTGATATCAGATCATGCCACTACCACCCCCATCCTAACATACACTTAACAATTTCCAATGGCTGCTACTGCCCAGAGGAGCAAATATAAAAGTATATTTGGAATATTTAATGACTTTGATAATCTTGTACCTTCTTACCTTTCCAGTTTCCTTGTCCAGTACTCCCTTTCAGTAACTTTATATGGTCCATTCATGTTGACCTACTTGCCCTTCCCCATTCTCCATCTCCTGTGTCTTGAGATCACCATATTTGTATTTTACTTGCAGATGTATATAAAGGTTGAGTCCCCAATTAAAATGTAGATTCCTTGAGGGCAGAAACCATTTTTGCTTTTTTGTGTGTGTGCCTACAATGCTTAGAATGGTGCTTGATACATAATAAGCACTTAATAAATCTTTTTCTATTTATTGATACTACTTTCTCCATCCTTAGTATGGTATAGTGGAAAGCACTAGGTTTTCTAGTTAAAATTCTGGCTCTGGACCTTCTGGGAGTTCTGGCTGATTCTGTTGATTTTGGGAATGCCAACTTCTCCAAACTTGTTGGAAATAACAATTATGATCTTAATCTCTCTTCCACTAAAGAACCTTCCAAAGACCAGAACACAACTGTATTAACACTCTTCAACTTAGACAGTCTCTAAGTCTTCTCTAGGATGAACATCCCAAGTTCCTTCGACTGATCATCATATAATATCATTCCAGATTCCCTCACTATTCATGCTACCTTCATTGTATGATGTGGTTCCTAATATGTTTGTGTTCTTTGAGAGAAGAAACATCACGCACATTGATTTAAGCCAAAAGAGAAGAACTTTAGTCATTACATATTAGTTTTCAGGCCAAAATTATCTTTAGACCTTTTGGGTATTGAGGGTAGTCTCCATGAAAATCAGTGATCTTCATGATTGTTCACATTGCTATAGCGCCTGAAGGTTTTCCAAGCTCTAACAGCATCCCTGTGTTGCATAAAGTTCATGTGTCATTAATATCTCCATGTTATTGATGAGGAAACTGAGGCCCAGAGTGTTGAGATAACTTGTCCATAGTCAAACAGCTAATAAGAGTTGGAATTATTTGACTTTCTAGGACTCTATAAACCATACTAGGTAGGGCTGAAGAAAAAAAGCATGTTCGTTGCAACTTTCTTCTTTGGCCATTTCCCCTTCCTGAAAGACCATTCTCTTCCTCTCTACCTCCCAAAACCATACCTGTCTGTTAAAGAACAGCTCAAATCCTTCTTCCATGAAGCCTTTGGAGACCATTTGAATGAATAGTAATTTTTCCCTTCTCTGAATTCTTGTGATACTTGGTGTGTCTATGTCACACAGTTTTGCACTTTACAGTTTGAACAAATTTTTAATTCTGTCATGTCAAGATACCTAGGATGATGCTAGATCCAGATTTCAGCATCTGTAGTTTTAGATATTCTAAGAAATTTTAAAGGATATCTAGTCTAATTCTCTTCTTACAATGGAGGAAAACGATGACAGGAGAGTAGAAGTCATGGGGATCATAGGATTTGAGAGCAAGAAAGGATTTTTAGAATAGAGAATGTTGAACCTGCAAAGGCCCCTCTAGAGGTCCATCCACCTCATTTTTACCAAAGAGGAAGTCCCTGGGAAAGGAAATTACTTGCCAAGTCTTATATTGACTTGTCCTTTTTGTACCTTAGCTCACTGGGAAGTAGGTAAATGTTTCTGTGAAAAATTGTTGGTTGTTGAGCTCTTTGTTAAGTGTGTATGTGTATATATAAAAATGACTTGCTTTACCACTGCACTAAACCTGTTCTGGGGATAGATAGACTTCAGCTCCATGCACTACCAATCCAGTAGCAGCACTAAATTCTAAATTTAAACACAATAACAACAAAACAAAAAACAAACAAAAGAAAACAACCCAAAACTTCAGGAGCAGAGAAAGGTGGCTTTGGAATCCTCTAGCCTTTTCCTTAATAAATTCTGAGCTTTCCATCTAACTCAGCTCTAGGAGGGGAAAAAAATCAGTGTTTTTATTACAAGTCCCAAAGGCTCCCATTAATAGGCTGGTTTAAAACCTTCAATAACAGAGAAAGGTGATGGAATGTTAAGAATGGGAAGTTTCTCTTGGTCCAAGCTCAGCTCTAGGCAGCAGCTCATATGTCTGCATCCCAATTAGGCTTACCAAAATCAAAACGTTACCAAGATAAATAGGGAGGAAGGAAGGTCCTCTAAAAATTGCCACAACAAAATCCTTAACTAAGAAATAACTGTATCAAATGCCATCTAACCAGTCAAACTATTACCTTTTGGTAAAGGTTGGTAAACCTGACTACCCCTCTCCCCAACCCCACTGCTTTACTTTGGTTGCTACCTCTCACATGAGGCACTGCCCCATTTACAGGTCAGCAATACTTAAGGCCTTGCAAACTTGTGCGAGAGTAGTACTGGTGGGGTAAAAGAAGGTGGAGTCTGACCTCCGGAGGTCAGCTGTCTAGTGGAACTGTCTAGTGGACATCCTAGGGATTAAACCATTTTAGAGGTGGCAAGTCATCATGACCTTGGAATCCCAGATATACTATCCCCTACCTTTGTGACCCTAGGTGAATCATTTAATTTCTCTGGCTCACGGTTTCCCATTCTATAAAATAAAGATATTGGACTAAATGATTGCTAAGGTGTCTCTTAGCTCTAAATCATATAACCTATTTTCCCACCTTCAGGAATGGAACCTCTTCCTTTCCTGCTAATATATTTGCTTTTGTAGCCAATAGAAATAAGGAAGGGAGAGTGAAGCAATAAACTTACCCACTTTGAAGAGGGTGGGGAGACACAAATACATATATATGCATATATGTATATGTGTAAACACACACACATATATGTCTCCACCCATAATGTATGCCAACAAGCTTACACATTGGTTCTGATGTTCATCCTTAGAAGCATCCAATTTTAATTTTCAAATGCCTCCTTTGATTCCTGCTGTCGTGTTTCTCCCTCCATCCCAGCTCTTCTCAAGCAGAGGGCTGTAAAGTGGAGATGGGAAGTAATTTCTTTGATTGACTATTTTGTGCAGTGTTTATGGGTGTCTTTTTCTGTGTGTCTGATGGTGAAATGTGCAGAGTTTGCGGGGGATGGGAAGGAAGTCCATCTTCCAAAGCCCATCTAGGTTGTAGGTAAAGAATAACAGCTTGTGGGAGAGCCAATTAGTGCCAGGGACAAGGTTACCTTTATTGGAGAGTGGAAAAAACACATTGGGATTCAGAGTGAAATGGTACTCCCTTGGGTAAAGTGGGAAGAGGTGGGGGCTGGGAGGCAGGCTCTGTCACTAACTAGCTTTGGGATTGTGAAGAAGTCACTTCACATGCTAAGCTTGTTTCCTTTTCTATCAAATTCCAATGGGAATAATACCCTCTGCTTTGAGATTTGGATAATGCAACATACTTTCACATCTCTGATCTGGTTTGATTAGGATCATTTTGAATTAGTTCTATAATTTCATCCCTGGAGAGAAAACTCCCTTGACTAATATGAAGATAGCACCCCCTCTCCAACTTTTATTCCTTCAGAGTTTATGGGGGTACTGAGACATTAAGTGATTTTCCCAGTCCCACGGCTAGTGCATATCAGAAGAAAGAACTGGAGGTAGGCCTTTCTGACTCCAAGGCCAGCTCACTCTCCATTATTCCATGAGGCCTCTTGGTAATGATAATAATTCCTCTCATTTCTGTGGCCTTCAAAGCTGACAGAGTATCTTCCTCATATCAACTCTATGAGGGAGACTGAGGAAGAATTGTTTTTCCAATCGACAGAGAGGGAAATTGAGGCTCAGGGAGCTGACGTGATTCACCCAAGATCACACAGCTACCATGTGGCCAAGCCAGAATGCAAAGCTATATATTTTAACTCCTAGGCTAGGTAGGTTTCTTGCCACTACCCTAAGCTGCCTCACAGGGATATTAGGAGGATTAAATGAGATATGGTCCATGGAAACAGTAAAGTAAGGTATATTGGAAAGCACTACATTTGAAATTAGTCTGCATCATGGCTCTGCTATTAGCTACCTGCGTGAATATCGGTAGTTTGTCTCAGTTCCCTTCTCTGCTGCTTTTTTTTTGGAGGAGGAAAGGAAAGGCAGTTGGGGTTAAGTGACTTTCCCAAGGTCACACAGCTGTTAAGTGTTAAAGTATCTGAGGCTGGATTTGAACTCAGGTCCTCCTGACTCCAGGGCCTGTGCTCTATTCACTGGGCCACCTAACCTCCCCTCATTTCCCTTCTCTGGACTTCAGATCCCTTCCTTGAAATTGAGGGGATTGGACTAGATGACCACTAAATTCCCCACCAAGAGTCCTTTCCTGGGATCCTTTCTCCTATAAAAATGTTTTGATAAGACTAATAACAGCTAATAATAATAACTAACATTTGTATGGTACTTACTATGTGTCGAATACTGGGCTAAGTGCTTTATCGTTATTATATCACTTGAGCTTCATAACAAACCTTATTATCCGCTTTTTAAAAATGAAGAATTTGAGGCCAACAGAGGTTACAAGATTTTCCCAGGGTCACAAAGTGAGTAAGTGTCTGAGATTGGATATGGGCAGCCCTGTATTGGACCACTGCCCTATAGGTGACTGTGCCATATAGTAACCCCACAACACAGAAGGAAGGAGAAACAAAACCAAAACCAAATCCGTGCATGGCAAATGGTCCATCTTGGCCCCAAAGAAGAGAGAAGAAAACGTGCCTTCTCCTCTTCTTTGCAAAGCTGGGTCAAGTGGACATGGGTGTGAAGTATTGTATGTACTATCAGATTTCATGGATATATTGGTTCATTTTACTGAACTTCTTTTTTTGTTTGTTTGTTTGTTTTGCCCGTCCCACCCTCATTATAAAGGAACCATCCCTTTTAACAAAGAATAAAGTGAACATTCCGTGGACATTATTTCATTTAATCCTTCTGATATGCTTGTGAGACAGCTTGGTGTAATTGGAAGGTATCTAACCTAGAAGCTGGAACACACAGACTTGTGTTCTGGCTTGGCCACATAGTAATTGTGTGATCCTGGGAAAATCATGTCAACTCCCTGAGACTCAGTTGCCTTCTCTGCCAAATTAGAGTAACACTTATTTCTCTGTCTTCTTTAGAGAAATAGTTGAGTAGGTGAGATAGAAATGATGTTTGGGAAATGGTGAGAAAAATATCAATAAAAATTTTTAAATGGTGTGCTATTTTTAGATAGCTATCTGTCAGTCTATCAGTGATGCTTTATTTGATAAAAAGCAGAGCCGAAGAGGATATTGGTCCCCAATGACTGAGGTACTCTTACAGGAATAAATAATTTTCTCATAAGAAACATTTCCTCATAGTAGGAGAAAGAGCCGTTCCAGAGAGCCTTGGGAAGAGGCAGTTTACTAAGTGGTGGCCTGAATAAAACAAGTGTGTCTTAATTTGCCCCCTGCAGTGACTAGTCAGTCACTTTGGCTCAGGATAAGAGTGATGCCGTTGCCTGTGTAAGTCATTTTTTTCACACGTTTTATTAGCAAAGTGCTATATAACAATTTGATTTTGATGCTCTAGCCCTGTGCTCACCAGCTGATGATCTGAAGAAGGGCATAGCTGAGTCCTGAGTCTCTTATTACCTTGATTACCAGTCTGTGAAAAGGGAAGTTTAATTTTCAGCTTGGGGCACAGAGAGGTTATGAGTCATTAGCCAGGGCACACAGCATGGTAGAATTGGAATAAAATACAGATCTGTAGGCTTTTCCATCCCAGCTGCCTTGTAACCTTCCTTGTTTCTCCCAAGAAGATTTCTCTTTGGATTGGGCCTGATAAACGTTCTTCTGTGGTGTATAGGAATGTCTGATTCTCTTGTCTGGAAGTCTGATCACCGGGTGACGCCTATGTTGCTTTTGTCAGTTTCTTTTTATATGTACCAGATTACCAGGATTTAGGGACCATTAGTAAGGTGTGTGGAGTCAAATTAGGCGATCTAACTCCCATCATCACAGCCTCTCCATCTATTTTGTATTACAGCCACAGCTTGAGGCCTCTTACTTTGCAAAAGAAGCTTGTGTAGGAGAGAGAAAGTAGTTTCTATCATCACCTGTCCCTGCTCACTGAGGACTGTTCCAAGCTCAGTAACATCCACAACTCTTGTTCTCATGGATAATCACATGGTATAACGGAGAGAGACCTAACCCAAGTGTTAGAAAACTGGAGTTCGGAGTCTGGTTTGGTCAGTAACTTCTCAGTTGCAAAAGGGCACATGTGACTTTCTTTCTCTGTTCTTAAATTCAGTATAAAGAGATTTAATCTTGATATGATTAGTTTGAAAAATTTCCCCTGTCAATCTGAGGAGACTACCTTTGGAAGCATCTGCAAGGTGCCTGCCCATGGATTATGAATATGTCCAAGGACATGTTTTAGAGAGAGAATGAAGAACGACTAATTGTGAATTTCTGAGATTCAGTCAGCCTCCATCCTGATGGACTGATTAAGACTCTGGGCAGACTCTTATCAGAGAAATTGCCCTTTCCTATTGTTACAGACCCAATAATCTCAAAATATATTTCTAACAGATGAGCTCCCTTTTTTCTGTCTTGGTCTCTCTTTTCTCTGTCTCCCAATTCCTCTGTTTCTGTCCCTGTCTCTATCACTGTCTCTGTCTCTGTCTTTATCTGTCTCTGTCTCTTTCTCTCTCAAGCCTGTCTCCTCCCTCATTGTTTTAAGTTGTCTAAATGACAGGGTGTTATAAATTTTGGTGAGACTGCAGAAGATTTGAGGAAAGAAGGGCTCACTAAAATGTCAAGGGGATGCCCTGATAGTAACTCCAATGTGACTTTTCTTCTAGGGGAACTGGATAGGTAATTTGAGTATCTGAGATGTTTTAATATATTTATGATATTCTGTGAGTCCTTTGCATATTCTGTATTTTCTGTGTGGTAAAATAAAAGCTGAGCCATACCCAATTTGTATGTGCTACCCTGAGTGATTTTTACCAGACCTGGGGATGCCTTTTACATAAATATCTTGATATCAGCCATACACTAAGATTTTTTTTAAAAGAAATTTTACTGTAGTAACTTACAAATGTAAACAATGAATCAAAGAGACAAGAATGTTCATGGGTCAGGCTTCTAAGACTGAACCTGTTTTCTCTGAGCTCCTTGGAGACTTTGTGGGGTTCCCTGGGCTATGAATTATATTGATATAAAGGAGTGGATTAAATTATCTCTAAGATTCCTTCCTGTCCTGATACTTTTGTCCTAACATTCTTTGACATAACAGTGCTCCTATTCTTGGAATTCTATTATTTGGTGTTCTGAGTTCTATTCTAACTGACAGTCATTGGCTCGAGGATTCTATTATGGTATAACTCAGCCGATTTGGAATGGATTGTGTGTGGTACACACACACACACACACACACACACACACACACACACACACACACACACACACACACACACACACACACACACACAGAGAGACTATACTCTATCTCAGGACCAGGAAACAAATATGCTCTGAAAGCTCTGCCCTTCTCAGTGACTGCCCACACTGAGGTACCCCCACCCCAGTGGCTTTGGGGTTGTGCATTGAAGCACAGCCTGGAGGATATAAATGATAATTATATGCCAGCTAGTAAAATTGCGCTGCTCAGGGGAGCTGGTCATCTCCATTACTCCTCTGTGCCTTCCCTCTTGTCTCTCCTCCCCCTCCCCCACTCTCACCCCCCCCACCACAAGGAAGGGCAAATCAAAGCCAGGCTCAGTGGGGTTATGAATTATTGAACGGGAGCTGTCTATTCCATTTAGCACTATGATGATGGAATGGAAATGCAGACCTCAGAAGGTTACTGTCCCCAGCTGGGGAGCTGTCATGCATGCAAAGCATTGCCCCTTGCCTTTCCCCAGCTGGCCTCAGGGCCAGGTTAGTGAAAGGAAAGACAGACTTGTTAGGGAGCCACTTAGCTGCTTACCACCATTCCAGGGCAACCGACTTCTCTTCACTGCTGTGGTCACCTTCAAGGCCATCAGCCTCACCTTGCTGAGGGGACTTTGTGGAGGAGACCAAGATGCTGGAAGAGGCTTTTAAGTCAGGGATTGTCAGAAGTATAAGGGAAGAGTCATTATCCTGGCAACTCTACACCTTTATGCCACCACCTGGGGGTGTGGGCTCCTTTATAATTACAGCCTTGGCATCGCAGCTCTCCTTATTATGCCCCTTCATCACTACTCGCAAATCTAATTGAACAAACCTTTGTTAACATTATGAGATACAGGGTGTATCCAAAAAGCAATGGACTCAGATTCAAGAGGCTTGGGCTCCTATCCTGACTTTAGCATTGACTGACAGTGACTTAAGTCTGTTAAACCACTCAAGCTCAGTGTTTTCTTCTCCCAAATAAGACTAAGAAGATATCCACTCTTGGCTTCACTGGTTATTGTGGAGAAGGTGCTCTGTAAAGATTAAAGGTCTTTATAAATATGAGTTATTCTTATTGTCATTATTTACTGTCTGTCATGAACAATGTGTGGCAGTTGGGGGAGCAGTGGATAGAGCTCAGGGCATAGAGTCGGGAAGACTCATCTTCCTCAGTTCAAATATGGCCTCAGATATTTACTAGCTGTGTGACCCTGGACAAGTGACTTAACCCTGTTTGCCTTGGTTTCCTCATCTGTAAAATGAGCTGGAGAAGGAAAAAGCAAACCACTCCAGTGTCTTCTACAACAAAAAGCCAAATGGGATCACAGAGAGTCAGATATGACTGAAATGAAGGAACAACAACCTGCACAAGGCTGAAATGTTTTGAGGAAGGCCTGGATTCAAGTCCTACCTCCGCATGTTAATTCTGTAACCCTGGGAAAGTCGCTGAACCTCTCCTCTCCACAGCAATTTTATAAGATTATAACTTACACAAAAAGTGCTGGTCTGCATTAGCAAAGAGAGTTTCTTTATAGAGAGTTCCTTTTACCAGTGAAATCATGGGTCCAACAAAGGAACCACACTACTGAGTGTGCAAAGATAAAAAGTTACACTTCTCAGCCCCAAAGGAGATTAAAATCCGTCATATATAATAAAAAGTCAAGTATGATGTGTCAAAGGAGAGATCCACAAAAAAGCTCTAGGGACTCCTTAATCAGGACCCCTTAACTTGCAGTTATCTGGGAAGGCTTAGCCTTTGATTATGTCACCAACCCCTTTGGCAATCTGGTGAAACCTATTGACACCGACTCAGAATATTTATACATATACACACACGTGTGTGTGTGTATATATATATGCACATATACATATGTATGTATATAAATCAAATAAAGAAATGCTAAACTTCAGCTGGAAGTTTATTGTAAATAAAGATTTCTTTTCTATATGCAAGTTCGTTGATCCTCTGAAATCTCTCCACAGACATCCTTTGGCTGATACAGAGGATATAGGTCTGAGCTAAATGTTGAATGAAACACAGTGGGGCAACAGGTGGAGTGGAGGGGGAATTCTAGGGAGGAAGGGTGGAGGTTGTGTACACACTAATGCTGAGATGCAAGAGATGGCAGAACTGAATCAGAGAACAGCTGATAGCTTGATTTGGCTGGATTATAGAGTATATTGAAAAAGAGTCGAGTGAAATGAAACTGGAAAAATAGGTGGGAGCCAGCTTGTGAAGGGTTTTGAATGGCAGGCTAAGGAGTTTGTATTTCTTCCTTGAGGCAATAGGAAACAATTTCTGGTTTTTGGACAGGCAGTTGAGCTGGTTAGAGATGGTCATTAGGAAGATTACTTTGGTAGCAAAGTGAAGGACAGGGACTGAAATTCAGCAGCACTTTTTTTTCCAGACATGTTTTCTTTTATGGACAGCACAAGCTATTATGGGCAGTGAAGACATAGAAGGATGTGTGTGTCTGTATGTATGTGAAAGAGATAGAGGCACACAGAGAAAGACAGAGACAGGGAGAGAAAGAGACGGAGAGAGGGAGGGAGAGAGGAAGACATACAGAGACACACACATACAGAGACTGAGAGAAAGATACACGGAGACTGAGAGACATGCAGACAGAGACAGAGAGGCACAAACACACAGACAGGCAGAGAGACAGAAATAGAGAGCCCTAAATCTTAGAAATAAAGCTAGAGTGGAGGCAAAGTGATAATTTCCCAAAGTCCCTAAAGATTTCGATTTTTCTTTGACATAGTATTTCAGATTTCAGCTCTTTGGATGTCAGTGCCTCAGCTGGCCATTAGTGCTTATCTGTTCTCCCATTTCAAACACTACACCTGTCATCAATAGTATTGCCTCCCAAGACCCTTTTTCTTTAATTACTGGCACATGTAGGTCCTGCCTCAGGCTTTTAAAACAAGTCCCTGACTAATTCTTCCTCTGTATATACCATTTTGAGGGAGTGCCTGGTTCAGCCAAATGGAGCATTGGGAAACAAAAGTCAGAACCAATTTCCCAAAACTAATAAGTTCTTTCTTGCTCTAGGGCAAGGGGTAGATAGTTTTGGGGCTTTCAGTAGGCTCATAATCCTTCCACCCCCATTCCTTAACCTAGGGATTGAGTCTAAATACAGCTGTGGGGAAGAAGTGGTCCAGCATAATCAGGAATCAATCCTCTTCTGTCTCAAGTCCCTTGTAACGGACAGTAGGAAGAGAAAATGGACTCTTCTGTGTATAATCCGTGTGAAAGCCTGACTGTATCAGCAAAATGTATGTTTGCCTTTGATTGCTGTTTGGTCTTCAATAGCTCCTGAAATGTAGTATAGCTACCAGCCAGAAATACTTAGCAAATATAAAATAATTAGCAAATCAGTCCATAACGTTCCTGGGAAATGGTGGTAGTAGGGCAGAGTATTTTGAATAGATACATTTTTTCCTTGTCAGGCTCATAAAAGAATAATAAAATCATGGCTATAGAGCTTGAAAGGGCCTTAGAGGCCAGTGAGTGCAAACTCTTCATTTTACATATGAGGAAACTGAGGCACAAGTTAAGTAGACCTGCTAGGGTATACAGCTAGAAAGGAGTTGAACCTACATTTAAAGCCAGGTCTTCTGAATACAAGTCCAGTGCTTTATTCACTCTACCATTTGTAGCATTCATTCTATTTTTGAGGAAAATAAAAAACTAAAACATTTCAAGGGTTTGAATGAGGTCAGAGAGATAATTAATGACAAAACTGAGATTCAGTTCGAGGTCCTCTGACTTTAATTCCAGGTTTTTTGTGTGTCTTTTTTTTAAATGTAATATTCTGCTCTGAGTCCAAATCTCTAGCCCTTTTTTTTTATTATGTCACAATGTCTTTCATTCCCTGCTTGAAAGGATGGAGTTGTCAATGAGTGTGATTGGTCAGTCACATAATCTGAGATGGAGGCAGAAAGACATACTAAGAAGAGCACTGGATCCACAATGTCATGGTTAGAAGGCTAGGGTGCAGGTCCCAAGTCTACTATTAACCATCTGCTTGATCTTAAATTTTCTCACCTATAAAAAGATGTTTTGGAACTGATTATCCATAGGACTTAGTTTAGCTTAAACATTCAGTGTAATTCCATGTGATATAAGTGATAAACAAAAATAAGGTGTCATTTAGGATCTAGATAGGTATGGTACAATAAAGGAAGATTGGGGATTTCTTGCCATCACTTTAGAATGGTCGCTCACCACCCACTGCCTACCTTACCTACAGGGGCACTGATTCCCTGACACTTCCTACTTCTCTTCCTTCAATCTGTTCTTCACATTGCTGCCAGAATAATTTTGCCTGTGCAGAGATATGGGAATATTACTAAAAAAAACAAATCAAAGAAACGAGCGAATGGTAACTGTAAGCCATGATTCAAAATCCTTTAGTGGTTTGATATTACTTTGAGTAATGTCCCTCTTCCTTTTCCTGGCATTCAAGGCTTTTCAGGGCAATCTAGAACCATTCCATCTTACTAGCTTTATTTTATTCTGCTCCTGTCAATGTATTCTGTATTCTAATCTGTCCCCTGGACTACAGGCTATCTCTTTAGCATAGTTAGAACTCTCCCTTTTCTATCTATGACTTTTTTCCTGCTGTACCTTTTGCCTGGAATGCTCTTCCTCCCCCTCTTCAACTATCAAATTCTTATCAGTTTGTTAGGATTTCACATATCATTTTGTTATCTACTAGATTATCTATACTATTATAGTTACATGGGGGTCATATTGGCGCTCGGGCTCTTTAAAAAAATGTGCTCTTAGGAAACATAGTCACAAAGCAAGTCACAAGGAGCCTTAAGCAAAGAAAGGTGATTTCATTTGGATTAGGATCTTCCAATGTAGAAACTCCTTCCAATGATGCAGATGGACAGTTTATCTATAACTTAAAATTTTAATGAGTTTTGAGGATCTCTAAGAAGTTAGATGAACTGCCCATGGTCATATGGCTAGTAGATTTTAGGTTCAGGATTTAAATAAACCCTGATCTTCTTGCCTTTACTGCTGTCCTTTTATGCACTATGCCTCAGAGCCTCTCTATAGTTATCTGTATTAATTTCATTCTATTATTAGATTTGTCTATAAATTCCATGAGGGTAGGGATCACTTCTTCTCTAGGCTCTAAATTTTCCCCATCCTCTAACATAGTACTAGTAATAAGTGATTATTAAGTGTTCTTTGATGACTGTTGGACAGGTTGAGGATAGGTGGGAGAGCTGAGAGAACATAGTTTTGTGAACAGAGGCTCCAGAAAGTGTTGAAGAAAAATCACTGAATTGACCAGCAAGAAATCTGGTTTCATATGGTAATTTGTTTTGTGATCTTGGGTAAGTACCTTCCCATCTGTGGGTTTTGATTTTATCATCTATAAAACAAGGCTGCATTTCATGCTGGGGAGATTTGGGGCAGAGGCGAAGACTGTGTGTTTGTTAAGAATACATTAGAGCTTTTCTGGGTTTTTTTTTAAAGGGACCGCTTTTTGAGTGAGAAACATAGACATCTTTGCAGTGTTTTATGAAAACAATAAAATCTAAAATCTTAATAAGTGAAAATTTTCTCTCCCTTTCAGTGAGATCTCCATAGGGACTTCAGCTCTGAGGATTCGTGGAGTTCTGTGTTAGGAATCTCTTTAAAAGCTTCTGCCTTGTTAGTGAAACATTGACGAATGTATTTACTTTGATCCTGAAAGGAAAGGTTTTTGGGTGGGGAAGACATTGTCTGGGAGAAGTAGGTTGAAACACACCTTTGGAAAGGCACTTTCAGAGAGTGGAAGAAATTAGCTCTTGACGGGGTGGCTAGGTGGCACAGTGAATAGAGCACTGGCCCTGGAGTCAGGAGTACCTGAGTTCAAATCCGGCCTCAGACACTTAACACAAAAACTAGCTTGTGACCTTGAGCAAGTCACTTAATCCCAACTGCTCTCCAAAAAAAAAGAAAAAGAAATTAGCCCCTGACTCATTCTTTTTCTTTGTAGACAGAAAGAGTGGATTTGGCATCACTGGATATGGATGGAGTCAAATCTCAGTTCTGTTTCTTTAGTGTCTTTATGACTTGGGAAAGGCACTTGACCCATTTAGACCTTGATTCTCTATCTCTCAAATGATATCTAAGGTCCTTCCAGCTCTGAATCTCCGTTCTCACCATCCTGCAGATCTGCCTTTCAAGGGCCTGAACAATCTGTCCCCAAATTACCTTTTCAAACATACTTCCTGTTACTCCGCTGAACAAACTCTTTGCAGCCAAAAATGTGGTCTGCCCTTTGTACATCAAGCTCAGAATGATGCAATGGAATTCATATGGGGTCTGAGTGGTGGGAGACCTGGGATCCAAACCTGGGTCACTCATTCCATGTTGTTGGGTAAATGATATAAGAAGCAAGGGGTTATATTGGAAAGACCACTAGATGTGTAGTGAGAAAACTTGAGTGCATTTCTCAGCAATGCTCACTGAATTGCTATGAGGCCTTAAATAACCTAGATCATCTCTCTGAATCTTGTGTTTCCTCATCTCCAAAATAGGGATCATATTTGTGCTTTCCGTCTTATCCACTAGTTATGGTGAAAACACTTTGCCAAACATAAAGAGCTTCAAAAATGTGAATCATTATTAATAATAAATACTTCAGGGATCTATGGGCACAGTATTATGTAAAGTCCCTGCACCAAAGTGATTCATAATCTTGCTTCAAACTTAGTAGATGCAAATAGATGGAATAATAGAAAGAGTACTGGCCTTGGAGTCAGGGAGACCTGAGTTCATATCCTGCCTCTGATACTTGCTAGCTAAATGACTCTGAGTAAGTGATTTTACTTATGTATGCCTCAGTTTCCTCATATGTAAAATGAACATCATAATAATGTCTAGCTCTCAGCGTTATAAGGAAAAAATAAAATAATTACAAAGTGCTTTTTAAACCATAAAACACTATGAATATGAGTTATGATTGCTGTTTTTGTTTTTATTAGCTAAGAATTTCTGTGACTGTGACAAAATAAAAAAAATCCTTATCATCCCTTTCTTGTGATGAGTCTTTCAGAGCACAGCTTGGTCTGTAGAAGAAAAAGAGATATCTTCTTGCTGAGCCTGTATTTGAGGCCTTTTCAAATTCATGGGACAATTAAAGCTTGTGCTTCTCTGGTTTATCCTTAGCTTCAAATCCTTCAAGGCTAGAATGTAAAAGAGGGTTCAGACTTGTTGCAACTGGTTCCAAAGGATAGATCTAGGACACAAGATTGGGAACTGCAAGGGGGTGGAAGTGGGGACAGGGAAGAACAGCACATTCAGGTTCTGTGCATGGGAGAAAAACAAAATGGGATGGCTCGAAGCTGGCATGTTCCCTCTTACTGGAGATCCCCAAAGAGTGGCTGGATAACTGCTTATCAGGATGCTGTAGAAATATCCTCATTTTGGTAGAGATTGGAATAGATAATATCTGAGCTTTCTTTCATTTCTGAGATTCTATGATGATTATGAAAAGCATATGATGTGGCTTACTTTTTCCATTCGCCTGGAATCTTTCAAATCCCTTCCATGAACCTAACTCTGAACACCTTCTGTAATAATCTCTCTTCTTTAACCATACTTTTATTAACCATATCATCTATTTGATACCTAATGTATACTGAATTAATTTTGTTAATTAATGCATCCATCTTCTGG
Source organism: Pseudocheirus occidentalis (assembly GCA_028646575.1). Lineage (NCBI taxonomy): Eukaryota > Metazoa > Chordata > Mammalia > Diprotodontia > Pseudocheiridae > Pseudocheirus > Pseudocheirus occidentalis. The sequence goes on along the minus strand of CM053595.1, from coordinate 70,387,524 downwards.
GGCAAAGACAAAGGCACATTGCATCTTCTCTCTCTTGATTTAACTCCATCTTTAAACTAGCCTTCAATTTTTTGTAAACCATGTGGGCCATTTCTCTTCCCAGTGTTTAGGTTTTGCCAGCAATCCAGTACCTTGCTTAGACTTTCTTTTTTAAAAAGTCTCTCTTACTTTATTCTTTTCTCAACTACATGTTAAAAATTCTAAGATTATTTTTAAAATGTTAAGTTCCAAATTCTCTAGCTCCATCCTTCCTTTCTGTCTTTGAGAAGGCAAGCAGTTTGATAGAGATTATATGTGTGCAGTCACACAAAACATATTTCTGTATTATCTATGCTACAAAAGAAAACAGACCAAAAAAAAGAAGAAAGAAAGTAAAAAGTCTGCTTTGATCTGCATTCAGGCTCCATTAGTTCTTTCTCAGGAGGTGGATAGCAGTTTTTCATTATGGATCGTTTGGAATTGTCTTGGATCATTGTCTTGATCACAGTAAGTAAATCTTTCACAGTTGAACATCTTTATGATACCGCTTTTATCAGTACAATGCTCCCCTGGTTCTGCTCACTTCACTTTGCATCAATTCATGTCTTCCCTGTTTTTTCTGGAAGCATCCTGCTCGTTATTTCTTATAACATAATAGTACTCCGTTACAATTCTATACCAGGCTTGCTCAGTTTTTTACCAATTGATGGACATCCCATCAATTTCCATTTTTTGCCACTACAAAAAGCTGGTGTACTTTTATACATATAGGTGTTTTCCCTTTTTATTTGATCTCTTTGGGATACTGACCTAGTAGTGGTATTTCTGGGTAAAGGGTATACAGTTTTATAACCCTTTCAGTGTAGTTCCAAATTGCTTCCCAAAATGATTGGATCAGTCCCAAACTCCACCAAAAATGCATCAATGTACCAATTTTTCCACATCCCCTCCAATATTTGTCACTTTCATTTTCTGTCATATTAGCCAATATGATAGGTTATAGAGTGGTACCTCTGAGTTGCTTCAATTTGCATGCATCTAATCAATAGTGATTTAGAGTACTTTTTCATAGAGTGGTATAGATATCTTTCATTTCTTCTGAAAACTTCCTGTTCCTATCCTTTGATCATTTATCACTTGGAAAATGATTCATATTCTTATAATCTTGACTCATTTCTTTATGTACTTGAGAAATGAGGTCTTTATCAGGCCTAACTTTCTATAATTAAATAAAATTCCCCAGTTGTCTACTTTCCTTTTAATCTTAGTTGAACTGGTTTTGTTTGTGCAAAATCTCTTTAATGTAATCAGAATTACCTATTTTGCCTTCTGTAATGTTCTCTATCTCTTGTTTTGTCATAAATTCATCCCTTATCCATAGATTTGACAGGTAAAGTATCCCATGCTTCCCTAATTTGCTTATGATGTCCTTTATGTGTAACATGTATCCAGTTTGAACCTATCTTGGTACACAGTGTGAGATGTTGGTCTATACCTAGTTTCTGCAAAAACTACTTTCCAGTTTTCCCAGGAATTTTTGTTAAACAGTAAACTCTTGTATCAAAAGCTTGTATCTTCAAACACTTGTGTATCAAACACTTAGTTACTACGCTCATTTACTACTATATGGGCTCTACCTGATGTATTCCACTGACCTACCACTCTGTTTCTTAGCCAGTGTGGGATCGTTTTGTTGATTATTGCTTTGTTTGAGATCTGGTGCTTCTGCCTTACTTAGACTTTCATAGTATGTCTTATCATCATGAGGGTACCCACAGGGCATAAGGAGTTTGTAAGATGTTGTGTGCCCCTGTCTTAGAGCTATAGACTTCATCCTTATCTCTCCTTGTATGAAACATAGTTACCTTGTACTTAAGATCAGTTTATGATCCAGCATAATGGCCCTTGCTTTTTACCTCTTCGTTTTCTTCTATATATAGAACTAATTGTTATAATGAGAGCTCTCTTAACTGACAGATTTTCTGAGTCAACTAATGTCTCCTTGCCATGACTTGTAATGTCAATAAAGCATTTTACTGAAATACCTTAAAATTGTGAGCTTTGGGCTTTTCCAGACATCTTATCTCCCCAAATGAGTTTCTTCAAGAGAGAAACAGAGGGACAAATAGATATAGATATATATAAATTTTTTTAAAAATTCCTCCTCAGTGCCAGCCTAAGCACAAAGTATGAAATCTATAGTTATTTTATGCATCATGAGAGCTGAAAGGGAGATACTTGAGACTATTTAGTACAACAGCCAATAAATACTTGTATTTTTCCCCCAGTGGTGGTGAGATATGGTTAAATAGAGCTGCAAAGAGGGTGACAGATTTTTCCAGGATCACACAGCATTCAGCAGTGAAATGAGAAACAAATCCTTAGAACCTAGAGAGAGAGGCAGAGTTGTGTAATAGACAGTGTTAGACTTTGAGTAAGGAGGGTCCAGGTTCAAATCTGCCTCCAGTGTGTAATAATCCTGGAGAAGCCACTTAGTTTCTCTGAAACTCACCTCCTTAATCTGTGAATTGGAGATGAGAACAGTCTCTATTTTGTTGCTGTTGAGAAGACCAAATGACATTATGTATGTAAAGCTCTTTACCTACTGTAGAGCATTACATAAAGGTGAACTGCTGTTATTATGCCATGCCTCCAGGGATCAATACGAACTTGGAGACCTGTACTATCTTCTTGGGAAAGAATTTACACAGTGGATTTGGAGGTTATGGGAGAGCCTGAGATGCTTTTAATGCCAATGGTGAATGTTTTGAGTGCAGTAATAGGTTTATGAAGACAAGTGCCTTGAATCACAGTTTTATTTCACTTTTCCATAGGTGTGCTGGAAGTTGGGGTTATTTGGGAAGGTGCAGGATTAAATGGAACCTTACTAATAAACTGGCCCCCCTGGGCTTCATGAGCCTACACATACTTGCCTGACTGGTGAATCCAGAGGCAAGCAAGTGAAAGCCACTTTAGCTTGTTATGACCCATGGAAGACAATGAATGCTTCCATTCATTCACCCACATTATTTTCTAATCTAACTCAAACCATGAACTTCATGATGGATCCATATTACCTCTTCCTGGACTGAGGATGGATATTACTGTTATGGGGAAGGAGGAAGGAGGAAAGGCACCAGAATGAATGTTAGGACACCTGGGTTCTAGGACTGGTTTTGTAAGTAAACTCACTGAGATGCCTTGGGAAAATCATTCTTTTTCTCTGGGACTCAGTTTCCTCCTCTATAAAATTAACAGGCTAGACTATATGATCCCTTAAATCTCTTTCATCTCCCTCACTGAATAATTCAAAGCCCCTTCTTGTTAAAAAATACTATGATTCTATGATAGAGCATCATATATTGCCATACATACTCATATTTGCAGACACATATGTGCTCACATAACTGTAGGAACTAATTCCTATGCATTAATCTTGTACACACATGCACAAAGAAACATTCACAAGTGTATGATCTTGAAGGGATGGCTGTGCAATGCTTGCTTTGACAAATATGAATGACCTCAAATCGTCATGAACACATCACTGTCATTCACATGCACATAGCCTGCTGTGCCTATATGCATACACTTAAACAGATACACCACGAACTGTGTTTACATGTTCACAAATAGCTGATTATCCATGTAATCTCATTCCTTTATTCTTATAAATATGTATTTGGTTATTCAGACATGTTCCTGGTGTCATAACACACAAAGACATTCATTGCCTCACACTGACACATTAGCCCAAACTAGTGTGCCCAACTATGCCTCAAGCAAGTTCACACTTAGAGATTCACATACTGACGAATAGACCCTCATTGGTGACGGTATTTGTGTATATAGCTAATACTTCTAGTATAGGAATTCACAACCTTTTTTGTGATTTGGACTCCTGTGGCAGTCAGGTGAAGCCTATGCCTCATCAGCAGCTTCTTCCCCTCCAGGAGGGCACTGCCCCCTTTCATGTTTTCCTCCATTAGAGTATGAGCTCCTTTAGAGTGTGAATCATCATATCTTCCAGTATTTGTAGTCTTATCACTTAATTTAGTGCCTAGTATATAGTAAATGTTTAAAACTCTAGGTATATATGGAGCTCTTTTTTCTTTTGTTTGTTGGAGACTGGTGAAAATACAAATGTAATTGCTTTCCCCATTCAAGAATATGGACCCTTGAAAATCCCTCATAACTCCAGGATAAAAACACTTATTCTAGAAAATTTAATCAAGTAGACCCATAGTCACCAGTATACATGTATATACATACATACATATATATATACATACATACATACACATACATATATATACACACGTACACACACACACACATATATATCTTTGAAGTCAATGACAACATAACACCGTGTCTGTACAGATATTTTCCAAGGAATTCATGATATGATAAGGGAGCAGCAGTCTCATCCTCTAGAAAGTATAATTCTTTGCCAAGGAGAAATCGGATACATTCAGAGTGTCCTCTCTCCTCTATGATGAGAATGGTAGACCTCCTTGAACAGTGACAAGTCAGGGCATCACGTAGCCAGCTTTAGTCTACCCTAGCCTGTCCATCCACTTAATCCTTTTCTTATTTTGCTTAAAAAACATTCCCAATTTATTATTTCATCCATTCAGTCTGATGTCCTTGAGAGAGAAAACTACTGACAGGGGACAGAGAAAAAGTTAGTAGTGCCTTAGTAAGAGTGCTTGGAAGGCATTTCACCTTTTCACCAGGGAGAGATGAGCACATTGTAAACTTGTGGTCTGTGGGCCCAGGGTTCCAATGAAATTAGGTTGAATGTGCTCTCTCACACCTCTTTGTCTTATTCTCTTTCTGTTTTGACTTTGTCCTTGGGTCACTCTATCTGAAGGAATGAGGTTTCTATTGTTTTAATGTTAAGTTTCCTTAGTGTAGTTGGTAGAGGGGGTGTACCAGAAGGAAAGGAAAGAAAGAGGGAATTGGGAGGAGAGGAGAAGGACAAAAAGAGAAGAGAATAAGGAAGAGAAGTGGAGAAAGAAGGAAAAGATCACAAGGTTTAGAACTGGAAGGAACCTTGGAAGTGATTTAGTATAATGGCCTACTTTACAGGTAATGATACTCAGAAAGGGAAATGACTTGCCCAACTGCACTGAGGTAATCTTGGGTAGAACTCAGCCAAATCTCTTTCTGTTTTTCTTTCTATTACACCATATGTCCTATTTATTTGAGAGAGTGAAAGATAGGGAGGCAAAATGCTCCATCCTAAATACCATTGACCACAGGCCCTAAAGCTCTGGGGACCAAGCATTGGTTCATCCTCTGTCTTTCCTCTCTTTCCTTCAGGTACAGCCTTCACTTCCTTTCACTCACTCCTCATCCTTTTTTAGTCTGACTTCTGGCCTCAGTTCAGCCAAACTGCTCCCTCCAACAATACCAATGATCTCCTAATTGCTAAATCTGATGGTCTTTTCTCAATCCTCATCCTTCTTCACCTATCTTCTTCATTTAAAACTCTTGTTGTTCAGTGATTTTTCAGTCCTGTCTATCTCTGATCATCCCATTTGGGGTTTTCTTAGCAAAGATACAGGAGTTTGCCATTTCCTTCTCCAGCTCATTTTACAGATGAGGAAACTGAGGCAAACAGGGTGAAGTGACTTGGTCAGGGTCATACAGCTAGTAAGTGTCTGAGGTCAGATTCAAACTTATGAGGATGAGTCTTCCTGACTCCAGACCTGCTCTGTCCACTGACCTAATTAACTGCTCCCAGTGCAGATGATCTTTTTTCTCAGATACTCTTTTCTCTCTGTTCTTTTGTGATACTGCCCTATCC
>CM053595.1:70313583-70381230 GCA_028646575.1 Pseudocheirus occidentalis | reverse complement strand
ATGGCTTTAAGTAGATGTTACCTATTATTCTAAGGAAAACTCCATTTATTCCTATACTTCCTAGTGTTTTTAATAGGAATGGATGTTGTATTTTGTCAAAGGCTTTTTCTGCATCTATTGAAACAATCATATGGTTTCTGCTAGTTTTAGTTACTCCCCTATCTTGGTTTTCCTTTTGTCTGACTGCTCTATCTCAGTCCCCTTTTGTCACTCATCATTTGTATTATGCCCCTCCCCCCAACTGTGGGTTTTCCCTAGAGTTCAGTCATAGACCCTCTTCTCTTCTTCCTCTATATTCTCTCTATCTTAATCAACTTTCATGGATTTAACTATTATTTCTATATAGTTGAATCACCAACATGTATTTATATACATATGCAAATGTGTATGTATACATACACACATTTATGCACATAATAGAAAGATGTGAGTGTGTGTACACACACAAGATACATACCTGGGGCAGCAAGGTGGAGAGCAGAAAGAGCACTGGGTTTAGAATCAAGGATATTTGTCTTTATGAGTTCAAATGCCACCTCAGACGCTTAGTAGCTGTGTGACCCTGGGTAAGTCACTTAGCCCTGTTTGCCTCAGTTTTATCATCTGTAAAATGAGGTGGAGAAGGAAATGAGAAACCACTCCAATATCTTTGCCAAGAAAATTCCAAAATAGGGCAATGAAGAGCCAAACATTACTGAAATGTCTTGACAAGAACATACATACAATGGCCATATCTCCAGTCCCAGTCCCTCTCTTGAGCACTAGTCCCAATTTACCAGTTGTCTATTGGGCATTTCAAATTATATGTCCCAGAGTCAACTGAAACTCAACATGTCCCAAACTGAACTCATTATCTTCCTTCTTCCCTCTTCCAAACTTCCCAATTTCTTCCAGAGGTACCAGCATCTTTCTAATCTCCCAGGTTTGCAAGATCAGCATTCTCACTCACTTAGTTCCTCACTCTTCCCCTTCATTCCACATATACAACATCTTTCACATGTTGTGCCTTCTTTCTACTTGCGTAGTTCTGAATTTCTTAGTTCAGTTTCTCATTGCATCTCACTTAGATTATTTCAACAGCCTCCTAATCTCTCTGTTTCAAGTCTCTCCTTGCTCCAGTCCATCCTACGCACTGATGCCAAAGTAATTTTCTTTCAGCAGAGATATGACCATGTGTCTCCTCTACTTAGTCAACCTCAGTGACTTCATATTGCTTCTAAGATCAAATATAAACACCTCTGCTTAGCGTTTAAAGCCTTAAAAAACCTGTCCCCAAACTATCTTTCCAGCCTCATTGACCGCTGTGTGCTCTCCTACACTCTGCAATCCAGTCCAAAAGGCCTTTGTTCTGTTCCTCACACATAACACTTCATCTCTGCTTCCTGGGGCCATTTAGCAGCCATTCCTGTGCCTAGAATGCTGTCTGCCCTCCTCCCCTCTCTGCCTCATAGAGCCCCTCTCTTCCCTGACAAGGCAGCTCAAGTACCATTTCCTGATTGAAGGTTTTACCTAATACCCCAGCTGCTAGGTGTCTTCTTCCCAAACTACCTCATGTTTATTCATTTTATATTCATGCTGTGTGTATATACATACATACATACATACATACATATCTATTTATTGCTTCCCCATTCAAATAGAAGTACCTAGAAAGAAAGGATTGTTTCATTCTTTGTAATATAGTAGGCACTTAATGAATACATGTTGCTTATGGATCTTTTGAAGGATTTGAAAATCATATCCCTGTTTGTGTAACTGTCATTGTGTTGGTCTTCCCTGTAACACTACTGATTTCTTATAAAATACATACATACCTTTTCCCCCACCAAATGAATGAACAGTGTATTTATTGTGTGGGAATAGTAGAGCTTTCTGGCATTAGGGTGTCTTTTTAAGTAATAAGATTGAAGAGGATCTTTCATTATTCCTAAATTTCATATGTGCTTTATGGATCTGGAGTCAGGCAGAATTGAGTTCAAATGTGGCTTCAGATACGTACCAGCGATGTGTCCTTGGGCTCGGCTCTTAATCTCTATTTCCCCACCTGTAAAATGGGATGATAATAACACCCATCTCTCAGGGTTGTTGTGAGGATCTAATGAGAGATTTGTAATGTGTTTATAGTATCTAGTGCTTTATAAATGCTATTGTCATTATTGTTGTTGTTGGGAAGTTAGCTAGTGTGGTAGATGGAGTGCTGGCCCACCTGACTTGAAATTTGGCCTCTTGTCATTTATCAGCTGTTTGATTGTGGGCATAACACTTACCTTCTATCTGCCTCACTTTCCCCAATTGTAAGATGGGGATAAAAGCACCTGGTCCAGGGTTATTGTGAGGACCACATGAGATAATAAAGTAAAAGCCTGGCACATATCAAACACAATATAAAGGTTAACTGTTATTATTTTTACATCATCGTTGCCGTTGTCATCTTTAGTAGTGACTGCTGATCCATTTCTTTATTCTCAGTCTCTGCCCAGCCTTCTGCTGTGTTATGATATGGTATCTATCCTCCCTTAAACTGTTCCCCCGCCAAAAAAAAAATTACTGCCCTGAGCTAGTTGAACAGCAATGACAAAGAAAGAAGTTACAAGAGAGCTATGAGCATTGGGGATGGGAGAGACTAAAGCATGGCTAAATGTTCCTTATCCTCTGTTCCTTGATGAGAATGGGGAATGAGGGGACAGGAAAAGCACCTCTGTCACAAAGAACTCTCTTGGAAGTCACTTCATTAGATGAAACCAAGAAGATGGAAGCCAAATGATAATTGACTTCTAAATTTATCCTCCTAATTAAGGGAGATTCCCAATGGCTCCCACACGTGGTCAGTAGGATAATGATATTAAGTGTCTTGTGTGCAATGGAATGACAGAGATTGGATGCTTCAGGTTCTAATAGTCCTTTGCTAATGGCCCAGGCTGTGGTCATGGAGAGCTCTGCATGCAGAGGAAAACTCAAGGAACAGTCACTCAAAACAACTCTCTTCATCTTTAGCTTGCTATAGTAGGGAAGAAAATGACAAAAGGTTTGAAGTCCAGAAACATGAGTTCAGGTCTGGACTCTGAGACTTTCCTGCTGTGTGAGCAAACACTAGTCCTTTAACTACTCTAGTCTTAGTTTGCTCTTCTAATAAATGGGATATTAATACTTGTAGTGTGGCTGAGAGAAAAGCTTTTAATAAATTGTAAAGCCGTATGCAAATATGAATTATATTATCATTGTTCTAGGTGCAAATTCAACAATGGCCTCAGTGTATTTGGATCCCCAGGCAATGAAAAAAGGGAAGCACAGAACAAAAAAAATGAAGGAGAGAAATTACAGGGAGGCATATTTTGGTATAATACATTCACCCTCTGTTTGGATATTTCCAGTAACAGAGATCTTACCACTTCATAAAGCAGGCAATTGCTCTTCTTGGACAGCTCTAATTTTTAGGAAGCACTCCTTTATTGAGTCACATATATATTCAAGTAGAGGCTGTATGTCAGTCAGTAATGATAGGGGGAACCCCACAAGCATGCTCCCTGGGAAGGAACTTTGAGACTTTATTCTAGTAGTTTCAGGAGGGAACCCTATACTTTGCTCCAGGGCAGAGAATTTGCCACATTTGACCACCTATTGTGTTCCTCAGAGTGTCATTGACTCCATGAGGTGGCCTAATGGTTGGGGCAGGGTTAGATTTGACTCCATTTTCAGGAAAGTACTTATTACCCCAAGTTCTTAATCTTTTTGTGTCATGGATCACACCATTCCTTTGGCAGTCTCCTGATGTCCATGGACCATTCTCAGAATGAAACCTTTTTTTAAATGCATAGCATAAAATTAAAATAAATAGGAATACAAAAGAAATTATATTATTATAAAATTATCAAAATATATAAAAATACAAATAAAAATAAAGGGCCATGAAACTTAGGGTAAAAATTCTTATTCTAGTCTTTGTTCTTAGACTAACTGGTTTCTTCTCTGTAAAATTAGGAGGAACAAGATGGTCTCTATGTTCTTTTTGAGAACGGACAGTTTGTGAGTCTAGGACGGAAGCAGCTAGGTGGTAGACAGAGTTTCTAACTTGGAGTTCAGAAGATCTGAATTCAAATTCTGGCTTAGACACTTAATAGCTATGTAAACCTGGTCCAGTCACTTGATCTCTCTCAGCCTCAGTGTCCTGATCTAAAAATTGAATTTGATAAATGCTTTTTAATTCTAAATCTGTGATCCTCTTGAGATTAAAGCTTCCTTTAACTCAGCCTGAATTTAGACTCCATTACAGTGAGAGGGACATGAACCTTTTTTTTTTTTTACCCTGGACAAATAGGTCTAAATTTATACATTTCTGATAAAGATCACTATTCTACCCCCATTCCCTATAGTAGCATGTATGAAGGAACACATAATTGTCCTGATAACTGGATGCTAAAGTATATGTAATTATAGAGCTACCTAATTGTCCTATTGGAGGTCAGGAGATGATAGGGGGTGCCCTCAATTAAATGTGCCTTTCTTGTGTTTGCCCAAGATGAAAAAACTATGGGCTATAACTCTGTATCTAGTCCAACTAATACCTGACCAAAATTTCCCTGTGTATCTTCCCTGACAAGTGACCCTTTAGTCAGCTTGAGACTTCATATGAAGGGGAGGGAGGCTACTTGAATCATCCCATTTCATTTCAGGATATCTCTAATCATCTTGGTATTTTAATTTTTATTGATGACTAATGTTTTTACTTCCCTAATATAGCCTCCTCCCCTCATATCACTGAGGAGGCCTTACAACATTCTTTTAAACAAAGAATAAATAATAAGACAGAGTGGGGGCAGGTTAGGGAAACAGACTAAAATAATTAATTCTAATAGTATTTGTGGTTTTCCACCGCCATAGCGCACTCTGAAAAAAAGGAGGGAAAGTTTATATTCTTGTGTATTTTCTTGTGGGCCTTGCTTGGTAATTATAATTACACATAATTTGTTTTTTGAATTGATATTATTTTCTTTCCATTTATATTGTAGATGCGCATCCTGTTTTCTTAGTTCTGCTTTAAAAAAATTTGTGTCATTTCATATAAATCTTCTGATGTCTCCTTGCATTGTGCAAATACATCATTTCTTATGGCACAATGATATCCTATTACATCCATTTACCATCAGCAACTACTAACCTATATGTCTACTCTGCCACCTATATAAAAACTTTATGAGGGCCAGCTATACAAAAATTGAGAACATGATCAATAAAGATAAAAGGGAAGAAGTAAGCTTTTTCAAACAACGACAATATCTTGACCATTTCAAAATTGAAGGAAAGTTGTAGAGAATGTAAGATCCTATTGTATTTATTTGTTAGTTCTCTAAGTTGAGAGAGCATTCTACTCAGTAGAACAAAATAATATCTTACAGTCTCTTAAATAAAGTGTTTCCCATCCACAAATAGAGATCCTTCAAGATTCTTTAGGAAAAGTAACCACAGAAATAACCCTGTTCAATGATCCTCTGATGCTAAACAACAGGCAAAGCAAAAAATAGAGAAGTCGTGCTCAAGAAAATTATTCCTCATTGTGTTATAAGGAGATCCAGCTCAATGTTTGGATCAAGGAGGAAAGTCCTTTAGATAGTGGTTTCATTCAGATACTCCTGTTTATGGATGACATTGTGTTTATTGCAAAAAGTCCCATCCCATTACAGAACTTCCTCGAAGAGATATTTAATTGTTCAAAGGAGTCAGTTCTGTCCATCCACACAGAAGAAACCAAATGGATGAAAAATATCTATTGGCCAGGTTTCAACATGGATCTGAAAGAACACTCTACAGGACTTTTCAGACCATATGTATATCCCCAACAGACAATACAGATGGATGAGACACTGGGCAGTTTTACTCAAGTTTCTCATAACAGGAAAGGTCCATCTTTTTGATACAAATACTCTTTAACCAATATTGTATGGTAGTGAGAAATGGAGCAACACCACTTCAGAAGAACTAAAAATAATATCATCTGGAGTGCAATGCTGTGTACATGCTATGGTTGAGTAGACTGCAGCATGCAATCAATCAGAAGCTCCAAATTATAGGAGTAAAGGATCAAAAGAAATATGTGAAAGAGAAAAATGGACAGGTAAAGTGGCAAGGAGAGAGAAAAGCTGGATAGCCACAATACTCCACTTTTCATTTTGGGGAGGAAGGCCCCCAGAACTTTCGGTGGCCTTCTCCATGGTGAATTGTTAGGAGGTAATGAACATTAATTGTATAGAATGGGCTGGCATAGATGGGTTTCACTCTTCAGCACTGGGGGATACTCGAAAATCAATGAGATCACAGATCCATTTGAGTATGAGAGTATATTGGACTTTTTTCTATCCTTGAATTCGTTGGGGTATTTGCTTGTGGGATCTCTGTGCCAAAGGATGTGGATGTTTTTTTTTTTTATCACTTTTGTAGCATAGTTTCAGATTGCTTTCCAGATGATTGAACTATTTGCAGCTCTACCAACAGAGTATTACTTAATTCCTGTTTTCCAACAACCTGGACAGTTCTAATTATTTGTAATTCAAAAAGCATTTATTAAGTGCTTACTGCAATCTAGATGTGCTACACATTGGGCGTACAAAGGAAGGTAAAAACTACTCTTGCCTTCAAAGAACTCACATTCTATTGAGGGAGATAAGATATAAAATACAAGCATGTAAAACATATTCATGAAAATTCATACATGCTTACATAAATATTACTAATGCATATTATCTACATATGTATCTATAAGCTTATTAAAGTTTAAACACAAGAAAACTTTGAGGACACCCTATGTGTATATGCATATATTTGTCAGATCTGAACTCAAGAAGATGAGTCATCCTAACTCTAGGTCCTGTACTCTATCTACTTCAACATCTGCCTTCCAGTATACATAAATCTATCTCTCTCCCTCCCTCCCTCCCTCCCTTCCTCCCTCTCTCTCTTACTCTCCCTCCCTCCCTTTCTGTCTCTCTCTTCCCCCTCCCTTTCCCCTTTCTTTCCCAATATATGTGTGTATATATGTAGTATGTATATACGTGTATATATATATTTAAACCTACACTATATATACACATACATATTTATACAATCATATTATATATACTTATACACTCTGTATGTGTGTATAGAAGTAATCTCAGCATCCATCCTGTAGAAGGTAGAGTTTGAGCCGAATGTTAAAGGAAGCCAAAGAAACTAAGAGGTGCAGAGGAAAAGCATTCCAGGGCTGGGGGACATCCAGTGCAAAAGCCTGGAAAGTGGAGATGGAGTGGACTGTGCCAAGCACAGTAAGTATGCTGACGGAACTAGAGTGTAAAGTGTATGGAGATGTAGAAATTATAAGAACAACTGAAAGGTCAGTAAGGGTCAGGTTATGAGAAGATTTAAATGTAGAAATCAATATTTTTTTTTCTTAGAGCCCCTAGAGCTTATAATAAATACATTTCCTGGTCAGATCTAAACTTTGTTAAGAAGTTTCTTCTTTTATTGAACTATTCAACCTCTTTGCAGCTTCTACCTGTTGCTGCTGGTCCTGTCCTCTGGGGCTAAGCCTGATTTCTTCTCCACACAAAAATTTTTCAAATACTTTATGAGTTTTCACGATTCCCCTCAAGGCCTCTCCTCATTAGGCTAAGACTTCTAGCTGATCCAACTGATCTGATAAAATGTGGGATTGTTTGCCTTCTTCTGAACATATTTTCATTTGCCACTGCCCCTTTCTAGAACATGCTGCCTAGAACTGAAAACAGTTATGCAAATGTGGTCTGCTCAGGGCAGAGCACACTGGGACTATCACTTTCTTTTCTTAAGCGCTTTAACAAGATAAAAATTGTTTGGGGTGATTTTTCCCATTTTGAAAAAAAAGGGGGGGGTTCCACCATAAACTCTTGTTATCTTAGTAAAATAATTCACATCTCATTTTCCTCTTCCTTCTTACATCTTTTTCTTCTGCTCTCATTTCCTGTCTCCTTTCCCCTACATTGATGATGGGAGCTGACCACAATGGTGAATTTAGACATTTTCTCATTCAAAAGGATACTTTAAGTTATGAAATGCTACATTAGAAAATCTCTAGGTTCTCGTCTAACTTTTAACAGTCCATTGCATTATGAAGTAAACAGATTTTTTTCATGCTGCTACTATTGTTGGCAGAGCAGTGGGAGGACAGTCACACCAAAGCTCTGTTGGAGGAGCTGTGAATTGGTCCAACCATTCTAGAAAGCAATTTGGAACCATACCCCTTAACAAAATCACTAAACTGTGAATACTCTTTGACACATACCCCCAAAGAGATCAAAGACAAAAAAGGACTTATATGCACAACAATATTTATTGTAGCAGTTTGTTGTAGGAAAGAACTGGAAACAAAGTGGGTGCTTCAGTTGAGAAATGTCTAAACAACTTATGGCATATGAGTGTAATGGAATTTCATTATGCTTGTAAGAAATGATAAAAGGGGAAGATTAAGAGAAATCTGGGAAGAATTATGTGAACCGATGTAGAGTAAAATAAGCACCATGGGGAGAGCAGCTATACATATACTATAATAATGCAAAGAAAAACAAACTTTGACAGATTTAGGAACTTCACTCAAAATGACCAATCATGACTACGAAAGAAACAAACAAAAAACAGCAACAAGAAAAATCCTGAATCACGCTTTCCGCTTCTTTGTCATAGCAGTGATGGATTATTAGAGGTGCAGAGTGAGACATGCATTTTCAGAATGCCAATGAGTGACTTTGTTTTGTTTGACTATATTTATTTTTTATAAAAGAAGGCTTCTATTTTGTGGTGGGAAACTTGGTGGGAAACTTGGTGAATAGAGATAGTCATGCAGAAAGGAAAAGAAAAAGAAAATAATGCTAATGAAATCTTAAAAATACATAGAATGGGCAGAAAAAAATTCAGAAATAGACAGCAGGACAGTTTTGTTACTTCCATGTCAAATTTAGCACATGCATATATACGTAGAAATTCACAGCTTCATATATAAAAAAATAAAAATATAAAAAGAGTGTCACAATGGGACTTAGATTAGAGAGAGATCATGACATAATGACTAGAACACTAGACTTGAGAGTCATATTCATTTGGGTTTGTATTTTGCTTCTGATGTATGACCATGGGCAAGTCACTTAATGTCTCCATGTCTCAATTTCCTCTGCAAAATGAGGGTGATCTACTAGATGGTTTCGAATGTTCCTTTCAAGTCTAAATCTAAGAGCCATTTTCTCACAACTTCAGTTCTCACATCTATAAAATGAGAGAGTAAAATTAGATCAAAGAATTTGGCTGTGAAAGGGGCTTTAAAAATTGTCTAGTGTAAGTCTCACGCCTAACTCTTAAGGCCCAGTATAGTCTACTTTAGTGTTTCCTAAACATTTTAAGTATAAGAATCCCAAATTTTCATATATCTCCCCCTCCCCCATGATAGTAGTTCTACTACTAATATCCATAGATTGAGAAAATATTAAACAATTGACAAGTTACTATTAATTCAGCAATGCCTTCAAATAAATTTGACTCCTATCAATAGCAATAGAATCCTCATACATTTGAAAATATACAACTGTTGACACAAAATCCATGATTCAGGCTATGTACTTTATTGAGGCAAAATAAAGCCCTTAATTCCAGTGTTTTGTATGCACATAGATTCAGGACCCATTGTAATATTATGAAGACCTACTTGTCCCTTGCCACAAAAGGTCCACACCCCTGACCTAGTGTAATCCCTGACCTAGTGACTGATCTAGTCACCTATACAGTAAGGGGAGGAAATAGGATTCAAGACTGGCTCTGTGGTTCTAATTTCAGAAATATTCCATGATATTATATTGAATGATTTATGATAAACTCAGAATTCCCTTCTAGTACTAAGAAGATTATTGCAATTTTTGTCTCATCTTTTTGATTGAATTCAGACAGAAGAAACAGTTCCAGGATCAGATGCTATCCTAGTACTTTTTTAATGTATATTTAGTATTCTATGGCCTGTTATTGATGATAGTAGTGGTTATGGTGGTGGTGGTGGTGGCTGCTGTAGTGGAGGTGGCAGCAGCAGCAGTAGTAGTAATAGATAATGCACTCCACTAAACCCATGCTTCTCTCCAGTATGGTGGTGACTGTGAGTTCTGAAAGGCAAAATCAGTGAAGCAAAAGCTCTCTTAGCTTCTCCCAAACTTAGATGATTTCATGTGCAGGTTTAATAACAAATTATATGTCTAGTTCCCAAGAATCAGCTTTTTTCTTAAAGGCCCATCACTAGACTTCAAAGTGAGTAAAGCTGAAGTTCTTAACTTGGCACCCATTAATTTGTTTTATGATCAGTTTTCTAATATTGTAGTTTTCCTTTGTAACCCTGTGTATTTTATTTTATTCAGTTAAAAGCATTATTCTAAGAAGGGATCTGTAGGCTTCAACAGACTTCCAGAAGGGTCCAAGACACACAAAAAAACCTTAAGAACCCCTGGATTAAAGGTTTGGCCATATAAGTTCTTAATAACCATCTATTAAGCTGTAGAGGGATTGTGATGCTCTTTGAGCATTCATGCTGCTGAAATCATGAATCCTTATGTATGGACTCATTATTATTGTAATTGTTATTATTAAGCATTAACATTAGTAGCAGTACCAAAGATTCCCTCTTTCATTGGGAATGGGAGAATGAAATAACCTTCATTCTCTTTCTTGTGTTTGTGCCTTGACTTGCCTGAATTTTCCTCTTAATTTAGGATTCAGTAATGATTGAACAAGAAGGGATCAGAGACTCATTCCCAGCGCTGGTCATATAATCTTGTGAGCTTGTGTCAAACACACACCAACCACTGCGTCATTACTCTGTACCCAGCATCCCTGACAGTGCTGTTCCACTTGACCAGCTCTACTTACAGGCACCCCGAGCCTTCTTGTGCTGGGCTTTAGCTTCCTCGGCATATCTTTCCCAATAGGTCAGTGAGGTGAGAGGTTAAAAGAAAAGAGCTCAGAAAGAATAAAGCAGCAGGTAATGAAGGTGTCCCTTGGTCATCCTTCCATATAACCCTGCACACTCAGACCCCCGAATCTGTCAGGATTAGGAGGCAAGAGATCCTCTAAATCAGTGGTTTTCAACCTTCCTAATGCTGTGACCCTTTAATAGTCCTATGTGGACGTGTCTGCTTGTGGGCAGACCCGCGTGGAGAGGGACAGAGGAGGTTCCTAAGACCATTGGAGATATGTGTTTTCCAATGGTCTTAGGCGACCCCTGTGATCCCTGTGAGAGAGTTGTTAGATCCCAAAGGGATTGCGACCCACAGGTTGATAACCACTGCTCTAAATTTTCTGGCCTTCCTAGGCAGAGGTTAAGTGACTGTAAAAGCATTTTCCAAGAAGGAGCATCAAGGAGCTGAATAAGGTCACAGGATGCAGTCACACTGCTTTTGTCACCTCATTCTCATCCAATGGGGATGAGAATGGGAAAAGAAAAAAAGAAAAACAAAAAGGGAAACACCTGCATGAATACCAGTGATGCCAATCTATCCCAGCTTACAAGACTGCCTGTGAACTGGGGGGGGGGGGAAAGGGGGAGGTGAAAGAAGATGCTGGTCACATGGTGCTGCAGAAAGAGCACTGGTCAGTTTCTCTTCCTGCCTCTGACACTAAGTCACTGTGATACCTTGAGAATTTCACTTACTCCCCTTGGAGCTTCAGTTTCCACTGTTAATAAGATGAAGGAGTGAGAGCAGATGCTCCATAAGGCCCTCACCCACCTTAATTAATGCTCCATGGACCTGTATTATCACAGTCTCTGTCCTAATGTCTTTCTCCTCTACTGCTAATTTTAAAAAAGGTTATGTTTGTTATTGTTACATTTGAGCTCCAAGCTGTTTCCTTCCCTTTTTTTCCAGCCCACACTAGAGAAGGCCAACATTTGACATATGTGTGTGTGTGTGGTGTGTATACATATGTATATTCCATATATGCATGTGTGGAACTATATCATGTGTAGTTCCATATATCGGTTCTTTCTCTGGAAATGAATAGTGTCTTTCTTCATAGGTCCTATGCAGTTGATTTGAATATTCATCTAACTCAGAAGAACTTAGTCATTCACATTTACTCTCTGAATAATGTTGCATTACTGTACTCAACATTCCCTTGGTACTTCTTGTTTCAGTCTTACCAGTTTTTTTTTTTGCATTCCATATTCTAAAGATTCTTCTTGTGCTAACATTCTAACACAGGTTTTCTAACATGCCACTCATGACTAGAAAAACAAAATGATAGCAACAGGAGAGTAAAATCAGAGTTCATGAGTCATGGGGTTGCTTGGATCCTGTGCAGGAAAAGTTAAGGAAATCCTATCTCTGTCCTCTGGGCACCTATAATCATACATAGGCCATGGAGACAGGCTGAGAAACTTAGACCTGATATACATTATTGAACAAGTAAAATTAAAAGGCCTTCTCATTATGTGCCTACCATATGCATTGGGGGTGGGAGTGGGGGGGTAGTGACTAAAGAGTTACAGGAATGGCATGTTCTGGGAAATCAATGCCATTCTTCCATGAACTGGTTGATTCTAATTCAATTTCACAGTTGTTAAACTCCTCCTATATGCAAAGCAGTGTTGGAAGGTACTGGTAGATCCTTCCCTGAATACAGCATGTATATAAATTATTACAAGAAAGACTGAAGGGATAAACAAAAGCAAAATACCTTAAAACATGTAGGAGAGACAGGGACAATAACAGAAGGCATAGGATCATAGATCCAAGTCTAGAAGGGACATCAAAGGTCAACTAGTCCAAACCCATCATTTTGCAGATGAGAAACCTGAGACCAGGGAGACTGACTCGGCTGAGGTCACACAGATAAAAATCATTAAAAGTGAGATTTGAATCTAGCTTCTCTGACTCCAGAGTTGAGGCTCTGCCACTGATCAAGGAGGGGGTGGCATCCATGTTAAACGTTGAAGGAATGTGAGAGGGCAGGATTTGTACAAATGTACTGAGATGTCCTGTACAGTATTGGGAGTAGGAAACAACTCAAAGTCTGATTTGCCCGTAATATAGAAGAGTGGGGTCAAACTAGAAGCAGGAGTCACTACTTGATATATAAGGATCTCTGTGGGCCATGTATTGACTTAATGTTATTTTATTTATTTATTTATTTTGCATTTTTGGAGAGGGGATGGTAGGGCAGTTGGGGTTAAGTGACTTACCCAAAGTCACACAGCTAGTTTTTCGTGTTAAGTGTCTGAGGCCGTATTTGAACTTAGGTCCTCCTGATTCCAGGGGTGGTACTCTATTCACTGTGCAACCTGGCCACCCCCTTGAATTAATTTTAAATGCAATGTTATCTATGTTTTATTATTTTTTGAAATTATTCTGCTAAACATTTCCCATTTACATTTTCATCTGGTACTAGTAGTGCTCTGGAATGGTATGGGTCACATACAGTGGGTTTCCTCATGTTTAGAGATTGTATAGATAAGTTATATAAAAAAATCCTGAAAAGATAGGTAGGAATCAAATAGTTAAGGGCCTTAAATGCCAAGCAAAAACATTTTCTTTTTTTTTGCATATTCTAGGAAGTGGGAAGTCACTGAAAGTTTTAAAGCAGAAGGATCAGTCAAAGTTATCTCAGGTAGCTCATAGGATCAGGAGCACAGAACTAGAATTGAAGGATGATTTTGGAAGCTGAGTAGATCAGAAAGGGAATGCCAAAAATCAGGAGATACATTAAGAGCCTATTACAATAATCCAGGCAGAAGGTGATGAGACTCCCAACTGACATGATGTCTGTATGAGTGTAAGGAAGGGATGTATATGAGAGATAGTAGTGGTAGAATAAAAAAAAAACAGAGGGAAGGGGAAAGGGAGGATGAAGGGGAGGAGAATTCAAGAATGGATCCCAAATTATAAGAATGGGAAAATATTGGTGTCTGTGTTGACAGAATTAGGAAGTTTGGAGCCAATGTAGTGGAGAAGTTAATGCATTCCATTTTGGACATGTTGAGTTTGAGATGTTTACAGGATATTCAGGAAGAGATCTCATAGGATCATCAATCTAAAGTTAGAATGGAAGTTAGAAGCAATATAGTCCAACCTTCTCATTTTACAGATTAGGAAACTGAGGCCTAGATAGGTTAAGTGACTTGCCCAAGGTCAGAATGGTAGTAAATGCCAGAGCCAGCAGCCAGAGCCCGTCAACAAAGAGTCTAAGGAGTATGACAAATGAGAAAAAGACATCAAATTTTGTAGTTAAGAGATGGTTGGATTTCTTGATTAATTAACCTATTTATCATATTCTGCAATTATGTGGCACTTTCTTCTTTTTCATGATGCTTTCTTATACATTATCTTCTTTGATAAAATAGCCTTGTGAAACAGGAAGGTCTTGTATTATTATCCAAGAAATGTGAGGAAGTTGAGGTCTTGAAACATCATAGGTTCTTGGGATTTAGAGTTGGAAGAAAATGTAGAAATTAATTAATTCAACCCCCTTATTTTCCAAGAGAAGAAAGTGAGACCCACAGGTGATCCTTCAAGTAGCAAGAGACAGAGTCAAGATTTACATGCAAATCCTCTTGACTCCAAATTCAGTGAGGTGCCTTGTCCAAAGTCACTTAGATACTAAGAAGCAGAGTGCCCTCATATTTCCTGTTGCCCAGTCCAGCTCGCTCTACCACATTTTCCCTGTACAAAGAGAAACAATTAGTTCAGCCTGATTGAGTAAGTTTAACATTCCAGCCCTGGGAAGGACGGAAACACTAATACACTGCAGAAGGATGTCATGTAGAACGTACTTTGGCTTGGTCCTTTGGCTGGTGGAGATTGCTCTGCCCTTATTGTGACAGAGATGTTTCTATCCCAAAAAGAGGAGCTGAGTATCAGTGAGTTAAGCTGCCTGAGCTTGAAATGGATGTGGGGAAAATATTTTATAAATATAAAATATAATATTTTATAAATAATATATGTTTTATATATTTAAAAATAAAATATAAAATATCTTAGCCCAAGATTGGTGATCTCTTCCCAGGTTATCTAACCTCTTCTAATTAAAAAAAAATTACTTCTTTGCAAGTGAATTTGTTTTGTATTGTTTTCCAGTAGCAAAAGATGTTAAAGGTAGGCTGTAGTGAATACAGAAACAATTGATACCCTGATCTGCATCTGGGTCAAATGATTTTCTATTGAGTACTGTCCCTCTGAATGTATAACTCTTCTTAATATCTCCTACTTAGAAAGGCAGGTTCACACAATGGAAAGAGTAGATGAGGGGCCGCTAGGTGGAATAGTGAACAGAGCACCCACCCTGGAGTCAGGAGGACCTGCATTCAAATCCAACCTCAGACACTTAACAGTTACTAGCCATGTGTGCTTGGGCAAGTCACTTAACCCCAATTGCCCTGTTTTCCCCCCTCCAAAAAGCAAAAGAAGAAGGAGGAGGAGGAGAAGGATGCGAAGGAGGAGGAGGAGGAGGAGAAGGAAAGGCGGAGAGATAGAGAGAAAGAGGGGGGAGGGAGGGAAGGAAGAAAGGAAGGAAAGGAGGAAAGGAGGAAAGGAAGAAAGGAAGAAAACCTGAGTTTAAATCCCAAGTCAGATATGTGTGTGTGTGTGACTCCAAGTGTTTCCTCATCTGTAAAATGGGGATAAAAATAGGTTCTACCTGAGAGTTATCATAAGGATTAAATGAAATAATGTATATAAAGTCTCTAGGAAAACAAATCACTATCTAAATGCAAGCTCTTAATAATAACTATTAATAATAATAATAACAATATTTCACATTTATATAGCACTTAATTAACATTTACAAAGTGCTCTACATGTATCAATTCACTTTATCCTCATGGTACCACATGTGAGGCAGGTATAATTATTATTACAATTTTAAAGATGAGGTAACTGAGGTTAGAGGTTAAGTGACTTGTCTAGAGTCCCACAGCTGTTAAATGTCTGAATCAGGATTTGAATTTTGGGTCTTCCTCCTTCCAAGTCCAGTACTCTGTGCATTATTTGATAAGTGATTTGGTAAATTTATCATGTAGCATGTTAGAAGGTAGCCCATAGGAGACAGAGCCAAGATGGCAGCACAGAAGCCCGAAAACTCCACAGCTCCCCCCATAACCACCTCAAACACCTATAAAATATGACTCTAAACAAATTTTAGAACTCTAGAACCCACAAAAGTACAGAGAATCAAAGCTCCCACTGAAGGCAGCCAGGAAGGCGGGACAGGAAGGGCTCATCGCAGCATGCTGGGAGCCAAAACTAGCCCAGCCTGAAACCATGGTTTGGTCCTGGGGTGACCAGGACAAGTTCTACAATCAAATGTTAAAAATATATATGTATGTGTGTGTGTGTGTGTATGTATAATTATTTATTTACATGTAACTGGGAATTAAGATATTCAGACACTCAGGTAGGGAGATCCATCTTGCCCTACCGGAAAGTCAGAGGGGTCATGGGGGAGGACATAGGAGAGAGTAGATTAGGGGAGGGGGTAAACATGGGATCACTGTTTTGGGGTGGTGGGTAGGGGAAAGATGGGGAGAAAATGTGTAACTCAAAATCTCATGCAAACAAATGATGTAAACTAAAAATAGGCAAAAGTTAATTAAAAAAACAAACAAGAAAAGAAGGTAGCCCATAAAATATTAGAGCTGGCAGGAATGTTAAAAGTCATCAGGTGAATCCCGCTCATTTTGTAGCTTGAGGAAACTATGAGCTAAAGGGGAATATTGATTTGTTTCAGCTTATAGCACTGTTTGGGAGCAAAACCAGATTTCCAGGGTTGTGGGAAAAGGGGAAACTAAATAATTGCTACCAAACTTCATCTCTGTGTATTATAGGAAATGTAAAATTGAGCTAAGACTTGACCTTATAGAGCTCATGATGTATTTGTGATCATAAACAATTCACATGTTAAGGGCTCTTCAAAGTTTGTATTAAGCATTTTCCTCCTGGCATTATTGTGTGGTGCATAGTGCGCGATTAACTTCATTTTAAAGACAGAGAAACTGAGGCTCAATGATATGATGTTATTTTTCAAATGTCACATAAATGTCACAAGCATCAGAACCAACATTTAAACTTAGATCTCTTCCATACATACTTTTTGTTATAGCAAGTTGTATATAAGATAACTAACTCATTTAACTCTTTTGTTATAAACAACAACTGTGCATGTGGTTTTGTGTGAAGTCAAATGATAAAGAATAAGGAGATCTGAGTTTGAGCCCCAGTTTCACCATTGACTAGCTACTGGCATTACTTCCTTGTGCCTTCAGTTTTCCTCTCTGTAAAATGTGGGTGGATTAACTGATAGTGAAGGTCCCTTCCAGTATCAATTCTAGAACAATAGACACAAAAAACAAGAACTATAGGAATCCATAGGGAGAAAGGCATCACATTGCACTCCTTAGGGAAGATTTCAAGGAGTAAGTAGGATTGGAACTGAGCCTTAAAGAATAGGTAAGATTTCAAATAAGAGGAAATATGTGAAACAGGAAAGCATCAGATATGATCAGGCAGATAGTAAATAGAATCTAGCCCTATCAGACGGTGCTCATGAGAGCATAGGGGGATATAAATCTCCAAAGGCAGGTGGAGGCCAGATTATAAAAGGGTTTGAATGCCAGGATAAGGAGTTTGGATTTTATCCTACAGGGCAATCTGTGTTTGCCTTAAATTTAGGTCTCTAATCTATTTGTGTTTGTTTATGTCACTAATCTGTTTGTATTACTAGCCAGTTCTTGCTTCTTTCCATAAAGACTTATTAATCTGATTTCATATTCTTCTGAACAAAGGGATAAAGGGCATTAGAATATGCCTGGGTGGGTGGTATGTGTGTGGCAGGTTGAAGATTTATGCATTACACAATGGAGATTGTTTTTAGAGCAGAGAAATGTTACTAAGGTATGGCAAACTGGATCCCTCTTGGCTTGGCGACTTTGATTACTCTTTTTTTTTTTGGAGGGCAGTTGGGGTTAAGTGACTTGCCCAAGGTCACACAGCTAGTTTTTTGTGTTAAGTGTCTGAGGCCGGATTTGAACTCAGGTACTCCTGACTCCAGGGCCGGTATTCTATTCACTGCGCCACCTAGCCGCCCCCACTTTGATTACTCTTGAGAGCTCTCCTGGTTCTGCCTGGCTAGCTTGGTCCCTTGAGATCAAGGGACCTGATTAGACCTTGTAGGAGGGCTTCTGATGTAGGAGGGCTTTTGTCTGCCCACCAGCCTGGCATGGAAGAACATGATGGACCCCTGTGCCTCCCACAGAACACCTTCTCTTGCCCATCTAAATGGGATTGAACAGCATGGAATTGCGAGTCAAAAGGGCCCTGTAATCATTTTGCAGCCTGCCAAGGGCTCTGTGCTCAGGCACTGGCATTATAAATAAGGGTAATGTACTAGAGACTGAATTACAATCAAAGTAGCCTTAAGAGCTCAGAATCAGCACTGCGCTTATTTAAAGTATATAAAGGCAGCTTATGATCTGGAGGCAACAGAACAGGCAAATCAATACCCACTCAGTCAAACCTTAGCTGAGACAACTTTTTTTTGGAGGAGGGGACAGTTATGGTAGAACCCCATTTAAACACAGCTCATTATTCCACAATTTGGTGTATTGGAAAGAGCTCTTGACTTGGGGGTCAGACTCAGGAGTTTGATTTATGGTTCCGACATTTTTTGTGTTTCTAGGCAAGTCACTTTCTGCTTTCTGAGCATTAGTTTCTCAGTTGTAAAATGAGGCCAGTAATCTTCATATCTCACAGACATATGGGGATATAAAGGTTCGGCAAATTTTTATTTTGATTGTTGTTGCTGACAGCCTGAATTCTCGGTCCAGGTTACTGGGTCAATTAAATGATTGATAACAATAGCCATGGAATTCTCTGTTTTCATGAGTTCCTCAAGGGATTCTTTCCATAAGAGTAATAGCAAAGACTCTTTGGTTCCAGGAAAAGAGCCTTGGACTTGGAATCAGACTCTAGTTCTAAGCCAGCCCCTGCCTTTTAACTGGCTATGTGTTCATGGAACACCTAGGGTTTGGGAAGCCTTGGTTACCTTATTGCTGGAGTGTAGGGCTTGGATAAAGATCCCAGAGGTCTCTTCTAGCTCTAAAATTTTTGTGATTGTTAATTTCGAGCGAAGGACCCAAGTTCTAATCTGGTTCACTTTGGCTTAACATCAGTAACCGGGGGAGGGGCAATTTTATATTCCTCAGTCATTCTATCTGTAAAATAGGTATAATGCATCCTACCCTACTAAGTCTGGCTTTCCTAGGGTTACCATTCAATCAATATACACATAACATATTTACTGACCAAATACTTGTGATGAGGGAGGATGAGCATCATAAGACACAGCCCTTGCACTTAAGGAAAGGTATAATGTAGCTGAAAAAAATGAAAGAGACCTCAGCTTAGGCACCAAGAGAAAGAGAGAGCTATTGAAGATAGGTAAAATGTGCCAAACAAGGACTAGAGACACTAATTATATCAGGATCTCAGAGGAAGGAGAATTTGCTCTGGGATGGGGTATCAGGAAGGGTTACGTATCAGGAAGGAGTTTGGCCTGAGCCTTCAAGGAGGCAGATGTGCAGTGTTGCAGTTAGAAAATCTAGTTAAGTTCCAGCTCTGCCAATAACTCATCATATGATCATAAGCACGTTACTTCTACTCCGTCGACCTAAGTTTCTTTCTTTGTCCAATGAGAAAGCTGGACAGGCTGAGCCACAAGGATCCCTCCAGCTCTGTCTATGAACTTGTGCATAAGTGGAGGAAAAAAGGACCAAGAACATTTCAGATGTGGAGAAATTTTGTGAGTAAAGGATCAGAGTACCTTTATGTAAAGTTAAAAGAGGAAAAAAAAGACAAGCAAATAGTAATTCATTTATATGTTACCCCCCACCCCAGACCCCAACTTTGAAGGTTTAAGTGCCTTTTGTAGAGATGGAGAAAAGGTGAAGGTAGAGACCAGAAGGAAGATTTGTCCTCCCCTAAAATTAAACCCTAAAAGTCAAAATTCTTAACTCTCTCTCCTTAGGGTCTTTTTTTGCAGTGATCTCTTGAGGCCAAGTACCCTCGTCTCTTTCATTATACTGTCTTCCTCCCCACCCCCACTCTCTACACCCAAGAATCACGTATTAATAAAATTGAACAGGATCTTAAAGATCATCCGCTTCAATTTTCATTTTACAGAAGAGGAAACTGAGGCCTCAGGAAAGAATTTCATCAAGCTTTACCATGGTATAATGAAAGAATATACTACATTTGTAATTCATTGGAAAACTCAGGTCCAAATCCAGGTTCTGCTGTTAGCTATCTGAATGTTTCTGGAAATCATGTAACCTACCTGGTGAGTTTTTGTCTTTAAAGTAAGGACTTTGGGCTAGATGGTCTTTTAATGGTCTTCTGAGTTCTAAATTTATGATCCTCTTATTTAAGACAGGATACTTATTAAACAATAGAGTCTGGCTCAAAACTTGTACTTCTTACTTTAGTTCCAGTGATCTCTCAAACCCAGTGTTCTGCCTTTTCATCTCATTTACAAGTGGAAGAGGCCAAAACTTTGTATTTTAAAATCTGGATGGTATGACTCAGTCTTGAAACCTTTTCATCCCTCTTTAATCCTCCTACGACAACTCTTTTCCCCACCCTCTCAGCTGAGGATGCTACCTCATACTTCACCAAAAAAATTAAATAAAGAAATGAAACTGTGGCCCTTTGCCGAGAGCTTTCTCTTTTCTTTCTCTCTCCTCATTTCATGTCATCCAGATTTCTTCCCTATTATCTCTTTCATCACTTCATATCACACAAAGAAGCAGCCTGTCTTCTTGCCCAAGCAAACCTTGATGTGCTCTTGATCCTCTCATCACGTTTTCCAAGATTATCCCTCCTCTCCTCTCCTCTCCTCTCCTCCCCTTCCCTTTCTCCTCCCCTCTCTTCTCTCCTCTGTTCTTCTTTCCCTTCTTCTTTTCCCCATCTACTAGCTACTCTTTCACCTTAAAAATGCTTTACTTGTAATATAACAAATCAGACAAAAATTCTTTTGATTTTACCCCTCCCTATTCCTATCCTCCTCTACTTCTTCTTTATTTTGTGGCTAACTCCCTTCGAAAACTGGCTACAATCAGTGATTCAACTTCCTCTCCTCTTATTCTCATCTAAACCTTCTGCTGTCTGGCTTCATACATCATCATTCCACTAAAACTCTTCTCTCCAAAGTTCCCAGTCATCACTTGATTGTCACATCACACAACATTTTCTTAGCTTTCATCATTCTTGACCTCTCTGCAGTCTTTCATGTTGTCAGTCACCCTCTTTTCCTGGATTTTTTCTCCACTCTGGGATTTTGTGGCACTCCCTTGCCCCAGTTCTCCTCCTACCAGTCTGACTATTCCTTTTCCATCTCCTTCACTAGACCTTTCTCTAGGTCACACTTAGTAAATGTGGGTATCCCCCAACTTTCTGTCCTTGGCTCTTTCCCTCTAAATGTCTTTCTATTATTTCATCAGACTCCCTAGGCTCCATTACAAATTCTATCCATATGATTCTCAGATTCATTTATTTAGCCTGAACATTTTTCCTGACCTCCAGTCTCACGTATTAAAGAGGGTATCCCATAGGATCTCAAACTCAATATATCCAGAGGGTACTACCTTGTATCCCCAGCACTTAAAGTGCCTGGAACATAGTAAGCATTTAATAAATGCCTGTTGACTGCTTGACTAACCCACACCAGTA
This sequence comes from Pseudocheirus occidentalis, assembly GCA_028646575.1. Classification (NCBI taxonomy): domain Eukaryota; kingdom Metazoa; phylum Chordata; class Mammalia; order Diprotodontia; family Pseudocheiridae; genus Pseudocheirus; species Pseudocheirus occidentalis. The sequence goes on along the minus strand of CM053595.1, from coordinate 70,359,484 downwards.
AGATGAAGAGAAATAAGTGGTGACGTACTATATGTCCTAAGAGAAAGAGAAACAGAGGCAGACAGACCCAGGTGGAAATTCCCCTTTTTATTTCCCAGGCAGGAAGCAAGAAATTCAGAGTTATTTACTACTGAATAGTATATGTTTTCTAATATTTCTGTATTAAGAAAGAGCTCAGGAGTATTTGTTTATTAGAATCATAGTACTGAAATTTGTAAAAGGCCTTATAAATTATCTAGCCTAACACGATCCTTTTTTCGGGGGAGGTGGCGGGGTGGTATGAAGCAATCTGGATTAAGTGACTTCCCTAGGGTCACACAAGTACTAAGTTTCAAGTGTCTGAAGCCAGATTTGAACTCAGGTCCTCCTGATTCCAAGGCTGCTGCTCTGTCTACTGCACAACCTAGCTGTCCCTCCACTGTATTTGACTAGTAAGGAAATTGAGGCCTAGGGAAATGAGTTTACTTATCTAAGGTTATGTAGATAGCAAGGGACAGAATTTGGATTTTAACCTAGATCGTTTCACTCCAAATCTGGTGCTCTTTCCCCTGTATCATATTTGGGGGCAGAAAGGCTTTCATGATGCCCAACAAATGACACTATGTTAGTGACTGGCTTACCCTACCAAAAGCCCGTCCCTTGAAAACACATTCTTTGAGTTTTCTGGGCATCAGTTCAGTGGTATGTGAGGAAAATTCAAAGGAGATGTGAAAAAAAAATGTGAAGAGCTAAGTGTGTATAGTTTAGCTAAATGACAATGCTGGGGCTAATATAATAAGTGTGTGTGTGCACACTGTGAAGGGAGGGAAATTATTTAGGGTGGTATAACTAGGAGTAATGGGATACAATTCCATCAACTCTCCATCTATTTTCAAATCTAATCTGAAAAGATATGTTTTTCTTCCTTGCCAATACCTCTTAATTTCTCTCTTCCCCTCCATTATTTAAGTTGGTAAACTGTATTATTTATCTCAGCAAAGCAGTTTTGCAAAACAGTTTGTGTGAAGGATGTGATGCCAAAGAAAGTTGAATTGCGGGGTTTGGAGACAGAGGCTGGAATGATGAATGCCTATACTAGGGGACGGTTGTCTTTCCTATGTCCTTCCATTCATCCCTTAGAACAGAGCTCTCCCCTGGGATCCTGGGGGCCAGAGGGGAGAGGGGAAAGGGAACCACTAAATTATTTTCCCAACTCTTGTTGAGTTCACCAAGGAGCCACCCAAATGACAGAAATAGATTAGGTGATCTCTATGGCCCTTTCCAGGTCTACTATAGAGCCTATGACCTGTTACTATTTCATCCAATCAATATGTACATATCATGTGACTCATCTCAGACTTGAATCTTGGGATCTATTGCTTTATTAGGTTACTATTCTAGGAACCGGATTGACTCTAAATGCTGTAATAAGAGAAGATTGCATATTGGACATCACAGTGTGGATGACAGGCTCGCTGACCTGTCTTATAGTTTGCCTAGTCTTTTGGGCACCATGTTTTCTATATGGCCATGTAATTAAGCACCAGGGATACTAGTCATTGCTACTGCTATCACAAAAAAAGACATGAGGCATCCCTTTTTACATGTACCCCTTTAGTTCTTAATATTCTCACTCCTTAAATTATCTCATACTTGATGAACTCTCTAGGGCAGCGGTTCTCAACCTGTGGGTTGTGACCCCTTTGGGGGTCAAATGACCCTTTCACAGAGGTCACAGGGGTTGCCTAAGACCATCAGAAAACACATATATGGTCTTAGGGACTTAGAGACACTGCTCCTCTATCCCTCTCCAGGCGGGTCTGCCCACATGCAGATATGCCCATATACAAGTATTAAAGGGTCATGGCATTAGGAAGGTTGAGAACCACTGCTCTAGGGTCTTATTTGTTTCTTTAAATAATAAAGTAGATGCCCCAAATTTGGGACATGGCTAAACATGTAGCAGCTGAATGAAATGGAATATTATTGTGCTGTGAGAATGACAAATATAATGGATTCAGAGAAACATGGGAAGGCTTATGAACCAATACAAATCAAATTAAACGAAACCAGGACAATAATATACAAAATGATTATAGAAATATAAATGGAAATAAAAATGACAAAAGGATCAAATTCAAATGCTTTGAAATTGTAATGATCAAATTTTGCCCTGAAAGAATCAAGATACTCCCCTTCTCTTGGCCTCTTTGCAGAGTTGTTGGACAATGGATGTAGAATATTGTATATCATTTTTAGACTTTTTTTCATCCTGTTAGTTTTTTCTGAACTATTCACTCTTCTCCCCCTCCTTATTTTGATTCTTTCTAACAAAGGAATTTTTTTGTAGAGAGAGAGAAGAAAAAAATTGACATGTAAATTTAGGTGACATAAAAAATAAATCAATATTATATTTAAATAGAAATTGTTCAAAATAAATGGGTTATGGATTTCTCCTTTGTTTACTATACCTAATCAGTCACCACGTTATGCCATTTTTTCCCTTTCCACTGTCATAGCTTCCTCTCCATTCTAATTGCCACTACCCCAGTACAGATTCATGCAACCAAACATTTAAATTAGTGCAATATAATACAATACATACACAAATCATAACAATAAATAATCATAACAATAAATCATAACATCCTAAACACTTTTTGTCCTTCCTCAGTGTATGCTATGCTAAGTGGTTGGGGAAATTTGGAAAAATAAATGAAATAACTGGAGCTTACAGTCTAGTAGAAAAACAAATTCCATATAGCTCTGGTGCTCCCTCTCCCAGTGCAGAGCAGCATATGCTCAGTCATTTATTTTCTTGCAGAATTTTCTGACAGAACTGAGAGAAGTGAAGCCCAGGGTCACATACACCATATATATCAGAGGTGACATGTGGACCCAGGTCTTTTGGACTCTACGTTTGTCTATTTATTACTACACCACCCAACCTTTTGGTTCTCAGTTCACGACATTATATGAAAATCACTTTACTCAGTAATAATAGCCCTCTCCCTGATTTTCTGTCTTAGACCCTGGGCTTTTCCCCTTCCAGTTTCTTTTTTCCAGCCATGTGCTCTAGACACAGCCGTCTGACTAAGATTCATAAATAGTCCCTTTTTATCAACTCCTTTGTATGCTCAAGAAACTACATTTCTTCTTTGTCTGCTGGTCAGAGCTCAAACTCTTCAGTCTCTTTGCAGAAATCTATAGTAGGCACCGCTATAGTAACAGCAACAAAAATAATAACATGACTCAAATTTCTATGTATTTTGTTGTTGTTTAGTCTTTTTTCAGTTGTGTCTGATTGCTCATGACCCCTTTTAAGGTTTTCTTGGCAAAGATACTGGAGTGAAAAGGCTATCCATGTCTAGAGAAAGATTTACGGAGTCTCAATGCAGATTGAAGCAAACTACTTGCTCTCTCTTTTTTTGTTTTGTTTTGTTCCTTCTTTCTCATTGTTCATTTCATTGGTTATAATCCTTCTTTACAACTGGACTAATGTTTAATGTGAAGGTATTTATAGAACCTGTATCGGATTGCATACTGCCATGGGGGGAAGGGAGGAGGAGAGACAGGGGGAGAAAATTTGGAACTCAAGGGATTGTGAAACTGAATGTTGTCATCTAAAAGTAAATAAATTCAATTAAATGAAAAACAACAACAACAAAAAGATGCTTGGGTGGTTTGCCATTTACTTCTCAGGCTCATTTTACGGATGAGTAAACTGAGGCACACAAGGTTCAATAACTTTCCCAGGCTCATGCAGTTAGTAAGTGTCTGAGCCCAAATTTGAACTCACAAAAATGAGTCTTCCTGACTGGAGGACTTTTATGAGATAAGTACGTAAATATTAATTGTGTGTGTGTGTGTGTGTGTGCGTGTGCATATGTGTGTGTACATAATTTCTGTTTTACAGATCAGAAGACGTAGGTCAGTGAGGTGAAGTAAATTATTGTCACAGATTCCACTATTAAGTAGAAGAATTGTAATTCAAATGCAGGTTCTTCAGTTTCAAATCAGACATTCTTCTGTTGCTCTGGACTCTCATCCATCTAAATTTACCTCTTTCTCAACTACTAAACGAAACCATCTTCTGCCCCAGTCAGGACAGCCTCCTCACTCTTTTTTTCTCTTTTTACTTTATCAATTCTGGTATGTAAGTTCTTTCTCTCTCTGTCTCATATATGGACTTTTCTCCTTCACTCACACTTACCCAATTGCTTCTGCTTAATTCTTTAAAGCCCCAGCTTAAGTGGAAGCCCTTCCAGGAAGTTCTCCATGGATTCCCTTGTTCCAAGTAAGAGCTTCAAATATCTAGAGTATACTACATCTTGTTGGGAGCTCTTAATTCAGTGTTTCAGTTATATATACTTAATGCATAAAATATAAGATCCTTGAGGTCAGAGACCATATCTCCTATTTTTCTTAATCCCTCAAAGCACCTAACCCCCTACTCAATAAATGCTTGTTTATGAATTTAGAGCTAAAAGGGAATTAAAGGTCTTGAGTCATCTAATATTCATCATTTTCTGGATGAGAAAACCCAGAAAAAGTGACTTGCATAAAATTATGAAAATGTCAAATAGAAGACCTGATAATTGTTCATTGTTGAATGAGGAACCTGAGACTGAAAGGAAATAACTTCCCTAAGGTGTCACAGAGCTGATATGTTGTAAACCTGCTATTTGTTGGCTGGTTGAACCGAATCAATCGAACAGTGAGATTTTTGACTTGCCACCTTTTTTCCTCTAAATCTGATGGAGCTTCTGTATTCTCATTTAAATGGAAAGCTTTAGACCAGTTCCTGACGTGAAGTAATTATACTAGGGTCACGGAACGGTTAGTTGCAGAGATGACAGTGCTTCAACCTACTTCCCCTGTTGAATCCTTCAATTAACAAGCAGTTATTATCATATGAAATAACGATCCAAATCACTAATAATAAAAGAAATGTAACTTTTAGGTTTCTTTTGCAACTGGAAAATTGGCAAATCTGGTTAAAGATGAGAATAGTTAAGGCCAGTGGAGTTTTGCATTGGTTTAGCTATACTGGAAAATAATTTGGAAATATATTAAAAATAAGCTAAAATGTTCATTTCCTTTAATCCAGAGATTCAACTACAAGACACATAACCCCAAGGAGATTAATGATTTTTTAAAGATCCCATATACACCAAAGTATTTATGAAAGCATTTTGTTTTGTTTCTGAATGTTCTAGAAAACACCAGCTAACAAAGTATATGTCCAAGGATTAAGGGAATAGCCAATCAAGTTATGGTGTATGAAAGTCATGGAATGTTACTATTCTATAAGAAATGGTGAATATGATGAATAAAAAGCATTGGAAGACATTAACTGATATGAATAAAAGTAAGCAGAACCAGTGAAACTATATAAAATGACTACAAAAATACAAATGGAAATGCACAACAATTAAAAAATCAAAACTGAATGTCATGAAATTAAAAGAGTTGAAAGTTCCAAAGGAGAGATATGAGAAGGTACATCTCCCCATCCATTCTTTGCTGAGGTGAAAGGAGTGGAATAATGCCTATGATGCCAGATTTCTCTGATATGTTAGAGATATATTGATTTAGGTAATGTGATAATACACACACACACGCATTTTTCATATCAATATATCTCCCTATCACTTATAACAAACAATGAAAAGCTGGGATGGCAAAACTAATACATCAGAGAAATCTGGCATCATATGCAATATGTTCCACACCTATACTATACAGATGTTTGTGTATGTATATATTTTATACATTTATATGATTTGTATTTTATATTTGCTATTTATATATGTATTTATAGACATAAGTATACATATATATTTGTATATATTAACTGAAATTAATTTTAAAACCTTTTTAAAACTTCTAAGTGGAAAAAACATGTATGCATATATATTATCTGTTTATGTATTTTCTTTCTATGCAACAGGCACTTTGGAAGTTTTTAGTAATACCACCCCAAAAGTAAGTCAGGTCCTAACCTCCGGAGCATAATTCCACTGGGATGGTAACCTGGGATGGATGTGCTAGAGTAAGCTCAAACTGACTCAGGAGAGCCAATTGAAAAATTTTTTATTGTGAACATTTACACCTTGAAAATCAGCAAATAGCCCAAATCAGGGCTTGATTTATTTATTGTTTTGTTGACTGTCAGCACTTAAGAAGGTGCTGGAGAAAGATTTGATAATGCAGATTAAATTAGAAAAAAATGTATTGTAGATACCTTATTGTTTTTTGCTAGAGAACCAATCGTTAAAACATTTACCATCAAACCACTGGTACAACATGTTAACAGATAAGTAAATATGGGTTATATACAAAGCAAATACAAAGAGATTTGGGGAAAGATGAAGTGCTAAAGTGTGAGGGAATCACGAATGGATTCTTGAAGTATGTGATGTTTGATCTGGGCCTTTAAGGTACTTAGAAGGTGGAGGGGAGAAAGAAGAAAATTTCAGGCATGGGGATAGCCAATAAAGAAACATAGACCTGGGAGATGTAATGGAATGTAAGGAGGGGGGGAAGTAAGGTAGCGAATTTGGCCAGATCATAGAGTACTTGATGAATGTAATCAGCCCACAAAGATAGTGGGAAGGCAGACTATGGAGGGCTTTAAATGTCAAACAAAGACAAAGATAGTGGGAAGGCAGACTATGGAGGGCTTTAAATGTCAACCAAAGACTATCTTAGATGTAGTGGGAGGGGGGGCTCAGGAGAGTTTTGAACATTGTTTGAAGAATGCCTTAGCCATGTTTCAGTTTACTCCTTCCTTTCCAGAGGTTTTCTTCTTTCTTTCAATTTCTCATGGCTTTTCCTTCCCCCAGTCCTCTCTATAAACCATCAAGTCAGCTTCACCATTTCTCTTCAACTAGGTGTGTTAATTTACTCTCCTGTGTCCCTATTGCCATCTGCCCACCCATAAAGGTTCTAGGGCAAAGTGCCTCTCCCTGCCTTCCACTCTCCTACATGTGGTTTTTTTTGCCCATTGGGTTAAAAGCTCCTTGAGAGGAGGGACTGTCTTTGTTTTTGTACTGGATTCCCCTGGCTTAGCACAGTTACTGAATATAGTAAGGGATTAATAAATGTTGAGGTTCAATGATTCATTTTACTCAGTGAGGTGGGGAGTCACATAGTCACAAAGACCTGTACTTTAGGGATATCACTTTGGCACATGGGGAAGAGAGATTGGAGTAAAAAGACTCAAATAAATGAGATAATTTGGAAACACTTAAGATATGCTTGCTGGCCCACTATTGCCATGGCCATGTGAAAAGTGATGAAGACAGGAAGTAGGGTGGTTTCAGGGTAAGCAGAAAGAAGGGCATAGTTGTGAAAAATTCTGAAGAAGTAGAATCAACAGGTCTTAACAAATAATTTGATATGGAGAGGGGAATGAGTAAGAGCTATGACTCTGGTTTCCTTCTTCTTCTTTTGGTTGCCTCTTAGACTCTTTCTAAGCATGTCTCATGACACTCCCCTTCTAAGGTGATGTTATGTCTTATTCAAGTCCTCCTTTATGATGTTTCTTTGACCTTTGAAAACCATTCTTTGGAGAATCAATATGTTTTCCCAAATTCCATATAGTAGTAGTTATGCATATAGGAGGTATTACCAAGATGCCTTGGTCTAAGCAAAATGGTTTATAATAAAAATGACCTCCAGAAATTAATTTAAGATATAAGCTCCATAGATTAAGGGGTAGGGGAGAAGCCAAATACATTGGAAAGAAGAGCATAGCTGATTTTAGCAGAGAAAAGCAGCCATCCATGAGAAATAAAGAAGCAAATAGCCTTGTCTAGAATTAGTGATAGAGTCTGAATCTTCTTGCTGGTCTTAGCATCATACAATCTTTGAATGTTAAAGCTGGTAGAGACCTCAGAACACGAAAAGTGTTAGAACTAGAAGGGGCCTTGGAGACCACCTGTCTATATAATCATATAAAATTTTAGACCTAGAGGAGACCTTGGATGGGAAGCTTGAGGGGATTTGAGCTTGCTGAATATTTCAAGAGATGTAGCCTTTGGGGGGGGGGCAGAATGGTGTGAGGCAAAAAGGCCATTGCTGTGTTTCTTTATGATTTTAGTCAAACAAAGGATGGGGGTAGGAGGGAAGCAGGGATTGTAGTCAGCACGGAGCCGGAAGGCATGGAGTAACAATTCTCCAACTTTAATATCTGCTGTTTCATTTTATATTCATCATGTCAGCATAATCTGCTTTTATGGGAATCGTCTTGGTTCCCGACCAAATGCGTTTAGTCCCCCTTTGCTTCAAGTTTGATTGTAATATGACTTGAAGACTTCAATGAAATGTTTATATGTAACGAATGAAGAAATATAAAAGAGAAAATGCAATTGGAAAATCAATCAGCAGGAAATCTGGGTCTGGCCTTTCTCTTGGGCTCACTATCTCTTTGACCTTTTTTTAATGGATGAAGGGCTGGATTATCTGGACAGGGACCTCTGCTCCATTTCAGGGAGGTTCCTTGCTTTGGGGCCAGTCAATATTTTTCTTTCTCTGAGACAGAGTTTTTTACATGCCAGAAAAAGCATCCTGAGACATTGTGTTGATTCTGTATTCATTGTGTTCATAGTTGTTTCCCTTTGACATTTTCCAGAACTGAGTGCTTTCTAAAATGCAAACCTCAAGGAGATCCTTTCCATACTCTCCAGTTGCCCTTTGGTCAACCATGTAACCCTGGCCTGAATAAGGAAACCCTACCTTAATGCCTATGACTATCATCTTTGCCTCTAAGTTCCTACTGAGTGTTCTTATATGTAAAGGGAGGGGATTGAACTTCTCACTCACCAAGGTTTCTTTCAACTCTTACATCCTATGTTCTATGTTTGGGTCCGTCTATGTCCTGAGGTCTTTTATAACTCAAAAATTCTGTATGTCTATAAGCATATTTATCCTATAGAATGAATACTTAGGAAGGTACTAATACCTCTCCTAGAAATGTTTGGACTTAAAAAGAAGAACAAGTAGGCAGTGGATACCATTTAACCCAGAGAGATGGGTCTCTGAGGGGAAATGTCTGGACACAGGAAGAGGAGATTGTGATTGTGAATGGGAATGGGGGTGGGAGTGGAGGGAGCAGTATCACAGTGGAAGTTAAGTAAGGCATACCTCAAATCACTTCAGCTCCTTATCTGTCCATAGATGAGGCTGAATGTGCTGGAGAATTCTCCCTTTCCATTCCTCCACTCCCAGGAAACTGGAGCTGCAAACTCTGCACAGGTTAACCCAGGGAGCATATTCCCCTGTGTGCCTGCCAGCAATGCCCCTCCCCAGCTGGCTCTCAGTGACTCCTGCCACTGCCTTGCATAGATTGATAGAATAATTAGCTGGGTGCTGAGCAAGGAAGTTTACCTTAATGGCCTAACCTTGCTTCTTGCTGGGACACAGCCTCAGGGCTCAGCACAGAACCAGGGCAATAGGGAGCTGATTGACTGGCGCCCTGAGTGAAGAGGAAAGCAGCTTATGTGAGGCCCACTGAACCTACAGAGCTGTGACCCTTTATTTTACAGTTAGATGCAAAACAAATTTGGCAGGGGAATCATGGAGGCCTAGAATTTAAGAGCTAGAAGAGAACTTAGTCAAAATCAAGAACATAGAACATCAGAACTGAAAGGAAGCTTAGAACCAGTCCTATAAAGGGCTGATGTGAGAGCCGGAGAGAAGGTACTTCTGTGTCAGTGGATCTGCACACTTATCAGTGTGGGTGTTCACTTCATGGGACAGATTATAATCATTCGTTTCTTTCATCCTGAATAATTCTTGTCCACGCATCCTTATTCTTATGTCCACTATGCTGCAGCCTTCCTCTGGATCTAGGTCTCTGCAGTATATTTGGGACCTATGATCCCTCCCTTTCTCCAAACAACTGACCCTCCACCTTTTTTGGAGCACTCACTTTGTCAGTAAAATCTCTTATGCCAATTTGCACACATAAGCCATCACTAAATATAAACTGGTATGTATTTGTGCCCACTGCGAATCTCTTATTTAGCCCTAAAGGTCACACACTGTAGAAGAATGCCAAATTCATAGTAATATAATAGCTATTGGGGAAAAATTTGCATCCATATACATATGTATATATAATCCATATATGTGTCTATGTCTGTGTGTGTATATGTGCATTTCCCTCCTGTCACCTCCTCTACCCCCTGGGAAGCACCTTGGCATCAAGCGCTATGCAGTTTCCCCAAAGTAATCCAACCTCACTTTTCTCCCTCCTGTTTTCAGGATCATGTATTTAGTGCAGGAAGGCACCTCAGAATGGGGGGTTATCGGGAAGGAAGCAAGCATTTACAATGCCTACTGTATGCCAGGTGTTGTACTAAGTTCTTTCCAAGGGTTATCTCGTTAGATCCTCAATATAACCTTCCAAGGTAGGTGTTGTTATCATCCACATTTTACAGTTTTGGAAACTGAGGCAAACAGCAGTTAAATGACTTGGCCAAGGTCACACAGCTACTGTCTGAGGTTGTGTTTGCACTCCAGGCCTGACTCTAGTTCTCTTTGTAACACACCACTTAACTGCCCTTAGAAAACACTGATTCCAAATCCCATCATGCTACAGATGAGGAAAGTGAGGCCCAGAAAGGTAACGTGTCTCACTCAGGGTCACATAAGGTTTTAGGTAGGAGGTAATGGGTTTTAGGGACCATATCTTTTGATTCCAAATCTATTACTCTTTCCACTAGTAACTGAGAGACCATTAGAACTACAAAGGGCTTGGAAATCATCAAATTCAACCTTTCTCCCTCCGTTTTACAGATGGTGAAACTGAGAGCCCAAGAAGTTAAATGATGAGCCTAAGAGATAGGCAGTTATAAAGCTAGAACTTGTAGGTAGGTCTCCTGAATCTAGGGCTGTGTTATTGTTGTTGTTGTTGTTGTTGTTGTTTACACCCACACCCACACACACATACACACACACTCCTACTAGACTTCCTTCTCTGCTGGGCTGGGAAGATAAAATTTTGTCACTCCAAACTTTTAACTCAAGCATCTTAGATAAGTCACAAAAATCTCATTTGTCCCCATATCCTTAGTATTAGATAGGTCTAATACCTGCCTTCCCCAAATGATAAAATATTGTGAGCCCTGAGTACCTCATAGGAAGTTACTGTACAAATAAAACTTCATTAATGTAAAGGTTAAGAACTGTTGGCTGGGCAGTCAGGAAAATTTACTTCATTGGGGGGGGGGGTTGGGGAGGAGAGACAGGAAACCCTACCATAAACCTTCTTTTCCCTGCATTTGCTTTTAGTGTTATTTAAGGCAAATGCTAATAGAACAAACCTTTATCGGCCAAATTTTTCCTAGGACGTGAAGACCCATAGAAATATCTTTGAACTCAAATAACTTAATCATATTTTTAATAAATTCATATAACTCATTAATCTAACATGATCCCTTAAAGAACTTACAAGAAATCACATAGCGAACATTTTTGTAATACAAAAATTTGTAGGATCATAGATTTGGAACCGGAAAAGCCCTTAGAGGCCATCAAATACAGCTGTCTCATTACACTAATGAGGAAACAGTCACATAGAGAGGTTAAATGACTTAGCTAGGTTCATGAAGCTAGCGAATATCTGAGGCAAGATTCAAACCCAGATCTCTTTGCCTCCAGGTCTAGTGCCCTATCTACTATGCCATGTTCCTTTTGAAACCAAAAAAAAAAAATCTATAGCCAATACGTTTGTAAAGAGAAGCTCATTTCACAGGATGCCTCTTGGTATGTTAATCATTATTGTAATTTTACTTGGGTTTCCTCTATTTGGTGGCTCTTTTATAGCCTCTATTATGCAGGCCTCCAAAATAATGTGGTTTAGAGTTTTTTTTCCAGAACATGTAGTATCTTAGTTAAAAGTTGATCAATTGAAGACTTGTTTCCTGAGTGCATTTGATTATTTAAATTTGCAGCTTTTATTTTGAAATTTATTCCAATTCAGGTTAAAAACTTAGTTCTTAAAATAGATACATTTCTAGAAGCTCTAGTCAACGAGCATTTTTTTTATGTGCCTACTCTATGCTTGGAACTGGGCTAAGCTCTGAGGATAGGAAGAAATGGGGGGGAATAAAAAGCAATCTCTGCTCTCAAGGAGCTTACTCTAGTGGGAGAGGCAGCATGCCATTGATTTGAGCAAAAAAAAAAGATATATGCAGATCAACAGAGAAAAAGCATTAACACTGAGGTCGATCAGGAAAGGTTTCTTGGAGAAGGTTTAAAATATGGCCTGGAACTTGAAGGAAACCAGGACACAGAGATGTGGATTAAGAAAGTTCCAAGGATGGAGGAAAGCCAGTGGAAAATGCACAGAGCCAAGAAGTGAGATTTATTGTTTGAGGAACAGCAAGGAGGCTGGTGCCACTGGATCTCTGAATACATGGTGGGAAGTAAGGTATAAATACTGGAAAAGGTAAGAGAAGCATAGGTTTAGAAGAGTTTGAATGTCAAACAAAGGATTTCATGTTTGATGCTGGAGGCAATAGGGAGTCACTGGAGTTTAATTAATAGAGGGGTGACATGGTCAGATCTGTCTGTTGGGAAGACCAACTTGACAGCTGAGTGGAGAATAAGTTGGAGTGGAGAGAGACTTAAAAGATCAACCAGAAATCCAGGTATGAGGTTATAAAGGTCCGTCCCAAGGAGGTGACAGTGTCAAAGGAGAAAAGAGAACATAGAGATATTATCAAGGCAGGAATGCCATGACTTGGCAACAGATTGAATGGGATAGGCTGTGACAGAGAAAATAAAGATTTGAGAAAAATCCCCAAGATTGCAAGCCTTGGTGTCTGGGAGGATGGGGTGTGCTCTCAACAATAATAGGAAAATTAGGAAGAGGTAAGAGATGGGGTGGGAAGTGAAGATATGGAGTTTAGATTGTGGAATTTCGGATGTCTGTGGGACATTGAGTTCAAAAAGCCTATAGGCATTTAGAGATGTAAGATTTAAGGTTAGGAGAGGTGGTAGGGCTGGATAAATAGATCTGATGTTCAAACCTAATGGAGCTTATAACAGATTTAAGTAGAACAAAATCCATGCATTGCTGAATGCAAGTTCCTTGAGGAGAGTGTTTATTTTCTTTCTTTTAAAAAATGTTACCTGTTATGTTCTTATACAGAATAGGTGTTTAATAAATTCTTTTTGGTTTGGATTAAATTGAATGCACAATGTCTGAAATACATATACTGACATGCCTATTCGATCCAAATTCACATAATAGCCTGGACAATTGACATTTTTCATCCATTTTGATTTTCTGTCATGGATTATTTGTCTGGTCTCATCTTGATAAGCATATATTTCATTGAGGAAACCCTGTAATTTTTGGGACCTTGAAGCAAGAACACAGTGTCATCCACAAATGGGAGTATCTGGAGAACTCTAGCATTCACAGAGAATCCTTTCTTCTAAGTCTTGCACAAGACATTTGCAATGATAGCAACAAACATTTTGGAAGGACACTTATTTCTTTGTTTTATGCTTCATTTGATGTGAATAATGAGAAACCCTTTAAGAAGCATTGGTTGAATTTATTAAGAAATTATATGCACTTTAAACATGTCCAAGAAAGATTCCATATTGGAAGAGAATCTTTGAGACTTTTTCTTGAGTCAAATGCAATTTTGTCTTGTGATTCGCTAAAGTCAGTGAGAACTAATACAATGAGAACTATATTTTTTAGACAATTATAACAATATTTAATCTACTATAGCATTTTTTCTGCACAGTCTACCTATTTCTCATGTTTTCATCAAGGATTCCCTCAATATGTGTAATAGATCATCATTATGATTAATAAACTGATAGTAGGTGATTTTCTTTCAAATACTTTTTTGAAGATAATTATGTATTCATTATTTTTTCTGGTAATGTAAGAATGTTGGAACAAAGAATGTAACAACATAGAATGTTAGAGTTGAATAGTATCTTTAGAATAAAGAATATTAGAATGTAGGATAGCAAAGTCCTTCTCTAATTTCTACTTGCAGCATAGATGTGACCCTGGTTTCTCATTGCCAAGAGAGCACACCTTCCAGCCAGAGAGGTTTTATGTTCTTTTATCTGAAAAAAGTGTAATTAAATTCCAAAGGACTTGCCAGCAGGTTAGATACAGGGCCATAGTATAGTGGAAAGACCAGTTGCTCTGGAGTTATAAGTTTTGTTGCTGCTGTTCGGTCGTTTCAGGAACGTTTGAGTCTTTGTGATCCCATTTGGGGTTTTCTTGGTAAAGATAATGGAGTGATTTGCCATTTCCTCCTCCAGCTCATTTTATAGATAGGAAACAGAGTGAAATGATTTACCCAGGATCACGCAACTAGTAAGTGTCTGAGGATGGATTTGAACTCAGTTCTTCCTTACTCTGGGCCCTAGGCAAATCACTGAATCTCTTTTGACCTCAGGTTTTTCGGTTGTAAAGTTCTAGATGGTCAGTAATGTCTTTTCCAGCTCTAAGTCATGAACATCTTTGGACTTTAGTTTTCTCATCTATAAAATGACAGAGAATACCAGATGGCCTCTGAAATCCTTTTTGGCTCTACATTGTTTATCCTGTGAGGCATTTTTTTGATGGTGGGCATTTTCAAAGACTCTTTGTCATACTGAAGAGAGGCTGTAGTTTACATAGGTGAAAGGGATATCACTATCAAGAAGAGATCACTGACCTTTTAAGGTTTGAATAAAATGATTTTAGCTGTAGAATTGATGTTAGGCATTATCTGGGGCACTACCCCACCCCTTATTTTACAGATAAAGAAACAGAAACCAAGAGAAGAAAAGAACTTACCAAGGAAGGTCACAAAACAATGCAGCTACAGACTGTGACCTAAGGCCCAGATCTAAGGAGTGTCAACATCTGACCCATAGTTTCATTGATGATAAAACTTTAATAGCCTATGAAGCTGTGCCAAAAGAAAACCAATACTACAGATGAATGCAGTACTGAAGCATTTCTAAAAAGAAATCTGGCAAGGCCAGAAGTCATAGAGATCTCTTAAATAGTGATTATTATTTTATATTGATGTTTCATTAAGATCTGCCTTTCTATAAAACTATTCAAGGATTTTATTATTTTTTTATTCTTGTTAAATTTTAGTGCAGTCACTTCATTTGGAAGTGTTAAGAGTTTATATTTCTGATCCTGTATTGCCATTTCCCAAGTACAGTGGAAAAGAAGAATTTTGCAAAAACTTTATATTGATATTTAGAGAAATAAGGATAATAGCCCAGCAAAACTACTAAAACAAAATGAAAACAAAATAAAACAAAAACCCCAACCTTTTCAAGTAGGACAGGTTGATAAAAATCTTTTCATCTAAAGCTAGACTAATTATTTAGCTTGGGTTATAGGTATCCATGGGACTCCAATTCTTGAATTGTGTGGGCCGAGACTAACCACTTGATCTTTCAATTTGCCTTATCTGTACAACAGGGATTCAATTCTACAAACATTAACTATTTCACTGTGTACAAAACACTGTGGGGGATAAAAGGTTAAGAGGACATAGTCTCTGCCTTCATTGAGCTTATCATTTAGTATTAGGGCTAATCACCCTAGTACTATGTATGTCGTGTTATCTTTGTGAGAAAATAAAGGATTTTTTAAACCTTAAAACACTATATAAATGTAAGGTAGTATTTGTATTATAATGGAACTGAGACTGAGGGAAAGACAGAAAATGACTTATTCAAGATCCCATAATTCAGTACTCTGCTTAGCTTCATTTTATTATGCACCTCCAAGATGATAGGTGGCTGAAGTCAATTTTATAGAATAATCTTGGTGCCACCAGAAAAGCTTTGTGTTGTCCTATCTCCATTGGAAGCGTCTCCAGAACACCAAGTATGGGCCACCCAGTTAAAACAACTACTTGTTTTTGTCTCTTCTAGAGATGTCGGGAACAGCAGCAGACATCTCCTTGGTGCACTGGCGGCAGCAGTGGCTAGAAAATGGCACTCTCTACTTCCATGTCTCCATGGGCAGTGCTGGGCAGTTGTCCAGGGCCACTCCTCCCACTCTCCAAGAGCCTTCAGAGATTGTGGATGAGCAGATGCATATCCTGCATATTTCTGTGATGGTGAGTGATTGGGGAAGGAGGGAGGGAAGCCAGGAGTCAGTAAGTCAGAAGACTTGTTGCCATCAGTTGTTTATTGGGAGGTAGGATGGAGAGGTGGGACTTCCACACTTGCTGATGGTCAAATGTGTCCACTGTGGGAAGGGATGTCCTTTTGATAAGCTAAAGATCATTTGATTAGAGCTACCAATTACCCATCAATGGTGATAAGCTAATGTGTTTCATACAATAGATTGAAAACTTCTAATATGTTAGCTTTTGGGTTGAGGTCAATGGGGAGACCTGTTTATTTTTTGAAACATGGTCTACTCAGAGATTATAAGCTGCCCTAGCAACAGACTTGGAACTTTGATGGAATTTCAAAGAAGCAGGCAGCATCAAAGTTGGAAAAAAAACCCAGCAACTTAGACCTCTTTAAATGCTAGAACATATAACACAGAATTGGGAGAGAACTTACAGTTAGGGCATTGTAGTGCCAATGCAATATTTACAGCACCCACGATCACAGTAAAGACTGTGACTATAAGTATCGCATGACATTTGATCACAAAATATGCCAAACTCTCCAGATAGAGGATGAAGCTGAAGGATTATTTAGACACCAGAAAACCAGATCCCAAAACCAGTAAGCCAATTCCATCATAGTACCAAAGATATTCAGAAGCCGTAATAATGCTGAGAGCCACAGCATTCTTGAGCCTTCTCACAAACCAATACAAGATTGATATTTACTCACAAAACTCTATCTCCTTGCCTAAGTTCCTCTGTCTCCAACTGTCTGTCTAGCTGTCTACCAGCTTCTTGTGGGCTCTGCTTTTTCTCAACAAACTCCTCCCACCACAGGCTCCACGTCACTACATTCAGCCTATCAGGGGGCAGAGATTGTCTTCACAGTGAAGCTTCTAGTGGGTTCTGGGGGGCAGAGTTTATCTTCACAGCAGGGGAGGTCTTCAGCCTCCCCCCTAGGTCTGTTAAGGGGCAGGGAAGATGTACAAATTCCCATTCCCATTATAGACATTAAACTCACAATATTTGCTCTGTAAGAAATTTAGAACAAAGCTATTAGATAACAGAATGTCAAAGTTTAGGGAATCATAGATTTAGAGCTGGAAGGGACACAATAATTAATTCCAAATCCATTTTACACATGAAATAACCTGAGGTGCAGAGGTGTTAAGTGACTTTCTCAGGGGCAAAAAATTAATACGCATGAGGCAGAATTAGAACCCAAGTCTTCTTGACTGTAAGCCTAGCCCTCTATCCATTCTACCATGCCCTCTCTAAATTGAAAGGAACCATCTTGCCTTTCTCACCTTCACTAATCTATGACTTTCATCTTCCTTGGTCTGTCACTCTATTCAGGAAATAATATTTGTTTCCTAGATCCAAATTTCATTTGTCTGCCAAATTAATCTGAGCTCAGATCAGAACCTTCCTTAAAATGGATCATATTGATTATATTACACTTAGGATCAAAAATTCAAGATACATAAAAGAGTCCAATATGTTTGGGAAGATATTTGATAATGTCATTTTACATTTCAAAATATCCATATATTGCCTCAGAACATTCTCAAAATCAACCCCAGTTGATGATTATCTCCTGCTTTCAGATAAGGAAAACTAGGCACAAAGAGGTCAAGTGATATTTCACCATAGGAACCCAGGGTTCACGACCCCTTAACTTACGTTCTTGGTGTGTTCAGTGTTCTTACATTTTAATGTTTGGGTTTGGTCTGAAATAGGGCATGTGTATGTTTTCTTTTAGAAATACATCCCAGTCAGACAGCAAGTTAAATTTTGGGCTTAAAGTATGCAGATCATGTGAGGGAAGAAATCAACATCCTTTGTGTTATTTAAGAAGTATATATGATAGAGTTGTGTATGTGAGTAGCATGCATACACACATATACATTATATATACGCATATATATACACATATGCCTATGTATCTAGATTTATCTCTATATATAGTATACTCAAAAGCACAACCCATGTGTATATATACAAATATATACATATATATACTCACACACATATATGTATGTATATATGTATATTTTTATACCAAATGATAGAGTTAAGATTTAAGCTAAATAAGAGGGTATATGTTACATAACATTAACATATTATAAGTATATAATGCCACAATGAATGTGGAAGCACACAGAAAAAGGAGTAGCGTGTTTTGCTTCCCCCACCGCCCAGATATAGGCTAGATAAATGGAACTGGAGTAAGGAAGGGAATGAAGATTCTTGCTTTTCTCCTCTGATTCTGAGATTTCATCTTGGGGATCAGAAATGAAAACTAGAATGCAGCAGGAGCTTCAGATCCCTGAGATTCACTGTTGATTTTCTCTGAATAGTTATGTATAGCACTAACAAACAGGTGAACCTGTACTCACTCTGCAACTTTCCTTCTGGAACTTCAGAGGTATAGTAGACAGAGCACCAGACCAGTGCTCAGGAAGACATGAGTTCAAATCTGTCCTCAGACACTTAAGAACTGTGTGTCCCTGGGCAAGCCAGTTAACTTCTGTGGGTCTCATTTTCCTTATCTCTAAAATGGGAATAATAATAGCACTACTTACGTCCCAGGACTGTTGTAAGGATCAGATGAGATGATATTAGTGTTTAATACATGCTTCACTTTCTCCCATTCCTGTTTCCTGTCAGTACCTACTCTTCTATTCCCATCCTAATCCCTAAGGCCAGTAGTGCCCTTTTTCTTCTCTCCCTCCCCCCACCCCCAATCAGGAGCTTTTACTACAGTGTCTGTCTTTTCAATTAGTCTCCTTCATCAAAATTTACCTGTTGTATATCCTAGCTCCTCTGGCCCTGAGCACTATGATGTAATGAGAATCAATATAATACAATATAGTAAAAGGAAGACTGGACTGGGAGTCAACAGGTCTAGGTTATTTCTAATCTTGCTCTTATAACTAACTTGCCATGTGACTTTGGGCAATTTAGTTCTCCAGGTTTCCATTTCCCCATCTGAAAAATTATGGGCTTGTAATTACATGGTTTCTAGGGTTCCTTCCAGCTCTAATATTCTATATCCCAACATTCTATGACTTTATTATTTATATCTCACATACTTATTAAAGGACTCGAGGCATCTTGCACTTAATTAAAGATGATATATAACATTTTCGAATATAAAGCAGAATGAAAACCATCCAAAGAAAGCAGACGGAATAGATGTTTTCAGGCACCTAAAAATAGTTTCCAAGTATCACTTCAGCTGATGAACTGATGAAATTACAGCCTTTGGGCAATGAATCCGTTTCTAAATCAGGGTAACTATATATGTTTTCTCAGGTTCCTCACCTTGGTAGAGTGATGGGAAGAGTGAGATTCCACCCCTGACAAAACCTTGTTGATTTTGACAACACCACTGTTGTTAAATACTACGACTTTTGTCACATGACTGCCAAGGTCAACCCAGTTAATGTCATGCTGGATCAGCCCCAACTACTATTATTTTAAATTTTGGTTCTATTACCACATGAAGGAAATGAGTTCAGCTGTAATGGCCAGAGCAAACAACTGGGTGCCACTGGTTCAATGTACAGTATTGGCCTCTTTTATTCTAGGGATGCTGGCAGTTAACAGAGGTACAGAAGACTAGAAGCTTTGGGGCTTATCCTTGTTAGAATTGTTTGCTGGGCTTCTGTTGTACAGATCTTTCTCTGGGAAGAAAGAAGAGCCAGTGAATCAGGTGAAGCTTATTTGACCTAGAATATGGTGGATTGTGGGAGATCTGTTGCTTCCTACTGATTGTCTCCTGGTAATTCTGTGTTCCTAACGTGGTTCCATGAACAGAGTGCTACATTTGTGAGTCAAGAGAATCTGAGTTCAAATTTCTGCCCTTTCACTTCGGGCAAATCATTGAACTTCTCTTGACCTTAGTTTCTTCATTCATAAAATTCTAGATGGTCTACAAGGTCCTTTCAAATTCTAAAATCAATGATCACTTGACCAACTGTATTACATGTTTCCTTGGGTACATTGTATATGTTGACTCAACTAAGCTGCTTCAAGACTTGGATGCAGAGTATACTTCAATGGGTCTAGATATGATAATTTGTGTTATAAGGTCAGTGATAGTTGTGTCCTTTAAAAAGCCCTTTGAGTTAATAAAAGAATTCATTTAAAGCTAGGGAGACCTTAGATGCCATCTGGTCCAATCCCCCTTATTTTATAGATTAGAAAACTGAGGTCAATAGACATTAAGTGACTTGTCCAAGGCCATGCAGATAGTAAGTAGAAAAGCCTTGACTTGAATCCAGGTCCTGTGACTCTAAATTCAGTGTTGTGTTGCCTATACCCCACTGCCTCTCTGCTCCTTGGGGCTTTTCTGTTTTAGAGGTCTCAGTACCTTGATAAGCAATGATCTGGGGATCAAGCTTGGAGATAAAAACAGGAAAAACACTTTTCTCTCCCTTTGACAGAACTATTATGACCATACTCTTCTTTTAGGATCAGACACATCGTCACTACAAACATGCAAACAATCCTAAGCTATTGGAATGGAACCACAGTGGGTATTTAGGGTTTGTTAGGTTAACAATAGAGGATTTTTAATGTCAAAGTCAGATGTATAACATTGCATTATTAATATCCAGAAGGCAGGAATCTGGTGCCTGATGAATTCCCCAAGCAACTTTGAGAAGTCATGTGGTTCAGTTCCATCATTTTATAGATAAGGAAACACGGGGGCTAAGGGAGAGGAAATGATCTGCCCAAGGTTCCAAACTTCAATCCCCAGACTCATAGTCTAATATGCTTTCCCATATAAAGCCTTTTGTTCCTGTGTATGATGCTCTAGATTGCAGTGGTTCTCAACCTTCCTAATGCTGCAACCCTTCAATACTTGTATGTGGACATATCTGCATGTGGGCAGACCCACCTGGAGACCAATGGAGGAGCAGTGTCTCAGTTCCTAAGATCATCATAAATATGTGTTTTCTAATGGTCTTAGGTGACCCCTGTTACCCCTGTGAAAGGGTCGTTCAACCCCCAAAGGGGTCACGACCCATAGGATGAGAACCACTGCTCTAGAAGAAGACCTAGAAGAAGGTCTCTAGTAACTTGGGTGGATCATCTGTGGAGGATTCAGGGCAAGATTCAGTGCAGGGACAATAACCCATGGATAGGATTGGATGAGAAGACATGGATAGGTCGTAATATGATGGCGGGAGTACCTGCATTTTTGAGATCATTTGTCTTTGAAGAAAGTGCTTTTTTAAGCCCCATCTTCTTCAGGATCT
Organism: Pseudocheirus occidentalis; assembly: GCA_028646575.1. NCBI lineage: Eukaryota > Metazoa > Chordata > Mammalia > Diprotodontia > Pseudocheiridae > Pseudocheirus > Pseudocheirus occidentalis. The sequence continues at coordinate 70,338,111 of CM053595.1, read as the reverse complement.
TGCCTTGTGACCCTAGGCAAGTCACTTCCCTTTTCTGAGCTTCAGTTATTTCATTCACCACTTGCTTCTCAGAATTGTAAATGCTTGGTAAATCAAAGTGCCATATAGAAAGGTGGATATGTACATTTGTATATTTTTGTGTAAGAGAAATACACACATAGACAAGAATTGAAGATGTCAACTGGAAAACCTTAAACAGAACCAGGGAGGGATGAATTAAGGGAATTGACTGGGAGAGAGGGCATAGACATCTGCCTGCAGAGGGGGAATCTTACTGAGTCCTAAGACAGTTTCTGGAAGGGCTTAGGTCCCCTGCAGGCAGGGTTGTTGGGAGAAAAGAAGGGGGAAGGGAGAAATGCTGCAGTGCAGAACCAAATGGAAGAGAAGGGGGGGGTATTAGAAGGCAAGGGAGCTTTGGAGATGCTGCAGTGCAGAGTTGAGCAGGGGAGCAAAGTCTGTATCCATGTGCATAGATGTGCATGGGTAGGAGTTAGAAGGCGAAAAGAGTAGCAGGACCCAACTCATCTTCCCTGAAAGCATTTTCTTCTCCCTCCCCTAATGACTTTCTTGTCACATCTCCTTTTGACATACCTTTTCATTGTGATTCCCTTGAGGTTTAGGATCTCATTCCAATGACAATGTATATATGTATGTATGTCTATGTATATATGTGTGCATATATGTACACATATTTGTATATGTGTCTGGCTGTATAGAGGTAGAGACTATAGAGTCTACATAACAAACTATATATAATGTAAACATAGACTATATGGATATATACATATATAATGCATGTATATTTTTTTATGTTATTTGGGGGGGAAGGGAGCAGATAAAGGGAAAGAGATTGTCTGTTCCCTTTCTTGTAAAGAGCTCCAGACAGGGCTAGCCATTTGTATGATCACACTATCAGCAAAGTTGATTCTTGTAATCTAGACTTTCATATCCCCTTCAGTGGCCCTGTGAATTCTTTAATTTCTACCTCTCTCCCACCTAGTCATTCTGCTGCCTCAGTTCCTTCATATCAAGGAGAAAAATGGTCTGATAAACTTACCCTCAAAATATTGGGAGCTATATATTATCTTCCCAGAGAGATCTGTGATTAAAGAAAAAGGATAATAATGCTCATTAAGATTTTTGCTTCAACAAAGCCCTTCTCTGATGCTTGTTCACAGTGTAAAGAAAATCCTGGATTCTTGAAGGCTATAGAAACAGAACACAAGCATTGGCAGCCTCAGCAGTTCAGGACTTTAAATATAAAATCAGTGATGGACTGCACATCTGCTGTCCAAGTACCATTCTAGCGTGGTCTGGGAGGGGATGGATTTTTTAGCTAAAGCAACTCATGGTGACTGTGTACTAAATTGCCAAGGGGTGGTCATCTAAATCGGTAGATAGAAGCATCATATACACTAATGGAATCACTGATGCTTGAAGTATTGATGTCAGAATGTTAAAGCCTTCTAGGTAGACAGTGCAAATATTTTATGTCTATTTTTAGATGGGAAAAACTGAGGTTCGGGGAAGTTAAAGAGAACTAAGGGACCTGCATATGGTTTTATACCTTTATTAGAGCCTCAATTTGAAGGTTGAGGGCAGTTTTTGAGGCATCATGGTAATACATGAGGAGAGATACTTTGGAGCAACTCCTTGGTGTCTATCCAACCATAGGACATAAGTCAAGACTTGGCTGGTACTATAGAGTTGGGAGTACAAGAGCTGGAATTGGATGATCACTCCTTTCCCAACTCTTCTCCCTGATTCTCCAGACTTTACCAATATGCATTAGCTACTTTGTTATGTTGGAAGATTTGTCTGTCTTTGTGGTCCTCTCATCCCCTTGGTTAATTCCTTCTGTAGAAGGCTACAGACAAGCCATCCTTTGCTCCTCTCCCAAGTATCTTCAATTATAAGTGTCCCACCCTGTTTGACATGGATCTCATTAATAGAAGAAGGCCTAGTGTGAAGGGGCATCTCACTGAAGCAAAGGGATAAGAGTCTGAATACTAGAAATAGGAAATAAGGCAAGACCAAGAAGGAAAAAAAGGTAATTCAATGCAGTTCCAGAGAGCCACTGCCAAGGGTTCCTCACATCCCCTGAGCTTTGGGAGATTGATCCCAGGATATTGGCTGAGGCTAAAAAGGCAGTCAACCTAGACTCAGGAAGATGAATTCAGTTCTAGAGTCCAAAACTTATTAGCTGTGTGACCCTGGACAAGTCATTTGGTTTCTCTTTGTCTCAGTTTCTTCACCTGTAATATGAGAATAATAATAGCATCTCCCTCACAGGGCTGTTGTGAAAATAAGATGAAATGATATTTTTTACAGCTCTTTGCAAATGTTAAAGTGCTACATAAAATGCTTATCATTATTAATACAATTATTGTTATAGATGAAATTTATCAAGTGCTCTAAGGGTTATAAAGTGATTTAAATACGGTATCCTTTAATCCGCACACCAAACCTATGAGGTATGAGGTATACGAAACAATTATTATCATCCCCACTTTGCAGCTGAAGTAACTGAGTTTTAGAAAGGTCTAATGACTGGCTCAAGGTTGTAGAACCGTTACTAAGCAGAGTCAACATTCAAACTTAGCTCTTTGGACTCTGTCGTCCAGCTTTTTCTTTTACCATGTGGTCGCCCTAGCAAGTATGATCCTTTACTTCCTCTTAGATAGGGATGTTTGAGAAAGATCACTGGGCTATGATAAGAATTCAGAGGAAAGTTATGGGGCTGTGCCTCAGTACAGGTGCTGGGAACAACGTAATTGCATTTATATCACTCTGGTAATCATCCCTTCGATAAAGCCATGGATACAGTCTAACAATTACCCAATTCCAACTTCTGCCATTAATGTTCCCCAGCTCAAGGGCATCTTTAATAACAAAATAATACTTGTGGTTTTTTTTCTTCCTTCTGTTTTTTCCTCATCTCTCCCCAGTGAGACATAACATTAATTACCATAGTTAACAGAAATTCTGTCTCCACTACTGCTGACACCCTCTTCATCTTGGCTGTAGCTTCCCAGAGTCATCTCCCCAATGAAGAGGTTTTTTTAATATATGCAGATTTATTATTTTAGTTATTTACCTTCCCCTCCTTCTTTTGCACTGTCTCAAGTCGAAAAGAATCAATATTGTGTGTATATATGTGTGTGTGTGCATGTGTGCGTGCATGCACTGTTTTCATAATCTAGCTGTCATTTAGGGCTAATTGTGTTGTTTCCTCTTGTGTGGAAGTAAATCTTATCCGTTTTGGATTAAAATTCAATGAAGGTCATAGCAGCTCGAAAACTTACCAGGCTGCTGCAATTAATGTTCGTTTGGCTTTGATAAATTGGAACGCTCCCCACAATAGGACTGGAGTGGATTTCCGAAGCCATAATTCTTCCATTAACTCAATGATTCTGCACATGATGGAGGGCCTTGTCGCTGTTCTGTTTGTCATCTGTCACTTCAAGGATCCAGGCATATGCCTGATATGATTTATCATGATTATGTAGCCTGCTTGTGTCAAAACATTTAAAACTGCTAATTATTCTTGCCCCTGTAAATTGCTGAATTAAACAAAATGTGAGGTTGTTTTCCCTCCCTCCCCTCACCCCCACTCCCAAGCCCTGTGGTTCCATTATCTAGGCTATTATAAATTCCTTCCAAGGCTATGTGGAAATGCTTGCTTAGAGAACCATGCTTAATTATTCACTTGCTCATTCAACACAAGCTTATTGGGCATCTATTGTATGACCAATCCTGTGCCTAGTCACTGTTGGGAGACACACAGAAGTAATGTAGGTAGATGAACGAAAGAGTACTTATCTTGGAGACATTAGTCCTAGTTCTGATACTTAATACCCACAAAGCTTTGAGCAAGTAACATGATCTCTTTATGCTTCGCTTACTCATCGGCAACATGGGCATAATGCTATTGGTATTTCCTACCTCATAGAGCATTGTAAGACTCAAATGAGATAATGAAACAGGATGGACAAGATGGCTAGAGAGATGGATTTGAGTTTAGGAAGACAAATTCAAATCCTGACTCTTATACTTTCTAATGATGTGACTGACTATTTGCAAATCACTTAATGAATCTGAGCTTCAGCATTCTCATTTGTAAATTATAGATACTAACTTTAATATCTATGTCATAGGATTATTGTGAAGCTCAAGTGAAATAATATATGCAAACTACTTTGCAAACTGTTCATTATCGATAATATGTAAGCCAATTGCTATACTATTGTGCTTTGCAGAAAACATTCTGTAAATGTTAGCTATAAATTGCAGCATGGTATAGAGGCAAACTTTGAGGTCAGGAATACCTGGGGTTTTATTTCTGCCTCTGACATAGAAGAAGTTTGTGACCCTGAGCAAGTCATTTAACTTCTGAGTCCCCCTTACCCTTTCCTCCCCCCCACTTCTCTAGGCAACTTTAAGATAATGTTATCATATATTACTGAAGAGTTAACAGTCTCTACTGGTAAAGGCAGTATCCACAATGGGAGTTCCCAGCACTGACATTCACAGTTCTGGGCCAAAAATAGAAGCCGGGAATCAATATTGTATAGATCTTTTCCTGGCCCTCAAGCGCCTCAAAGTTTGGTCTCACAATTTTTATTCACACATGCATATTATAAAAAGTAATGGAAGAATATAGAATTACTTAGTAGTATTTGTTAATGTTGTTGTTCTGAGTTATATGTACAATAGATGTGACTTAAAAACAGAGATTAGTCTGGGTGGCTAGGTGGCGCAGTGAATAGAGCCCCAGTCCAGGAACAGGGAGGGCCTAAGTTTAAATCTGTCCTCAGACACTTAACACTTACTAGCCATGTGACCTTGGGCAAGTCACTTAACCCTAATTGCCCTGCCTTCCCCCCTCCAAAAAGAAAAAAAAAGAAACAGAGATTAGTTTGAGAGGAGGAGATGGGGAAGATCACAAGGGAAATAGGACTTATTCTTTAAGGAATGGCTGAAAAATTGGCACAAGCACATTCTTTTATAGCATCATAAACAAACAAACAAAAACATGGGTCTAGAGTCACAAAATTTTAATTCAAGTCTTGGCCCCATATTATGGGAAAGTTATCTGATCTTTGAACCTCAGTTTTCCCTCCTGTAAAATGAAGTCACTAATGTTTATAATACCTACCATGGAGGAATCATGCTAACAGAACTGAAAATGCTTTAGAAGTATAAATTGTGTTTGGAGTGTAAGTGTGGGGGGAAATAGCAAAGGAAAAGAGCAGGAGGACAAGCACAGTAGGGAAGAATGAAGAGACTAACCTGCCTGGGGCACTAGGGCTATGAAAAGTGAAAATAGAATATATGTTTGGGGAAGTGTGATGGGACCACATGTCTCTGGAATGCAGTTGGTTGGGCATATTCATTAACCATCTAAGGATAATCAGTTCTTACAAGACAAATTCAAAAAGAGTTACCAGTTGGTGGAGTTGTGAATTGATTCATCCATTCTGGAGAGCAATTTGGAGCTGTGCTCAAAGAGCAATCAAACTGTGCACACCCTTTGATCCAGCAATGCCACTTCTAGGACTGTATCATACAAAAGGGAAAAGGACCTACATGTACAAAAATATTTGTAGCAATTCTTTTTGTGGTGGCAAAGAATTGGACATTGAGGGGATGTCCGTCAATTGGGGAATGGCTGAACAAATTGTGCTATATGAATGTAATATAATGATATTGTACTATAAGAAAAGATGAGCAGGTAGGTATCTGAAAAGACTTACATGAACTGATGCAAAGTGAAGCAAGCAAAAGTAGGAGAACATTATGCACAGTAACAACATTGTGTGATGATAAACTTTGCATTCATTTAGCTCTTCTCAGCAATACAATGGTCCCAGACAATTCCAAAGGACTCCAGATAGAAAATTCTCTCCACATCCAGAGAAAGAACTGGTAGTCTGAATACAGATCATAGCATACTATTTTTGCTTTCTTTAATTTTAGTGTTTTTCCCCTTTGTGTTCTCTTTCCTCTTTTACAACATGACTAATATGGAATATGTTTTACATGATTACACAGATATAACATATCAAACTGCTTACCATCTTGAATGGGGGAAGGGATGGAGGAAGGGTGAAAACTTGGAATTCAAAAATTTATAAAAATGAATGCTAAAAGTGTCTTTACATGCAGTTGGAAAAAATAAAATACTATTAAAAGAAGAAGAGTTAACAGTGTAACATGGCTGGTAATATAGATAGTGGCTAGAATAAGAGAAGTGATTGTTATGGTAAGAGCACACATTATTCCTGAAATATGGAATCTAGAATTGAATGTATTGCATTCAATTCTAGATTCCATATTTCAGGAAGCATGTGAACTGGGCTATATTCAGATGAGGACAGGAAGGATGAGGAGAGTAGAGACTAAGCAATGTAGTTGAGGCAGTTGAGGATATTTAGCTTAGAGAAGAGAATATCTTAGGAAGGGAGCATAATATCTGGTGTCAAACACTACGAAATTTGTAATGAGCAAGAGATACCTGTTTTTTGTTTTATTTTTAGCCTGGTCCTCCAAGGGTAGAAATATTAGCAATGGATGAAAATTTCAGAAAAAAATACTTCAATTTAAGGAAGAGATGTTTTCTAATAATTAAAATAATATGTAGAGATCATCTAGTGCAGGGATGGGGAAACTGTGGCCTTCAGGCCACATGTGGCCTTCTAGGTCCCTGGGGTAGGCCTTTTGACTGAGTCCAAGTTTTACAGAACAAATCCTTTTATTGAGGGAATTTGTTCTGTGAAGTTTGGGTTCAGTCAAAAGTCTACACTTGAGGACCTAGAGGACCACATGTAGCTTTAAGGCCACAGGTTCCCCACTCCAATCTAGTCTACAAACTTTCACATAGAGAAACTGAGGTCCTTTCTGGTTATTTGACTTCTTAAAGTCCCACACAAAATAGCAGAGCTCAGATTTTAATTTGGGATCTCTGTCTCCACATCCAGTACTCTTTCATCAAAAAAGCACTTCCAGATATCCAGAAGTATCTGAGAAGGTAGTGAGCCCTCCATGACTAGACGTCTTCCAGTAGAAGCTGTATGGTCACTTACTTTCTGGTATTTTATACTGGGAATTTATTTGTTGTATTGATTGGACTTGAGTAGATGACCACTGAGGGTTGAATGAAATGAATGAGTAGAAAACGATCACTTACTAAATGCAAAGTAAGACAGTCTCTGTTCTCAAGGAGCTCACATTCTAAAGGGGAAGACAACAACATTATGGACATTCAGATGGGAAAGTCTCATTGACCTTGTTGTCAGAATAAAGCAGACAGTAATGATACTTCTGTAATGGCATTTCCAAGAAAAATCATAACACTTTCGGGTGTTGAACCATTTGATGGTGATAAGAACTTTGTCTTCTGCATCTTTGATAGCACCTTCAGGAGCAGTTGTCTGGCTCCATCTCCATAGGGATTGCTTCCTATGATGATGGCTGAGGGCCCTAGGCTGGAAGCAATACTATTTGGTTGGCTCTTAGGTTCAGAATTTTGGGGCTGTATGCAGCAGGGTCTGAGGCTAGAAGATAGTCAAGGTAATGGTGGTGCTTTAACTTGCCTGGCACAAGCTGCTCCCCATCCCTCCCTCATGGAGTCTTGCTACTTCATCTAGGCTGGTTTGCATGCCATATGGTCTGCAGTTGCTTGGCAGTTGATAGGAATGGTTGACCCATTCTCCAGGGTTCCCTGAATCATGGCTATGGGGGTTGACCTGGAAGTGAGATCCGTGATTTTGAGTGAGAGGAGAGGTGCTGCCATTCCCAAGTCTGTTGGTGGTAGTTGGTAAGCAGTTGTTGCTGTCGTTGTGAGGAAAGTTAGTCCTTTCTTCACAATGATCTCTCCCCTTAGTAATGAAGGTGAATGCCTGGGTATGAGCAGGTTTGCTCCTTTCAATGTAGGTCAGTAGGTAGAACTCTATTATTCTCAAGATGCTTGGTTCAAGATTCTGTCTCCTCTAAGGTCTTAGGAGAGATGGGGATAAAGGTGGTGGTAGTGCTTTGACTTGCCTGGCACGTGCTCCTTCCTGTCTTTCCCTCAAGGTGCCTTCATACTTCAACTGGGCTAGCTTGCCTTTTTTATGGTTTCATTCATTTCTCAAATTTTTCAAATCTGTGGGATTTCTCTTCAGTGTTATAGAGAAACTATTATTTCAAAATTGGCTCTTTCTCTTCACTTGCCTGAATATTCATTTAGATAAGTTAGTTAGAGTGAAGGAGTTCCTAGGACCCTGAGATCTTGTTCTTCTATAATCCAGCATTTGCTAGTTTGTGTTTTTGTTATGATATGTAGAATCTCTACATGACTGAGCCCTCGACCCCCAAAGAAGATATATTGAATATGAGGAAGTCCCAGAACCATTTTCTAGTAGTTAGGGCTTTACAATTTAACTTTCAATAAGAATGTCTCCATGTGGATTCTGTCCAGTTATTCCTGCCCGGAAGAGACGATATGGAAGGGGAACAATTGCTCCTGACACTTTTTAGCTCATTGCTATGGGTAGGAGCACAACTGGGAAAGATACCTCAAGGAAGGGAGGGAGGGGAAAACAGAAACTTTCTAGGGATTCAGGAGTATAGTTTTTATGGAATCCTAATAAAGCTACCCCCAGCCCCAATATTCTAACTTAATTATAGGTCTGGCCCCACTGAACTACACACTGTAACTGGCTCACTGTATCTACCTAGTACTTTCCCTCTGCCACTCCCCCCCACACCACCCCTCTCCCCTCTGCCAATGTCCTAACTTCTTCATATGTGTCTCATTGCTCACTGGAACAACAAGTGTGTCCATGAACTCTTAGTTCCCAAGAAACAGCAGGCGTGTTCATGTGATGGGGACCCAACTACTTCCTGTACCTAGTCACTGCCCCAAGACCCGTTCCCACAGAAACAGGTGTGTTCTTGTATTCAGTCACAATTGCATACCTCATCTAGCCCAAGACAGGACCACAATACCTAACTACCTATCTTGACCAGACAGGAGAACCACAATAGCTAGCCAATTAGAGAGCAGCATGACCAGAATGTTTAACCACAGAACCATAGGTGGGACCCCTCCTCATTTACCTAAGCCCTTCACAAATTCCTGCTGCCTTTTTAATATTAATCATATTCCTATATTCTATGTAAATTTTGATTATGTAATCAGCATCTTTACCCTATATTGCTTTCTCTGAAATTGTTGGCTCCTCTTGGAATTTAGCCTACTTCAGGAGAGACTTCAATCTCAATAAATGCCTATGCTTGGGTTAGTGGTGGTCTGACTCTGAATTCTTTGAGACAGTTACAGTTACACATCATGCAACCTCAATAGTTTTTGGGTGTGCAGAACCCCCACTTCAACAACTTTTGGTGTCCCTGGGTTTAAACCACAACAGTTTGACTGATTACTTGGTCTGCTCAGGTGTTCTGACTTAGGTTGAGAGGGTGATGTAGGGAACCACCAGCTTGCCCAAACTCCCTGAGGCCAAAAACTCAGAACAAGGAACTTTGAAGGTTGGAGAATGGTTGCCCCAGGCTGACACACGTCTGACAAGGTAGTTTGCTATAAGCTAAGTCTGTGAGGTAGTTACTAAAAAACAGCCAACACAATATTCAGCTGAAAGTCTGCTATGCAGGAAAAGGAAGATGTTATTCCCCTATACTCAGCCCTTTCCAGACTACATAAGGCCCAATTCTGGGCATCATCTTTTTCAGAGGGATAGTGAAAAAGTGGAAGCAGGGTTGAGCAATCAGGAAGGTGACGTTAACTGGAATCAATGAAAACCAGTTGAAAGACCTGGGGATGTTTACTTGGAACAGAGATGACTTGAGGGAAGCACTAATTGCTGCTTGTAAACATTCAAAGGATTGTAAATGTAGACAAGTGCTCTTATTCTGAGTAGCTTTCAGATGATGGAATTAGGATCTATGGGCTGAAGTTATACAGGGTCAGTTTCAGTCAAGGGTGGAGAACCTGTGGCCACAGGTGGTCCTCTAGGTCCTCAAGGGTGGTCCTTTGACTGAATCCAAACTTTACAGAACAAATCCCTTTAAAAAAAAAGGATTCATTCTATAAAACTTGGACTCAGTCACCCAATAACTTAGAAGGTCACTTTGTGGCCTGGAGGCTGCATGTTCCCCATTCCCATATATGGCTCAAAATGAAAAAGGGTGGGGGAAGCAAGCTGTATATAACAGATTAGCAGTTTTATGCACAATCTATTCTTTCCTAATGTGTATATAGGTGTTTTTTAATTAAGTATGGAATTTTTAAAAGAAAAAATATTCTAAATTTGAAAATCTAAAATTACTATTAATAAAAAACATCAAATTAAGGTAACTCAGTTTTACTTAATACCTATTAGATTGGCGGTAACAAAAGAAAAAAATGGCAAATGTTAATGCCAACTAATCTAGAAAACAATGTGGAAATTTATCTCCCAAATCACTAAACTATGTATGTATGTATATATGTATGTATGTATGTATGTGTGTGTGTGTGTATCCCAAATAGTCAAAGGTAGAGGGAAAAGTCACATACGTACAAAAATACTGGTAAGTAGTATGTCTTATGTAGTGAATGACTAGAAATAAAATGTATGCCTATGAATTAGTATATGACTGATCAGACTGTGATATATAAGTGTAATAGAATATTGATTGTGTCCTTTAAAGTAATGAATATGAAAAAATTCAGAGAAACTTTGGAAGAAATGCTTCTAAAGCTCAGTAAATTGATGCTTGCAGTATATTGAGATTGCAAGCTGCTTTCATCATAAGAGTCAGGCCGAGCAGGTCATTTTGTTTTTAGTGAGCTTTTAAGTCAAGCTTGGCCTACTCTGGCTTCTCCAGATATGGCTTCATCTTACCCTGCATTGAACTAGGGTAGCTCATCCTTGATGATCATCAGAGACATTCCTTAGCTAATCTGATGGTAGGCAATGGTTTAGACTTAATCCCCTGAGAAAATTTTGTACCCCTTGTAGAGAATCTTTTTGGCTTCTCCAATGGTGCCATATGAAAAAGGAGATAATAAACAGGGAATGGCATCTGTGTCATCATTTCTGTACCAGGAGGTCAACTAGATTCACAAACCATGTGTCTGGCAGGCACAGCTTTGTTTAGGAATTAATTAGGAGAGGGAAAAGATTGCTGTTCTGGCAGATTATAGTCTCACAAAGCTTTAAAAACCAGATGGATTTTAAACAAATACTTTCTATGCTCCTTTACCATCTCTTTAAGCATACCTCTGGGAGATGTCTAACTTGTTGCTTTTCCTGGATTGGGTAATGGGGGTGATCAAGAGGTGTAAACACTCAGGAAATGGGACAGAAGAAAAGGAGTAGATATGAATCCATTTTTCATTCCACTTCTCTATAACTTTAGACATATTCCTTTCTTTTTGATTTTTGTTACAAAATGTTTCCCCCCTCTGTGAAATGGCATCACTACTAAAAGGTCTTCCTTTTCCATAAACTAAGATGGGGGTGATGATTCATTAGAACATTTTTTGTAATGGAGAGGGAGTATTTTGAAAAAAAATATTCTTGTTCCTTGGGAGGACTCTTTAAAGAAGAAATATTTCTATTTTCATGAACCACCTACAGTCTCCATTCAAAGTTACCCTGAGAATTAATTGCCAATAAGGAATGTTTTCTTTCTATATTGGTATTGCAAATCGGTTCCATGTCCATCCTAATCTGAATTTGAACCCAGTTTGAGGGCTCCTGTGCCTTTCAGGGAAGCTGTGGGAGAATGTATGATAGGGATGATGAATTGTGGCATGAGCCAGCACCTAGGACTAGAGAGCTAAAAAGGCCATTAGAACGTGGAATGAGGAAGAGCCAAGTTGGCAGGTTACAGGCAGCCATTCCTCTCCAAATGTGGGAGGGGATGAGGGAAAAATAGTTGCACTAATGGACTGCTGGTGGAATAGTGAGCTGGTCCAACCAGTGTGGACCCCAATAAGGACCTAAGCCCAAAGGACTATAAAACTTTACATACCATTGACCCAGCAATACCACTACCCCAGGAAGTAAAGTGTTCTGCCATAACTTGAAGTCTTCTGGAAGAGGTATGCAATCACTTACCAAGGGTCCTATTGAAAGAATTTCTGTTCAAATCCAGGTGCTTCTCAGTGACATCTGAGGTCCCTTCTAACCCTGAGAATCTGTGAATATCAACCATCCCCATCTCTGCAGCAACAGTGGTTTGCTTTATGGCTTGGGCACTCTGCCTGGTACTTGAATTCACATCTCAGCTATTTTCATAAAAAGCTCCCCAACTTTGTTTTGGGGGTGATACAGTGTTCCTAAGAATAATGCTAAGGGAAAACTGGCATTAAGTGTAATTAAGTATGTACTACTGCATTTAGAGAATACATTTTTTTGGATTTGTCTTTAAAGTGTCGTTCTTGTAACAAAGACACCTGTTATGCTAATGACTGTGTTAGTCTCTCTACTGGAGGCCTTGATGTTTTCTTTGCAGAGCTACTGTGAATACATTATGCCCTACGTAGCACTCAGTTGTTGAATATTTTTCCCCTCTCTGTTTCAAATATATGCACCTTGAATTCTCAATTTAGCCTTTGCAATATACCACCTGCTTCCTTTTGGGCTCATATGGGAGATGGCCACCCTATAGGAAAGAAGTGTAGCACCTTGGAAAGATCAGCACGTTGAAAGTCAGGAGAAATGAGAGTCAAGCCCTGGCTATGAGAACAGGGGCAAGTCTTCTGCCTCAAATGTTAAATGATGAGGTTGAAGTGAATGATCTCTAAGCTTTTCTTCTAGCTCTAAATTTCTGTATTCCAAGGTATTGTCTGAAAAATAAACAAAAAACAAAAATTGTTTTCTTGGTACACCATTGAAGCCAGGCCTGGGTCTGGGGTTTGAGTGTATCAGCTAGTGAAAGTAGTGACTTCTGGGCCATCCTAGCTGAACTTACCTAGAGATTGGGTTACCTTAATTGACATTGTCATGGCAATGGCAGCAGGCTGGGCATAAGTTGCTGTAGAGGGAGACTTTTTCAAATCTATTAGGGGACATTTGATGTGGCAGAAAGACAGAAAAGCAAAACCTGCCCGTTTTCCCTGCTATCATTTCAGAACACACTTATCTTAGAATTCTATGGAAAATAAAAGCTATGTGTAACCTTGGACGTTTCTTATCCCCTCTCCCTTTTCCCTGATAATTAATCAATAAGCAATCATTTATTATCTACTTTATGTCAGGTACTGTTTCTGGGATATAAAATTGTGAAGAAAATGCTTCCTGTCCTTAGCAATTTCATATACTATGGGCAAAGAAGCAAATACATAGAAAATTAAATATAAAACACATGTATGTAATACATATACATATCTGAATGTGATTTATTTATTTGAAATGTATTTGAATTGCATTTATGTGAATCATAGCTATATTTATTTCCATATATTTCCCTTTACAACTAGAAGAATCATGATAGACTGCTTCTAGAAGGCTGCACTTGAACTGCATTTGGAAAGAAGTAGGATTTCTACATTGCAGAGGTGATGAAGGAGTATACTTCAGGTATGGGGAAGAGCCTGAAGAAATGCACAAATACAAGAAGTAAAACAGCAAGCACAAGCAACATTAAGCAGGGTAATTTGTCTGAAACATAGAGTAATGAAGGAATCTCAGAAAGATGTACTAGAGCCGGATTATGAAGAGATTTAAATATCAAACAATGGAGCTTATATTTGACTTTAAATAAAAAGGAGCCATTAAAGCTTCCTTTCCAAGGGAATGATGTGATGCTATTTGTGCTTCAGGAATATCTGTATCTATGGATACATAGATGTTTATATCTATCTGTCTATATTTATTTATCTGTTTGAGAATGGCTTGAGGAGGGGAGGTACTGCAGCCTAGTAAACCAATTACCCATAGTTTAGGTGAGATAAAAAAAAAGCCCTGAAGTAGGATGGTGGCCCTGTGAGGAGAGAGAAGAAGATGGATGGAAGATATATGGTGGAGGTAGAATCAACAAGATTGGGCAACTAATTATATTTGAAATATCAAGGAGAATGAAGTCTCAAGGATAACTCCAAGGTTGAGAAGCTGAATGAATGGAAGGAAAGTGGTGCTCTCAATAGAAAGAGGGTTGTTATGTAGAAGGAAGAGTTTGGAAAGATGATGAGTTCTGATTTAGATATGTTGATTTTGAGATGCTAATGGGACATCCAGTTGGAAATATTCAGGATGCAACTAGTGTTATGGGACTAATATTTAAGAAAGGTATTAAAGGTAGATATACAAATTTGGGAGTTATCTATATATGTAATAATAATTGAATCCAGGTGAATTAATTAGAAAACCAAGATAAAGAATGTAGAACGAGTGGAGGGCTAAAGAAAAAAGTCTTGGAGCAAATTCACATAGTAGAGCAGGGATACTGCTGATACAACAAAGGACACCTAGAAAAAGTAGCCAGAGACGTAGGAGGAGAATCAGTAGTAAGAACAAAATCTAGTGAGAAGACAGGGTTAGAGAGGAGGAAGTATTTATCAGCATCAAAAGCAAGATGTCAAAAGTGATAAGGACTGGGGCAGCTAAGTGGATAGAGCATTGGTCCTGATGTCAGGGAGAACTGAATTCAAATTCAGACCCAGACACTTACTAGCTGTATGACCCTGGGCAAGGCACTTAATTCTGCTTACAAAAAAAAAAATGAGAAAGACTGAGATACATCACTGGTAATTTTACAGAAAGCAGTTCTAGTTGGGTGATAAGTTTGGAGATTTCATTATAATGGGTCAAGGAGTGAATGTAATTGGAGGTTTTGATTGTAGACAGCTTTTTTCTAGGACTTTTGCCTGTGAATGTGTAAGGGGGTCATCTTTGACAGTTCTACTTGTCTGGACAAAGTCTGATCAGAGTTCTAAGAGAAGCAATTGCTGAGTTAAGTCTTCTCAGAGTTCTATTCTGAGACAGTACTTGCTCATTTTAATGTGGAAAATTATAGAAAAGTGGAGAAAATAGAGAACATAACTTGCTTCAGTGATTTGCATATGAGGAATTGAAGAATTGAAGAACTTTTAGGTTAATGTTTGTGGAAATATGGATGCCACGGAGGAGCAGAGGGAGGGAGAGAATTTGGAACCCCAAATTGTAAAGAATCAATGTTAAAAATTTTTGTTTGAATACAGTTGAGGAAAAATAAAATAAAAAATGAAATAAAAAAATAAAATGTGGACTATTTTATTTTTGTGTGATAGACTTAATTTGCCTAATTATAGATAGGAAGTAAAAATTTGCTAACTAACCATAAGCTAAGATGGGATCATTCACAGAGAGAACCTAAATACTGCACCAGAAAAAGAATATCGGATAGGGGTGGGTAGGTGGTGCAGTGAATAGAGCACCAGCCCTGGAATCAGGAGGACCTGAGTTCAAATCCAGCCTCAGACACTTAACACAAAAATTAGCAATGTGACGTTGGGTAAGTCACTTAACTCCATTTGCCTTACCTTCCCCTTCCAAAAAAAGAAAAGAAATAAAAAAGGATATAGGAAAGGAAAAGTGAAAGAACAGATTTCAGAACTATATCAGAGAGATTCAATCACATTTGTTGCTGGGAATTTGATTGGTCAATGAGAAGGAGAAATATTCTGTACTTCTATCTATTACTAAGAAGAAGGAATATAAAGAATATAGGTAGGCTGCTATCTATTATGACTTGACGCTGAGGAGTAGAGAAAATAACATCTCTTCTCTATTATCATTGTTGCCAAGAAGATGACTTCTAGAAAATATTCTCTACTACCTATTATTATTTGCTACTGAGAAGAACAAAAGGAAAATTGTAAAGGAAAACAAAAGATAGTTCTTTGCATACCTTTTGTTATTTCTGAGAGAAGGAGGAAGAGGAGGAGTAGAACTCTGCAAAGGAACAAAATTGGAGAATCTTCTTCAACTTTAGGACAAAGGTAGTTTCCTTTCCTAAAAGAGCATGATGGTACTTCAGTTAAAGGTATTAACTAAGCTCAGACCTCGAAGTAACATATTATAGCTGCCATTTTGGAGTAAGCCTAGCTAAGCAAAGAAACAGTTTTGAAACAGAACATCAGAGAAGCACTGTGGCTGAGATGATGTCTCCATAAGGTGTTAATTAAGAACAGTATAAATCTACTCACTAAAGCAATGGTAGTATCTATTCTATACAGAATCTTTATCACTTTTTAAAGAAGATTCCTGAGCTAGAAAGAGAACATCAAAGTTTAAAATTCCAGAGTAGAGTTCCTCTGGTCATATGTGTTCCCTGCATATGTGTTGTACTATGTTAGGATTTTAAGTGTGTACCCACTTTTCCCATAGAAACTCTGTGCTTTGGAAGAATATAATTGAGGTTTATGGTGGAAAGTTCATGTAAATATTTGCTTTTCTTTTTCAAGTAATGTTCTGGTTAAGACTAATTGAATGTGGTTGCTGACTTGTTAATAGGAAATACACTGGTGGGGGCTTATGAGCTATATAATGTTTGTGGAACTAGTCACCCACAAGGATTAACCCAAAGATCCTGAGAATTAGAGTACTAGACATATGACTGTGCTCTGGGTATCCATACCACCCTGCTGAAAGGAGTACAGGTGTTGTAATTGAGCCAATCAGGTCAGGAAGAGAAGGAATCTGAGGGGATGTAAAGTTATTGTCAGGCCATGGGCTACAAAGGAAGAATTTAGGAAGATAGCTTACATGAATGGTATGACCAAGTGAAGTTTGGTCTGAAGGGGAATGAAGATCTGAGCGCACACACGCACACACACACACACACACACACAGTAGGAAAAGAGTCAGTGGATAATGAGTGATTGAAAATTATGAAGACACAGAAGGAAACTACCAAAGAATTAATAACACAAGTAAAGGTATTGGTCTTTTTGTGAATGGCCACCTCGTCCTCTCAGACTAGAGAAGAGGAGAATATAGTAGAGGATAATGTTCATGTAATTTGGAGTATAGTGTTAGGGAGAAATGTGAACCATAAATGGATAAACTCAGTTTTTTGCTTTGTTTCTTTTTTTCAGTGAAGTGTTTATCAAGTTCCTCTATTGGGAAGGGATTTGTTTTTTTCAACCTTTACTATCCTTTGGAGTGATAAAGACAACCCATATGTTAAAATATGGCTTCTTTTTATTTGTCCGATATCAATTTTGAAAGGAGGGCATTTCATCTCACTAGTATTTAGGAGCAGGAACTGGGAGTTTGTCTTTGTTTCCTCCATAATGCTTAGCACAAGATTAGACATATAGTATGACAGACTTTTAAGGGACCTTATAAATCATCTAATCTAGCCTTACTTTTGTTTTGTTTTTTTTTGGGTTTTTTTGGGTTTTTTTTGCTTTTTGGAGGGGAGAAGGCAGGGCAATTGGGGTTAAGTGACTTGCTCAAGTGTTAAGTGTCTGAGGCCAAATTTGGACTCTGGTCTTCCTGACTCCATGGCTGGCACTCTATTCACTGTGCCACCTAGCTGCCCCTAGCCTTACTCTTATAAATGAGGAAACTGAAGTGATCAGAAAATATTTTTGAATGAATCAGTTCCATGCTGAGAGAGCTTCTCCTTTTTGTGAGCATGGATATGATAGCCTTAGTCTTCTTTTTCTTTCCTTATTCTTGCATATCCACATCCTTATTTAAGGGTAGGATAATATGAAATTGGGGGCATTGGTCCATTTTAGCTGGGGAAATCTTTCTAACATTGGTTGGTTGTTAAAAGGCAGAGGGCAGGAGAAGGTTGCTATCCTGTTGGTATAAACTGACCTATCTGTTATTGGACAAGGCCATAGGATTTCATGTCCTCAGATTTACTATCTCATTTAATTGCTTCTTTGATATTACAAGGCCTTAGAGGGTGCTAACACAATGTGGAGTTCTAACCATTAGAAAAAAAGTTTTGAATAATTAAAAACAGAGAAATAAAAAGACAGATTGTTCAATTTTCCCTCCCAAAAAGGACCATTTACAAATGTGTTGGGTTGTATCATAAAGGCTTCCTAGGGGTCTTTGGGGAGAAAAATTTCAGTGGTATGATTTCTCCTTTGAAAACAAAGTTCTTTCTCCTTACCTGGCAAGAAGCAGGAATATTTAGGGCTGCCCATGCCACTTGCTACTAAGTGAAAGTGAATGAGACCATGAAATCCTAGGCAATTTCACTCCCATTATGAAAAGGGGGCAGAGAGAAGAGGCAGAAAAAGGAAATGAGTCAAAGGAGTTCATGTAGAGTTTAGAACATCTTGTTTTCTTATATTAAATATTTCCATTTCATTTTACTTTTATCTCACAAGTACCCAAAATATTTTCTTCAAAACCATCCTAGGTAATGGAGCAATACTAGGATTATTATTCCCATTTTACAAGTGTGGAAACTCAGGCTCATATTGTTTAAATACTTTGTCCTGAGAGTCAGAGAGCTTAGTCTTCTCACTTCACTGAAAACCACTTACAGGTAATGTAATGTTAGTTGGAGAAGCTGGGTGGTGAAGTGATTGGAGCACCAGACCTGGAGTCAGAAAGACTCATCTTCTTGAGTTCAAATCTGGTCTCAGACACGCAAGTCTCTTAATCTTGTTTGCCTCAGTTTCTTCATCTGTAAAATGAGCTGGGGAAGAAAATGGCAAACCACTCCAGTGTCTTTGCCAAGAAAACCCCAAATGGGTTATGAAGAGTCAGACGTGACTGAAATGGACAAGTGTTAGTTGGGCTAGACTGAGACACCTGCTTCCAGTTGGATAATGATTATCCATCGCTAAAAGGTTCAGACCTAGTAAAAGCAGGTCTTATCCTTTCACTCACATCTGTGTACAAAGTAAAGGTATTTTAAAAGAACATAAAGTACAGCCTTGAAGGAGAAACGATGGTGCAAAAGAATAATGAGCCACCCTATGGGTAATTGCTACTAGGTGGACAATTTCCACCTCACTTCGAGATGATGATGATGAGATAAGTGAGGGGGAAGAGGAGCTTCTTGGGTTTATTCCATTAAGACAAGCATCAGGACTTTTTAAAAATACCAGTTGGTGATGTCTTTTTCCTTTTCTGAATTTCTAAGCATTGATTGCCAGAATAAAGACTGGACTTTGCGTGATATGCAATGGAAAGTCACTAAAGAGTTTTGACCAGAAGAGCTAGCTAGAACTGGCTCAGGAAAGCTGATTGTTAAATGTTCAGTATGAGCATTTCTACCTTGAAAATGAACAAATACTACAAATTAGTGCTTGATATATTGTTTTGTTTATTGCTTAGATTTAAGAAAGTGATGGAGAAAACTTCATTAATACAGATACAACTTAAAAGTGTGTTGTATAGGCATTTTTTTCCCCAGAGGCCTGAGTATTAAACAGTTACCAACACAGGCAGGTAGAGAAGTAACATTTGGGTAACTAGTACTTATTCCTTAAAGAATCATCATTTAGCCCAAACCATCAAACATCCTAAGATGTTAGGACAGTAATGAACCCAAAGAAGGAAGGTATCAGTGTGATTAGTTGTTTAGACTAAATTATAAGACCATAAATTTAGAGTTTAGAAAGGACCTTGGAGGCTATGGAGTCCAACTCCCTCATTTTATACGTAAGAAAAGAATGCTACCAAAAGGTTAAGTGATTTGATCAAGATTATACAGCTAAGAGTGAAGTGAGCAAAAGCAGGAGAACACTTTGCACAGTAACAGCCACATTGTGAGATGACTAACTTTCATAGACCTGGCTCTTCTCAGCAATGCAAGATTCTAAGACAACTCCAAAAGACTCATGATGGAAAACACTCTCCACATCCAGAGAAAGAACTATGGAGTCTGAATGTGCATCAAAGCATACTATTTGCTCTCTTTTTTGTTGTTTTGTTTTGTTTTCTTTGTTGTGGTTCCTAATTGGTTCTGATTCTTTGGTTCTAATTCTCCTTTATAACATGACCAATGTGAAAATATGTTTAATATGAATGCATAAGTAGAGCCTATATCAGATTGCATGCTGTCTTTGGGAGGGAGGAGGAGGTGGAGGGGGAGAAAAAAAAACCTCAAATTCTCATGGAAGTGCATATTGAAAACTGAAAAAAATAATTAAAATTTTAAAGAAAATAATGCAGCTAAGAAGTATCTGAGATAAGATTTGGATAAGATTCGGTCTTCCTGACTCTATACCTGGTGCTCTGTGCTTTATGCCACTCGGCCCCTCAGGTTTCTACCAGCTCTACATTCTGTAATTTTATGACTAAATCTGGAAAGCCAGAGTGATTATAGATAACTGGCCTTGATATTAGGAAAACCTGGGTTCAATACACACAACAGCTATAGCCTTGGGTAGGTTATTTAACCTGTAGATGCTCCAGGTAACATTTTAAGATGTTTTGGCATGGTGTCATATGTGTGTATGTAATCCCTATTGCCCATTAGACTGAACTGGTACATCACCTTAATTAGAGAGTTCTGAGCTACAAGTAGGGCTAAAGCTGATTGGCTATCTAAACTAAGGCTAGCACTAGTATGATGAGCCCCTGGGGGCAGAGAGCAACTTGGATGGTTAAGGAGGGATGAGAGAACCTCAGTAGGAAAAACAGAGTATTTAACAGCTTCCGTGCCAGTTTATATTAGTATTTGAACCTGTGAAGGGCTGCTGCACTTACACTCAATTAGTCAATTCATATATATTCAGTCTGCCACTTGGCAGGTACTGTGCTAAATGGGGAGGATACAAAAAAAGGCAAAAGACAGTCCCTGCTCTCAAAGAGTTCACAGTCTAAAGAGGGAGACAATCTGCCGACAGCTATGTGCAAACAAGATCTATACAGGATTCACTGGAGAAGATCTCAGAGGAAAAGCACTAGGTTTAAGAAGAACTAGGCAGGATTTCTTGCAGAAGATAGAATTTTAGCTGAGATTTCCAGCCTGGGTGCCATAATAAACAAAACAAACAAACAAACGAACAACCCTGAAAATTGCAGGGGTTGGATCTTCTTTTGTAGGAAAATTATTTAGAGGAAATTCTTTAAACCAATGGAATCATGCGTCTGGGTAGGAAAAAAAAAATGAATGACTGATCTGAAAAATATATAGTACCTGTGATAGACATATATAGAGATTTAGGTTCTTCTGTCCACTTGCATATTAGTACGTTGGGCTACTCAGAGGGCAGAAGTAGAAACATTAGATTGAAGTTGCAAAGAGGTAAGTCAGGGGAAGAAATCCTTGGGCTTAAAACCTCAATATACAGTGGTTTTCCCCTAATTGCAGCCCTTCCTGCAAAGGCTGGATGATTATTTGCAAGGTATATTGTAAAGGACATTCTTTTTCACACATGAATAGATTCTGTGGTGTCTAGGATCTCTCTAATTCTTGAGGTTCTGTTGGTACCCTCTTATTAACATGGGTGACAGAATTCCTTTGGTTCTTGAAGAAATAAGCATTACCCTGGGACCCCAGTCTCCCCCTATAGCTTTCCCCTTAGCCTTTACCTTATACAGTGGTTCTCAACCTTTCTAATGCTGTGACCCTTTAATACAGTTCCTCATGTTGTGGTAACCCCCAACATAAAATTATTTTCGTTGCTATTTCATAACTGTAATTTTGCTACTGTTATGAATTGTAATGTAAATATCTGATATGCGGGATGTATTTTCATTGTTACAAATTGGACATAACCCACAGGTTGAGAACCGCTGCCTTATAGTCTTGAAAAGTCAGTAGTATGTCCCTAGAACAGGAATTCTTAATTTGGGGGGAGTTATGGACCCCCTTTTCCAGTCTGGTGAAGCCTATTGACCCCTTTTTAGAATCATAATTCAAGAAAATGTCTAATTTAAATGAGAGGCTAGTGAAAATAAAGATGTCTTTTTTTCCCTTTCCAAGTATGTGGTCTGCCTGCAATCTATCCACAGACTAGGGATCAAGGACATTAGATTAAGAAGCTCTGCCCTAGAGGCTGCTCATAAAACAGTAGGATATTTCATCAGTGTTTCTGTTGCTGTTGGTGTTCCTTTCACAGTGATTATAGCCCTTCTTCACTTTAGCAGAGAGTTTCATGAATTAGTGTTGACAAAAGAATCACAGGATACTCTACTTGGAAAGGATTTCAGTGACCATGTAGTCCAATCTACACCCAGGAGAATCCTTAAAAATAAGAAATTAATCCCAGGGTACTGAGTCTTCCAGCTATGAGCTTCTCTACTAAGACAGTCTTTAGATGATAAACACGTTATATATAAACCCATACTCCATGTTTTCTAGCTTGGTTAGAGCTTCCAGAGACTGGTCAACTGAGTGTAGCCTTCCAGAACCTGGGGTCACAACCAGAGAAGGAGATGCTGAAGGAATTTGGTAGAGGCCCATAGACCTACCATGAGCTATTCTATCTCCTTTTCTGTCTCTGTTTCTCCTTCCCTCTTCTCTCCCTCCAAAACCCAGGATAAAGCTTTAAGAGCAGCCTTTCTGCTCTCTTCATTTAGACACCACGTTTCCTCTCAAAGCTCCTGGCTGTTTCCCAATCTTCCCCCACACTCACTCTCCAGGGCATCACCAGCCAGCCTATCTACAACATAATTATACTTTGATTATTCTGGCCCCAGTCAGACTGGATATACTCAATTCACATGTGATTTTTGATGAAGCTTTTGTTTTATGATCATGCTTCAAGAAAAAGGTCAGTTCTTGTATCCAATCAGTTAGTAAGTTGTATTGATTGTACCTCAGCAATTTTGCTTTTATCCATTCCTTCCTCTCTGTTCCCACTGCTGATATTCTCCTACGGGTCCCACTTACCTGGGTTCTTGTAATATGTTGATGACAAGTCCACCTTTTTTTACTCTCTGTCTGCAACCCCTCTTACCCTCGCCATCCTTCATACTATTAACAGAATGATCTTCCTTATACCTAGATGTAATCATGCTACCATTCTGACCAAAACTCTTCAATGGTTTCTAGTGTTTAGCCCAGTAAAGTTGAAAGTCCTTAGTCCAGCATTCAAGGACTTTAACAATCTGGTACTTCACTGCTCAGATTAACATACTCAAACACTCTACTGCAGTACAACTAAAGTGGATTACTTGCTTTCCCCTCACAAATGTCAGACTTTTCCCATATCCATATCTTTGGTTATATAGTTCTCTTACCAGGAATGTACTCCCTCTCCAGACTTATCCATTCATTGACTTCTTACCTCACCCTGAAAGCTCAACTCAGGATCACAAAATCATAGGATCAGAGAGAGTTGTAAAAGACATAATTCATAGGTCATCAAGTCTAAACTCTCATATTTTAGAGGGGTGGAAATGAAGGTGCATAGAGGTTAATTGATTATCTCAAGGTCACAAAGATAGTAAGTGGCAGGACCTGAGTTTGAATCCAGGAACTCTGACTTGACATTGAGCAGTCTTCTCATTGTACTGTGCTTAAAGACCACCTTCTTAAAAAAAGGCTTCCCTCAGCCTGTGTACTTGCGTTTCCCCTGCTCAAACCTCAAATTCAATTCAGCCCAACAAGTAGTGATTAAATGATTACTGTTTGCAAGGCACTGAGCTAGTTGCTTAGAATACCAAGGCAAAAGATAAATCCTTGACTTTGAGGGGATTGTATTCTACTGGGGGAAGGGGAGGAAAAAAACAAGAATGTAAGTAAATGAATACAAAATATAGGGATAGAGATGGGACAGACCAGTGATTTCATTAGTATAAGAACTTTCAGATGTAGAAACATCCTCTACCAATGTGGATTTCCTTTTCTCTGAAATTTAGAGTTATTTAGAATATCAAGAGGTTAGGTGACTTTTCCAAGGTCACACAGCCAGTATGTGTAAGAGATGTGACTTGAACCTGACTTGGAGGCCAGTTGTCTACCCACTATGCCAGGGTGCCTCTATATATAATAATTATATATGCAAAATAAAGTAATAAATAGGGTGGGGGGGAGAGAGAAAGAGAGAGAGAGAGAGAGAGAGAGAGAGAGAGAGAGAGAGAGAGAGAGAGAGAGAGAGAATGAAAATAAACAGAGTAAGTGCTAAGATCTGGAGGGTCAAGAAATGCCTTATGTAGGTGGTGGGTCTTGAGCTTTGCTGAATGTCCCTTTGTACCTTTCTTAAGCCATTACTTTGTATGACTTCAGAAGATCCAGAATTTCATCCATGAATTGTCCCTCTACTGAAACAGGTTGTAATTCTTCCACAATGTAATAAGATTTTATGGTCAAAATCATTTATTATCTAGCAGTCAAGCTTCTGGTAGCCAGTTTCTCATAATTTTTGAATCATGGACATCTCTTGTTGTTCAGTCATTTCAGCCATGTTTGACTCTTTGTGACCCTCTTTGTGGTTTCTTCCTTCCTTCCTTCCTTCCTTTCTCCCTCCCTCTTTCTTTCTTTCTCTTTCTTTCTTTCTTTCTTTCTTTCTTTCTTTCTTTCTTTCTTTCTTTCTTTCTTTCTTTCTTTCTTTCTTTCTTTCTTTCTTTCTTTCTTTCTTTCTTTCTTTCTTTCTTTCTTTCTTTCTTTCTTTCTTTCTTTCTTTCT
>CM053595.1:70224987-70305181 GCA_028646575.1 Pseudocheirus occidentalis | reverse complement strand
AATTTAATTATATAAGAAACAGTTCTATGTTATATAGACACATAGAATCTATAATATGGGAGTTTTATATTATATATACACAAAATATATACAGACATCTATACTTATATAAACACACATAGAAATATATACATAGACGAACTTTGCATGTGTATATATAATCTGTATGTACTTATATGCTATCTATCCATACATGTATACAAATGTAGCAAATAACAAATAGCAATGAATCAAAGACATTGTGCAATCAAGGGCCAAATGTTTGTATACACAGTGAGCTTTATGAGTTTGTAACAAGGGGAAATTGAGGCCCAGTGAGTTGCTTAAAGTCACAGCTAGAAGGAAACATAGCCAGATTTCATACTGAGGCCTCTTTGTTCCATATCCCGTCCTCTATCTCTCTATCTCTCAGAGCTTTGGTTTCATCCATCATGGACTGGAACAGTTGAGAATGGGATCCTTGAGGAGTTGAAGAATTGATTGGGGCTGCAAGGACCTGGACAAGTAGTGAGACAGTAGGAAAGATGGCAGCATGGTCTAAGTCAGGTAGGAAGATCAACGTGGCCCAGGATGGAGAAATGAGAATGTTTGAGCCAGAAGGACAATTCGAGGTCAACTGGCCCAAGACCTTCATTTTATAGAATAGAAAACAGGGGTGAAAGTGACTTATCCAAGGTATTAGAGACTTCCTTTATGAGTGGGGACAACCATAGTTTCTCAACTCCTACTCTGGTGCCTTTGCCAGGTAAGTGGAAGAACTGTACTGAGAAAGAATCCAGAAGTATGGGCTGAGTCCCTGGGTCATTTGGCTTCCTCATGCTCCAAACCCAGTCTTGTTATTGGGCAATGCTGTCTCTTGCTTCTCTCTCTCTAGCTCAACTTTTCAGAGCCATGCTAAGAGGCTGCCAAGCATAAAAAGTCCAAAAGAACTCTAATTTTGAAATAAGAATAACTGAATTTGGGTACCAGTTTTGCCACTTATTGTGTGAACGTAGGTCACTTGCTTTCCTTTCCCGAGCTTCATTTCTGTCATGTGAAAAATAGGATAATGATGCTGGTCCTATCTCCCTCACTGGGTTGCTAAGAGGAAAATGTTTTAGAATATATTAAAGTGCTATATAAATGTGAGCTATTATTATTATCTCTGAGTCTAATCTGTCCTCCATGCTGAGGAGACCGAGTGTTGGACAGTGACTCAGGGCAACAGCTGCTTGGAGTGAAGGAGGAGGTAACAATACCATCTGTGTTGAGGCCAGAGGCTTCTGCTCAAGTTGGAGTCAGGAGGATTGGGTTTGTATCTAGGTTCCAACACCTAACCGTGTGACCACAGGCAATCATTATATTTAAAACTAGAAGAGACCTTAGAAATCATTTATTCCAGGGAATCTTAGCCTGCGGTCCATGACCTCCTCCTCCCCCCGCCCCCCAAAAAAAGAAGAAAAAAAGAGACCATGGATAAATTTGAAGAAATCCATGAAATTGGAAAGGAAAACAATATATTCTTTTAAAAATATTCAATAGTGGGATTGCTGTTTTGGGGTGGTAGGTAGGGGAAGGGTGGGGAGAAAATTTGTAACTCAAAATCTTGTGGAAATGAATCGTGTAGACTAAAAATAAACAAAAGTTTAATTTAAAACAATAAATAAAAATATTCAATAACCTCTTAACCGAAACTTAGTACTTCTTTCAGTTATTTTAAAGCATAATTATGAAGAGCGGTCCACAACGCT
This sequence comes from Pseudocheirus occidentalis, assembly GCA_028646575.1. NCBI lineage: Eukaryota > Metazoa > Chordata > Mammalia > Diprotodontia > Pseudocheiridae > Pseudocheirus > Pseudocheirus occidentalis. The sequence goes on along the minus strand of CM053595.1, from coordinate 70,303,451 downwards.
TTCACAGACTGCCACAGGGGGCTATCATACATGCACAAAAATGATTGATCTCTGATCAGCTGGATGGTTCAGTGGATAGAAAGGTGGACCTGCCATGAGGAAGCGCTGAGTTCTAATGTGGTCCCAGATACTTACCAGCTGTGTGACTCTGGGCAATTTCTTTAACTCTTGTGTGTCTGTTTCCTCATCCATAAAATGGTGACAACAATAGCACTTACCTTCCAGGCTTGTTCTGAGGATAGCACAGGGGCAGGCCCATAGTGAGCACTATTGAAATGTTCATTGTTATTGGTACCATTGCAGTCCTTGTTGTTGTTGTCTTCTATTCTGACCACTGAGGTCTAGTGACTTGCTTAAAGTTATAATAAGGAGGAAACAGAGCTAGATTTGGAAGCCTCTTGTATCCAAATCCTCTCCTCTGTCTCTTTATTTCTCAGAGACTCAGTTTCTTCATATGTGAATATGGATAATATTTATCTCTACCACACCTTATTTTGTTTTAATTTTGAGTGCTATCATAGCATAGAGATTATAGGACTTAGAGGAGGAAAGAACCTTAATGGTCACCGAATCCAACCCCGTCAATTTACATATGGACAACTGAGACTGAGAGGGTCATGATTTCCCTAGATCACACAGGGAATGGCTGAGGCATGATTTGAACTCATATCTTCCTCACTCCAAATCTAGTTCTTCATGACCACACCAAGGGACGGAGCTTAGAAGCTGCTACAGGACTTGCAGTCTTTCAGCTAGCTTTAGAATGACGAAACTTAGCATTTTGTTAAGTAGCATTAAGTTAAGAGTCAAGATAAGAAGCTACCAGATGCTCCCCCCATCCTCTGCATTGGCAGCAACCCAGTGAGCTCCCTCCTCTTACCCTAGCTACCCCCAGGGAGCCTCCTTTCCATTGTTTCAGTGTTCCAGAATCTCAATTACCATTGGGGCCCTGCCTGGCAGACAGGCAGTAAGCATTTATCAAGAGCTTAATATATAACAAGTACTGTGCTAAATGCTGGGGTTATGAATACAAGCAAAAAGAAAGAGAGGCCCAGTCCACAAGAGGCTTATATTCTAACAAGGGAAGACAATACACAAAAAGTAGCTAAAAAATAATGTGGATTGGGGGGGGGGTGGAGAATCGAGAAAGTATCTGCTCTGCCCAGGAGTGGATGTGGGTGGCCATTGTATCAAAGTCTGAAAAGTCAGTAGGAAGGAAGGTTATCCAGCCACAATAGGAAGGAAGGTTGGCCCTTCCCCAAATAGAGGAATTCATGAATGGGGGAAGGTGGTTGGCATGGTGGAAAGATGAGAGGCAACTGAGGAAACGTGGTGTTTGAAGACCAGAAAGTCATCTCTGTGCCTCCATCACTACTGCGGCCATCATCACCCACTGAATTCAGAGAGTTAGTTCAGTTGGCTGGTCCCAGTTGCAAAAATTGCTAGCTATATATTTGAGTGCTATAGAAATGTGAGACATTATTACTCTCCTACCCTTCATCTTGAAGATTATAGACTGACTGCCTAGCAACCAGATTCCCTCACCCCATCCATTTCCCTCTCTATCCCTTCTTCAAGGCTGTCTTTGGTACTCTTTTTATTCAGATTTTTTTTTCTTTAAATGAATGTCTGACTAGCAGTCCCTCTCACCATAATGAAGCTTGCCCTGAGCCCTAGAGCCTGCCAGTGACAGGCATACAGTCCTTAACCAGTGTTTCTTAATATATATTAGTAGAGGTCTTCTTCCCTCTTTCCACTTGTATTTTGTACAGGTATAGTCAAGGATGTGTGTTTTTACAGCATATATAGAGAAATAATTCATGGTCCAGACTTGCCCTATTCTCTCTTCCCTGAGGCACTGAATTTCTTCTTTGAGAAGACTAGAGTGTCTGTCTGGAAGTAGAGTGTGGATTTGACTTAAATACCATTTAGACTTCTGTTTAGGGATTCAGCACAGTCACCACCAGACAACATGGAAACTCATTTTCCTCTCCTAGTCATAAGCTTCTGCTCTCCAGATGGAAGGCTGTATTCTGGGGCCCCTCTAGAGAAATTCAATTTTGGAACCTATTTCCATCCTCTCCCTGCCTTGCCTCTGGCCATCATCCTCTACTCATCAAACAACAGGATTAAAGTGATTTCTACCTATATACAGGTAGACACATATGGTCTAGATTTAGTCAGAAGACTTGACATTAGTACCATTTTCACCACTTTTTAGCTATGTGACCATGGGCAAGTTGCTTTGCCTTTCAGAAGTTGTCTCCTCATCTGTAAAATGGTTATAATCACTGTAGAACTTTAAAAGTTGGTATTATCAAAGGAAATCACAGCTTAAAAATGCTTTGCAAAGTACTACATGAATAGAAGCTATGATGCCTGTCATTTTATAGATCCTTCTTTAACATTTGTTGATTGGTTGGTTATTATAGGCTACTCTATAAATGCTGTCTTTTAGCCAGAGTCTCAGGTTTTTACTTGCATTAGCAATCACTAATTCAAGTTCTTTCAAATCATCAGAATCAAGTGTTGTCTAATGGGAAGAACTCAGAGCTGGGAGTCAGAAGATAACTTGACAATGCAAGTTATTCTGGGAGGCATCATGAGCTAGTAGAAAGATCTTGGGTTTCAGTGAGAGACATGGCTTCTAGAAATAAGGAGGTGATAGTTCTTTTATATACAGCACTGTCGAGACTATACATGGAGACTTCTGTTCAGTTCTGGGTTCTTTTTTTTAGAAAAAGACTTTGATGAGCTGAAGTAAATTCAGTCAAGAACCATGATGGTTGAAGAATCTCAATATGATGTCATTTGAGAATCAGTTGAACCAGTTCCCTAGGGGAATGTCTTCAAACAAATACTAGATAACTACTTTTTTTTGGTACGTTGTAGGTGAGATTGGTGAAAAAGTTGGTAGAGGTTGGACTAGTTAATGGTTACAGCCTTTGAACTCTGAAACCCTATGCTTCTGCTAGCATTTGAGGACTTGGAATCTGGATACAGATGTTATAGAAATTAGTGCTTTGGTCTGCAACTGAATAATGAATGTATTTATTTTGTAGTATTCATTTTGGCTATCATTATTTGACTTTTCCCTCTACTAGACTGATTATGATTTCCACTAAGTTGGGGAATTAAACTTATCTAAGCTCTATATTTATCTAGTTCCTTAAACATAATTCCATACAATAGGAATACATTGATAGATGCTCTGATGATGAACTAGCGTATGATTTTATTCTATTGTTTAAACTTTAGACTACTCCAATCCAATGAGCATTAGTTGTCTACACTGTGCTAGGCATAGTGGGAACAAAGAAAAAAATGAAATAGGACTGAAAGAGTACCCAATCATCTGTGTTTGGACTGTGGAGAAAGGAGTCACGGAGGATACAACACGTAAACAGATTAGCATGTACAGAATTATTTAGGAGAAAAAACTAACATCTAGGGTGATCAGGAAAGTGTTGTTTTGTTTTGTAGGAAGTAACACATTAGTTACTTGGCTAATGAGCCTTGACTGAGGTTATGCATTCTATAACGTAGAAATGAGGCAGAGGTATGTTCTAGACAGTTTGTGCAGCAAGAGAGTAGATGGAATATCACATATGAGAGGATATAGAATAGACTAGTTAAACTTAAATGTGGATTGTGGCAAGGAGGTGATAATATTAGATAAGTATGAAAAGAGAAGCTAGAGCAAAATTGAAAAGCTGTAGAAAAACAAAATGTAGAGCTTAATCTTTTATTCTGGAGCAATAAAGAACTTCTGGAGGTTCTTGAGCAGGAGAGTTAACATGGTAAGACTTGCTTGTATTTTAGGAATATTATTTTGATAGTTGTATGTAAAGGGGATTGGTGAAGGAGGAAACTGGAAGTTGAAAATCCCATTAAAAAGTCATTACAGTGATCTGGGCAAGAGGTGATGAGGGCTTAAAGTAAAGGAGTGGTCATTTGAGTGTAGAGTAGGGGATGGATTCAGAGATACTGTGGAGCTGTATTAGACAAGGTTTGGCAACCTGAATATGACAAGACAAGGAAGTAGCAAGAGTCTAACATGACTAGATTGCCAAGTATTTTCGTTTTCTCTATCTTCCTTTTTGACCTCTCAGTAGCATTTGACACTGTTGATTGGATATCCAATTGGATACCCTCTTCTCTAGGATTTTGTGACACTGTTCTATCCTGGTTCTCTGCCTAGTCTCCTTTTTCGGTTCTTCATCCTTATTATACCTAATGACTGTGTGTGTGTGTGTGTCCCAATGCTCTGGCCTGGTCCCTCTTCTCTGTTTTCTCTCTATTTCACTTAGTGATCTCATCAGCTCCCCTAAGTTCAGTTATCTTCTCTATGCAAATGATTCCCAAATCTAAATGTCCCAAGTCTCTCTGCTGAGCTACAGTCACAAGTACCTCTTGGACAGCTTGAATATCCATTAGCCATTCACTGTCAACGTGTCCAAGAGAGAAATCGTTATATTTCTCCCTAGATCTCCCTTGTTCTGAACTTTTATTACTGTTACAGGTACCACCATGCTACAAGTCATTTAGGTTTTCAACCTTAGTGTCATCATTGACACTTTCTGACCCCACATAAACTAATCTGTTTCCAAGCCTTATATTTTTTACCTTCATACTATCTCTCCTGTATGCCACCTTCTTTCCACTCATAGAACCCGCGATCCAAATTGAGGCCCCTGTCACTTCTTGCCTGAACTATGGCATGAGGCTTCTTTTTCATTGGTCTCCCTGCCTCAAGTCACTCCCTACTTTGGTCCATCTTACACTCGGCTCTCAAGATAATTTTTTTAACTGTGAGTCGGCTCACATTACCCCCTTGGTACTGTGAGCTCCAATAGAGACCTGTTATCTCCATGACCAAATACAGACTGGCGTTTATAATTCATCACAGTCTTTTGGAGGAGGGAAGGTAGGGCAGTTGGTGTTAAATGACTTGCCCAAGGTCACATGGCTAGTTGTGTGTGTGTGTGTGTGTGTGAAGTTGTGTGTGTGTGTGTGTGTGTGTGTGTGTGTGTGTGTGAAGTGTCTGAGGCCAGATTTCAACTCAGTTCCTTCTGATTCCAGGCCTGGTGCTCTATGTACTATACCACCCAGCTGCCCCAATAGTAGTCCTCTTGAAGTTTGTCAGAAACAACATTTCATTTTTGAACTCTGAGCATGATTATTACCTCCTCTTGGATACTGTCCAATCCCTAGCAAGCTCAGCTCTCTCACTATTGCCTCTGGTCCCCTGGGTTTCCTTCAAGAACCAACTCAAGCCGTACTGTTGGCATGAGTTCTTTTACAGTTCCTCCAGCTGCTAGAGCCTTTTCTGGGGCTGCCTTCTATTCACTAGGTAGGTACCCACTTCTCTTTTTCATTAGAATATATACTCCTTGAAGGAAGGAGCTATTTTTGTTTTTCTTCATACTGCCAGTGATTTCCATAATGCCTGGCATGGAGTAAGCAAAGTGCTGGTTGACTGACTGACTGACTGCAGACCTGTGGGAGTAAAAAGATGATGATGCCCTCAACAGAAAAGAGAGAAGTTTGAAAGAGAGCTGGGGTTAAGGGGTAGGATAATGAGTTCTGTTTTGGACAAACTGAATTTGAGATGCTTATTTGGGCATCCAAGTGGACTTGTTTAGAAACAGAACTAAATACCCAGATCTGGGAGTCACGTTATCTACTGATGCTGAACAAACACACAGTAGTTGATACAGTTACTGAGAAAGGGTGTTTATGGAGAAAAAAGAGGACCCAGGAAAGAGATCTCATGGACACTTGCAGTGAAGGAAAGGAAAAGAAGAATGGGTGGTAATCTAACAAATGACACTGAGAAGAGCCAGACTGGTAAAGCAGCTGTAGGGGAAAAGTGCATCTCACAAAGACTACGAGAGGAGAGATGATCCCAAGGGAGGAAAAGGCTGGGTCTTAATTTCCTCTTTTGTAAAATAAGAGGTTTTGACTGGATGTTCTTCACAGTCCCCTGTGGAGTCAACATTTTGTGACTATCTATGTAAGTATAATGATAGGTAACCTAAAACAAATCCTTACACTTCCTTGGGAGCATGGCTCTCTTCCGAATGTCAGCCTTGGAATCAGGGATACCGGGATTCAAGCCTTATCTCTGACATATGATGGATGTCTTAGTCCCTTTGACAACTTTATAAATCTTCTGGGACTTATATTTACACAAGTTTCCAAGCTGCACTGGTAGAGAGTGTTTCCATACTAGGAATAACCCATGTGGATGAAATCACAGTTTCAAACCAAAAAATCATCTTTATTACCTACTTCACACAGTTGTTGTTGACTGAAAAAGAAAGATAATGGATATTCACAGGCTTTAACAAAATAGTACACAATAGAGGGTTATATGACATCATTATCATTATCTTATTTGGAGGACTTGAATAACTCTTCAAAGGACATAGTGACCGAGAAAAACAAATGTAGATTGTAGCTAACTAGGTCCTCTGCCACATGAATTTATAAGTGTTTTGGGGGGTGGCTGGAAACTGAGAATTCATGGGCTCAGGGGATCCGTCTGACACATTAAGTGTAAGCTGACATGTCTGCCTCTAAAGTGTTTCACTTGGGGAGTTGGCAGAAAGCGTAGGCAGGGACCCGAGTTGACTCCTTTAAGGAAAAAAAGAAAGCATAGTGTGGGTGTGGGGAGGAATGATAAAGGTAGTCTTTTAGGAGGAGGGACCTCTCTTATTTCCAATATAACAATATGAGGGCCCTGGGGACTATAACTTCTAAGAGGAACACCCTTCCTGGAACTAAATCTGCAAATGATAATTTAGTTTCCAAACTCTTGGAACTTGATGGGAGAAGAAAAGGTGACTGAAAGATGTGAGATGAGATTGAAAAGGAAAAATATAGGGGCAGGTAGGTGGCTCAGTGAATAGAACATCAGCCCTGGAGTCAGGAGGACCTAAGTTCAAATTCGGCCTCAGACACATAATACTTACTAGCTGTGTGACCTTGGGAAAGTCAATTAACCCTAACTGCCCTGCTTTCCTCTCTCCAAAAAAAGTGGAGGAGGAAATATATCTGTTTACATTCCCTTTGGCTTTATGGATTGAAATTGATAGAGGAAAAAAATATTCCCCTCCTCCCCTTCTCCAAACCAAGGACCCCTAATTTTCACTCTATTTTCCTGTCTTCTCTTTTTTTCAGAGTAGCATGTGGGTGTCTTGGACGGGGGTTAGAAAGACCTTAAGTCATAATATCATAGTTATTCTCTTTGTTTTAGTTTCTTCTAATCACGATATTTTTAAAAAGTGGTGTTGGAGGATGACTCATAAACACTCCAGTTTTGAAGAACATAAGGACTTCAACTCCATGGTCCATTAATCTCAGTGCCTGGGGTATGAAATGGTCACCAGGGGATTGTTTCAAGGCGGCTATATCCATCACTCTACATATTATTGTCCTGAAGTGTAAAGCATGTTCTTGAAGGGAGAGTCAGTCATAGAATTTTAGAGCTTGGAGGTAATGTAACTGTTGTCTTATCCAAACCTCTTGTTTTAGAGGGAAGGAATTCAAAGACATAAAGTCACTTACTCCAAGTTGTAGACCTAGAACCCTGCCTTTCTGCCTTCATCTATAGACTTTCCCTACGTCTTCCTCCTCCTCTTCCTCATAGCATCATGGAGTTAGAGTTTGAAGGGATTTCAGAAGCCATCCACTCCAAGTCTCTCATTTTATAGAGTTGGGAAAACTGAGGCCCAGAGAAATTAAACAAATTAACTGAAGGCACATAAGTCCTAAGTTTCAGGGGTAAGACTTGAACCCAGGACATTTTGACTACACAGAAACTACTCTTTCCATTATACCATATAACCTCTTTCTCCTTGTCTTCCTCCTTGTAGCATATACTAAGATCTGAATTGTTTACAGTTCCATGGATGCTACTCTATAAACAGGAAAACTGTTCCCTGTCCTCTGAGAGCTTACAATGTTAATATTTATGTACTGGTTCAGGCACTTGTGTACGATACATCCAGACAACAGAATTATTCCTTAAACCCACTGTTTTCATCCCTCTTGAATTCCTTCTCCATTGTCCTCTGAACTTAAATGGAAAAGGCTTGTCTGTGCATAATCATCTTCTTTTACTGTCTGAAAATAATAGAATGTTTAGAACTAGGGGGGACCTTGGAACATAGAATGTTAGGATGTAGTCTGTCAGGACTGCACGATAACCTGAAGATAACTTAAAGTTTATAGCCTTTTCATATAAAGAAAAGGAAGCAAAGGCCCAGAGAGGAAAAAGGACATTTTCTTGCTTCTCTTCCTGCTGCCCAGCAGAACTTCCTACTCCCATTTTTCCCCAAAAACTTCAGTAAATATTTATTAAGCCTATATGGTTAGCCACCTAGCACAGTAATATTGAGAAAACTGACCAAAAATATGTCGTTTTCCAGAGAGAGGGAGAGGAGGGGAAGAGAGAGACAGAGAGAGACAGAGAGAGAGAGAGAATATGAATGACAGAGAATGAGAGCTAGTTTAAGACCATTATAGTCTACATGATGACCAAACATTATCCTAACCATAAAATAGAACAGAGCATGGCTTCTAAGTCAAAGAGAGAGTCACAGCACAACACTGTATCAATCACTTTATGCAACTCATCTGGCTCCATCAAAGCTAGGTGGTGCAGTGAATAGAGCGCTGGTCCTGGAGTCAGGAGGACCCAAGTTCAAATGTGGCCTCAGACATTTGACATACATTTACTAGCTATGTGACTTTGGACAAGTCACTTAGCCCCAATTGTCTTGCCTTTCCCCCTCCACCACAAAATATAAAAAATACATTAAACAGCTTCTTCATCCCATAGAAACATTTCCCCCTAATATCAAAATTCCATTTTAGTTTGATAATTGTTAAGTTCTTAATTTATGCTAAGGAAAATATACTCAAGTCTTTGAACTTAAATCTGGTAGGCAAATAGAGAAAACAGATGAAGGTAAAATAAAAATACCTTAGTCTCCACACAAAACACTTCAAACATAAAGTTATTGCAGAGATGGCTGTTGCTGTGTATGTCAAAAGATCTCCTGGAATCCTGAAGTCAAATATCAATGAGAAAAAAACAGGTTTAGAGCTGACTACACCTTTAGAAAATCAGTGTAATTTATGTTTTTAGAATAGTACAATAAGTGAAAAGAGATTTATGTAGTATGCAAACAAAATCTCATACAATATTATTGAAACACAGGGCCTATAGCTCAAGGAAGTTATAGAAAGATGAACACTTCCTCATAAAAAGGAAGAAGAATATTGGTAAATATTCTTAGATCTCATGGTATATGGATTATAAAAAAATCAAAGAAATTATCTGGAACAAAGAAATACTACTTCCCTAAGCAATACTAAAAGTTAACAGGTAAATAGAATTAGGTTTACAATGCAAATTATATTGCCTTACCTTAGAACGTATGTTCTTGCTAAGATCCAGTGGTGGAAACAAAATATTCTTCATAGGCAAAAATCCAAGTGTACTCAACCAACAATATATGAACACAAAAGTATCAAACAAAATATTATGTCCTAGCATTTTGTTTATATAAGGTTTAATATAGAAATAGAGGAGCAAGTCATTGCTACCAGAATTTATGAAAAGGTCATCCTTGAGGAGTACAGATATTAATCAATGCACATGTTTTGAGGGCAGAGGAGAATCCATGCAATGTATTAGTGTGAGTTGAAAAACCTGTACAATGCCTAGAAAAACATGATCCAGCAGTCAGAAATACATAACATAAGTTCACTGTTCTTCATAAACTAACAGATGACAAAATGTACTTGCATCCCCCCAGGGAGTAGGGAATAGTTTTCGATTTCTTTCCCCCCAAAATATCCTTGAGAACACAACACATAAATTGTTTTAGAATAAGAACATTATCATTTCATGCAAAATTCTTGTCCACACCCTCCTGGACATAACACTGACCCATAAAAATGAAGATCTTTTAAAATAGATACAGTCATACCAAATACCAATAAATTCCAGTCCTTAAAGAATGAAAAATGTTTCAATGTGCAGACCTAGAAGAAGAAATTAAAACCACATAGGAACAAGATAAAATGCATATCATCCCCTTTGTACTAAATATGTCTTTTTTGAGGCAACAGAAAATAAGTTTACATCTCAAAACCTTTTTGACTATTACAAAAACAAAAACAATCATTTTATCCAGTTGTATCATTGTCTATTAAACATGAAACAAAAAAGTAATAGGTAATATCAAGCTTTTCAAGGACCATTTCTCTCTACACTCTGTAAAATATAAGAGCAAGAACAATAATGACAAAAGTAATTAATTTGCATTTCTCTAAAGTTTTAAAATTTACCTACCACTTTTTACCTGACAACTGTATGGTGTATAAAAATGCAATTATGATTATTCCTATTTTGTAAATGGTTAAACTAAAGCTCAGAAGTGACTTTTCCAGGGTCACACAGCTAGTAAATTTCAGATTCAGACCTCAGACCCAGCTCTTTCTGACTTTGGATCTAATACTTTTTTAAATTAGTCAGGCAACAAATATTTATTAAGCACTATGTGCTTGGCACTCTGCTAAGGAATATAAAGAAAAGTGAAAACATGGTTCCTGCTTTTGAGGAGCTTGTAGTCTACTGAGAAAGATAATATGCAAAAATATTGTACATAATGAGATACATGCAGTGTAAATAGAAGGCAATTGCAGAAGAAGGCGCTAATAGTAATGGAAAGATATTGTATTAGAAAAGCCTCTTGTAGTAACTGAGAATTGACTTGAGTTTTGAAGGAAACCAATGAACCACGAAAGTGTCTCGAAAGAGGGGAAGCATTCCAATCACAGGGGAAAGCCCACGAATTGGCATGGAGTCTGACAATGTAGTTTCATAAATAAGGAATGCAAAGAAGCCCAGTATCTCTGGTTCAGAGTACATGGAGGGAAGTAAAGTGTAATATGGGTGGAAAGGTAGGACAGGGCCAACAAAAGGATTTAAAGGCCAAACAAGAGGTTTAATATTTAATCATTGAAGTAACAATCCAATAAATATTTACTAAGCATATTCTGTGTGCCTGGCACTATGCTAAATGGTGAGGATACAGAAAGAGACAAGGTAGTCCCTGCCTTCAAGGAACTAAAAATATAATAGAGGATACAACATGCAAACGAATATATATACAAAACAAGGTTTATGCAGGATAAATAGGAAATAATTGATGGAGGGAAGACACAAGAATTAAGAAAGGTTAGGGCAGGCTTCCTATAGAAAATAGGATTGTGGTTGGGATTTAAAAGGAACCCAAGGAGTTCAGTAGTTGAAGTGGAGGAAGAAGAGAGTTCTAACCATGGGGGACAGCCAAAGAAAATAATAGAAACCACTAAAATTTATTGAATATAGAAGTGACACTCTAGGAAAATTGCTTTAGCAGCTAAGTGGAAGATGGATTGGAAGGGGAGAGAGACAGACTTGAGTCTGGTAGACCAATCAAAAGTAGCCCAGGAAAGAGATGATGGGGGCCTGAACCAAGGTGGAGGTTGTGTGAATGGAGAGAAGGGAACACAGAGGAGAGATGTTGCAAAGGTAAGAACTTCAAGGGTTGCCAATAGAATGGATAAGCAGGATTAATGGGAATGTGGAGAAGAGGGTGACGTCAAAGTTGTAATCCAGGAGAGAACAGTATCAACAACAACGATAACAACAAAACCACTAGTATTTAGGAAAAGAGGAGAAAATATAGTGTCAGAAGCTGAGGTCAAGAAGAGTAAAGATTGTGAAAAGGCCATTAAATTTGGCAATTAAGAGATCACCAGTCTATTTGACAAGGGCAGCTTCAGTTGAATGAGGAGTTTAGGAAACATTGCAGAGGATTTAGAAAGGAATGAAAGGAGAGGAAGATGGCTTTCTCAATTTAATGATGTTAGGGAGAAGAGACACAGGATGCTATGTATCTGAAATGATCAAATGAGGCATTTTGTTTTGTTTTGTTTTTAGAATATGATGATGTTTGTAAGCAATAGGGAAGAAACCAGTTGATATGGAGAGGTAAAACATTAGAAGTATAATGGTGATGATGGAAATAATGATTTGCTCTAGAAGATGGATAGGATGTGATCAAGAGTGAATATAGAAGGACTAGCCTTGACAAAGTGATAGACCAGCTCTTCACATGAATCTAGTCAAGAAGCTTTTATTATGAACCTATCATGTTCCAGGTACTTGGCTAAGGGCTGTGGATATCAGTAAAAGTCCAAAAAAAACAAATCCCTGTTCTGAAGGAGTTCACAGCCTATTGGGGAGATAATATGAAGACTATACATAAATAAAATCTATAAGGGATAAATTGGAGATGATTTTGGACAGAAGGAATTAGCATTCTAGAGGATTGGGAATGGTATTCTGTCAAAAGGTGGAATTTTACTGGGATTTTGAAGGAAGTCAAGATCTAGAAATGAGGAGAGAGAAACTTCTAGGCACAGGGAACAGTCAACTGAAAGGTAAGAAGTCAGGAGATAGTGGGGGTTCCTACTTGATCCTAGAAGGGAGCCTCTAGAGTTTTAATCATGTAGTAACATGGTCAAACCTGTACTTTAGGAAGATCACTGGTAGCTAAGTGGAAGATGGACTAGAGGCAGGGAGACCAATCAGAAGGCTATTTATTTATTGTAACTGCCCATGTATGAGATGAGTGCTTGTATCAGAGCAAAGTAGAGGATATATTCTAGATATGTTGTAAAAGTAGAAATAACAGAACTTTATAGTAGAGAAAGATCTGAATAATGTGAGATGAGGAAGAGGGAAGAATAAATAGCTTTTTTTAAATGTCCTCATTTTTTTAATGTAAAGTGTGAAAAGAAGGTGAGGATTGGGAGGTTTGAGGATAGAAGAAAAGTTTGGGAATATATGCTGTCTAAGAGGGATAGCGAATTGATTAAGGGAGTCTAAGAGGATTTCTTTTCCACAGTGCAGGACCAGTTAGGATTATGTAACATAAATTTGTCATGGATCCACTGAACCTCACTCTGTGACTTTCTCCATCTCTGTTTAACATTTTAAACATTTAATATTTAATATTTTCCTCATGAATATGAGGAAAATTGATAGGTAGTATAAGTAGTCCAAAGTTGGGGTTTGGTAAGTCATGATCAATGACAGTATAAGGGGTTGTGGGACTTGGTTGAGGTTGATAGTATAAAGTTGCATTAATTCACCAAGGGATGAAAATAGGGAAGTGAGACTATTGTAGCTACTAGAGGGATAATGACCTGGGAAAGAACTAAGGGGTGTAGGGATTGGATGTCATGATAAAGATGAAGAACACAGTTAAGAGTCACAAAGCTGAGAGAAAGATGAAAGGATAAAACAAATTATGGTCAGATAAAGCAATTTTAGAGTTCATGAACGCTGAATTTGAGAACTTATGATTTATGGCAGATATGGCCATTTCTGTGTGTAGTTGAAAACCATGGGAACTTAGTGGATTGAGGAAATAGGAAATGGGAGTAGTAAAGGAAATATCAGTGTATATTTTTAAGTCCCCTAGTATGAGGGCAGGAGGCAGGGACTGTGAGCCAAGCACCAAGTTTGAGGGAGGAAAGAGGCACTGTGGGTTCATAGATAACAGCTACTGTAATCTTTTCTTTTTTTGCTTTTTGGAGAGGGGAAAGCAGGGCAATTGGTGTTAAGTGACTTGCCCAAGGTCACATGGCTAGTAAGTGTTAAGTGTCTGAGGCCGGATTTGAACCCAGGTTCTTCTGACTTTATTCACTGTGCCACCTAGCTGCCCCACGTTACTGTAATCTTGACTGGGTTATGAATTTGGATTGAATGAACCAAAACAGAGGTGAGGTGACTGAGAGATGATGGTAGAAGGAGAGTCTAGAACTTGCATAAGGAACAAGGAATATTTTGTCTCCTCTACCTTGACTAGTAGATGAGTCAGGAAGTATGAAAGACCAACCAATAAGGAAAAGGTTAGCCAAAGATGGAGGTTATCCAGAAGCAGCCAGCTCTCAGAGGGAGCCAGAAGATGGAGGGAATGAGAAAAGAAAAAGTTTGACACGGAAGCAAGTTTTTCAGTTGTGAAATAGGCGTTCTAGAGAGCACAGTGGAAGGGGTAGTAAATTTTGAGTAGAGATATTGGCTGGGATAGGGTTAAGGGAGATGAGAGTAAGAAAATGGGGGGAATGGGGAATGGAAATTGTACAGTGACATCCTGGGAGTTCAGAATCCCTGGGATAGGGAAGATTATGAGGGGATTAAAATATGCTGGTAATTGGAGAAGGAATACAAGCTAAGTTTCAGTGGCTCAGTAACAACATTTGTTGTGGGAGGAAGGTGATTAGACATTCAAGACCCTCCCTCAAAGTCCAGGGGTGGGGAACCTTCAGCCTCCACCACATGTGGCCTTCTAGGTCCTTGGGTACAGCCTTTTAACAGATTTGTTCTGTGAAGTTTAGATTTAGTCAAAGGGCTGCACTTGAGCATCTGCTCAAGGCTGCAGGTTCCCAATCTCATGGCTGGTAGTGATACATCCCGTGAGGCCCAGGAGGCCTACCTAACAGGAGAGAGGCGCAGGTTGATTATAACCTGGGGTGTCCAAACAGGAGGGAGAAGTAACTAGTTGTCCAAGGTTTGTCAGCTCAGAGAGTGGCCTCTAGAGCACTGGAGAAGGCCTCAGGTAATAACAGAGGCTAGAAGGTGGGTGCACTGGGTCTGAGCCGATGCAGGGCTTTCTGGGAAGGCTCTCTGCAGTGTTTTTATCTTCACCTTTAGAGAGAAGACTCTAGCTCTGGGGGTTAATCTGATGAGTTTGAGATTTCCTGCAGGAGTGGGAAGTTACTGAGCTGTTACATTCACTCCTTTACCATTCGGGGTAATGAATGTCATGAAGGCAGAGCTGAGGGAGTTGGTCTGATTCACAGGTCCTGAAGTGTCTCTGACACACATATTAACCCTGGGGCTGAGTCTTGGGACAGACCATTGATTCCACAAGATCCCTCCAGGTGGGTTTTCTTTTCTACTTTGCTGCTTTTTCCACAGCAGCCCAGCCAGTGCAGTAAATAACTCCCAGAAAGACCGAGGAAGGAAATAACCATTCTAACAACCAGCCTCTTTGAATTCCCTAGCAAAAGGGACAGGAGAAAGCAGGGATCAGTTGCAAGCAAATAAAAGAGATATTCCCATAAGAAAGACCTGGAGTGGGAGCCTTGGATTTGAATCTTAATTGTACCATAATGCATTGTGTGACCTTGGGCAAGTCATTTTAATTTTCCATGTCAGACTTATGAAAAAGGGAGTTTCGGCAATGATTTCTGAGGTACCTATAATGCAGACATTGGAGTAGGGGGCAGTGTGTTGAAATGGAAGAAAACAGACTCAGAAGTTAGAGGCCCTGTGTGCAAAGCCTACCTTTGTGATGTCCAAGAAGTCATTTACCCTCCATGGGCTTGAGTCTCCTATGCTATAAAATGAGGATGTTAGGTAAGATATCATCAGAGAAGTGTTCTGGCTTTTGATCTATGATCTTATGACCTGACCAAAGGATCTCCAACGTCTCCTCAAGCTTTAGCTTTCCAATGTGTTTTTTCTGTTATCCTGTCTTCTTAGGTCCCTTCCATCTCTAAGATTCTACTTTCAGTTTTGTATTATTCTATATTCTAATGATAATTCTTACTCTGACATTCTGATGCTTTTTGCCCTAATGTTCTGTTTTAAAGTCCCTTCCAAATCCAAAATTTTATGATAATTTTTCTGTGTATGTTTTATGATCCACCAATTTCTAGGTTATAAAAATGATTCCTTTTTATCAGGCAAGCTAGCCATAAGCTCTAAAAGAAATGAAATAAGCTTCAACAATTGTACAGGAGGAAAATAATAATTAAACTTTGTATATAATCACTATAATGTTTCTGACTATATAATTGAACCTTGAAGTTATATAGTATTTATGTTCAAATGCCTTCACATACACGCTTATTTAAATCTCCCAACACCTCTTGTAACTAAGTAGAAGTGATGGTATTCCCCTTCTCCAGATTAAACTGAAAGCTTAAATTAGATAGGAGGAAGGGATGAGACTGGCCTGCATTTGGGAAATTAAGCAGTACTTTTAACAGCTTCAAGTTTCTCCTTGGAACAGAATTGCCTTTTTGCTACACTATTCTTTCAGTGTTTCTCTGGCTAGCTAGCATAGAGTGTCTCAATCTCTGAAGAATTACAGTTGAATTTCCAAAATTCCCACCACCTAATGGATAGTAGAAAGCAGAACGATGGGCATTGTTAGCCTGTGGCAAATTACTGAGACTCACACAAATGTGTCACAGGAAAAATGAATGACCAGAAATGAAAATGGGCTACCCAAATATAGAGGGCTGGGACAAACTATGGTCAAAAGTCACAGAAGATGGGATGATGAGAATATATCACAGTCTTCACCACTGAAGGAAATACCCTGCATTGATGAGATCGCAGATCCATTGACTTTCTTACTGCTCAGAAACGTGTTCCTTCTAATGATGCTGGGATCACTGTAGACATTATATGAGATACTGGAATTGTGGAATCAATTTGTAAAGCTACCCTAAGGCTCTTTCCCTAATCTATGAAGTGAGATTCCTGAAGGGAAGAAGTATATGGTCTCCAACCTCACTGAGAGTGGGATGATAAAAGTCATGCATGATTACAGAGCACTTCATGAATTACCAACCCCTGGTCTGGAATCTTAGCATATTAGAACTAGAATGTATTCTCAAAATCACCAATACTATTACTCTAAATCTGATTATACTGAGGCCCAGAAATGTGAAATGACTTGCCCAAGGCTGCGTAGTTAATTAATGATGAGGATGATAATAATTAACATTTATATAACACTTTAAGATTCTTAAAGGAGCTTCACAAATATTATATCATTCTATCCTCACTATAACCCTGAGAGGAAGTGATATTATTATCCACATTTTACAAATAAGAAAACAGACAGACAAAGGTTAGGTGACTTGCCTAGGGTCACATGTGTTACATGATAGATTTGAGTTCAGGTCATCTTAACTCCAGGCCCAGGACTCTAGCCACTACATCACTTAGCTGCCTCAAATTAGTGGCAGAGTCAGCAACAGATCCCTGATCTTCTGGGCCCCAGTTGCATATTGTTGTTCCCTCCAGACCTTCACCCCCACCCACACCTTTCCTGCCTTTCCTCCAATAAGGTAGATAGGGCATGCAAGTATCATTACAGAGAAGGAAGCTGTGAGAGAAATTAAGTGACTTATCTATAATCACCTAGGTTGGAAGCAATCAAACCAGCTCTTAAACATAATCATTCTGGCCAGGGCTCTTTCTACTACTTGAAGAAAACACCTTTTCATGAAAAAGCGAAAAATGAAACAGACTTCATCTGGAGCATGTGGGATTTAGATTAAGCCTGATCTCCCTTTTTACTCCTCTGTCAGTGAAGTGTGGTATACATTAGGAAGGTTGGAGAGGCCCCTTCTTTGGAAGTTTTTACCAGCAAGTGAAATTTCAAGTGGTAATACCCATGTTCTTATAGCTAATATACCTGTTGAGAAGGGTGCTAGGAGGAATAGTCATTAAATGTACATACCATAGCTTTAATGATAAGAGTTTCAGTTATCACCACTCATTTCCACTTCTTTGTTATCACACTTTTGTTATTAAATAGTCTCTTCTCACATTTTCTATTATCATGTTTGTAGGATTTCTGAATCTCTCTCTCTTCTCTCCCTCTCCCTTCCCGCCCTCTCACCCTTTACCTCCCTTCTGTCCATTCCTTCCCCTTCATCTCCCCTCTCTCTTTCTCTCTTCTTTCCTCCCTCCCATCCCCCCTTTTCTTGTCCCTCCTTTGTTTTTCCATCTCTGCTTTAAAACTCTGGGAAGCCTGATGACCTCCCTTATCTGCTCCTAGCCCCCGGAATATTGTTGCCTTCCTCATCCCCAATCTTCCTTATCATTGGTGAAGAGTTTGAGATGAGTGCTAATTCTGTCACTGGTCTTCTTGGTGGGGCATGTGCATGTAGTAGGAAAGAGGAGAGAGGGATCTCTTTATTTCTTTAGCTTCTATTTACTCCACAAGTCAATTAAGTAAGCATTTATTATAAGTCTTCTTTATATAAGTTGCTGCACTAAGCACTAGGAATACATGTGACACCAACTCTTCAAGAAGCTTACAAATTGATTGGGGATGAGGTCAGGGAGCAAATATAACTTTGACATAAATGAGAATGACATAAGTCCACATGAGAGGTCCTAGCAAAGTACTATGAAACATCATAGATAAGATCAAATGAGGACATTGTAACTCAATACTCAGTATCTATCCATCCATCCATCCATCCATCCATCCATCCATCTACCTATCTATCTACAAAGTATACGAGGAAGAAACTAATTCCATTTCAGGTAACAGATTTGGCATGTGTAAAATTCTCAGAAGGTTGATTTTAAACATTGTTTCTCAGGATAATAGTAGTAACAATTAATATATGTAGTGCTTTAAGTTTTGTGAGGCATCCTGTGATAATCTAATAACCACTTATATTTGTGTAATACTTTATTTTTAAAGTGCTTTAATATTGTGGAAAGAATGCCATCTCCAGAGTCTAAGGACCTGGTTTCAAATTCTGATATTGTTACTTATTATATGTGTAACCTTGGTCCATTCACTCTCTGGGAATCAGTTATGTTATTGCCTAAGGGAAAAGGCTGAACTATGTATTCCTTCCAACTCAAGAGTTATTATCCTGTAATTATAAGGTATTTCCTTTGGTTCTAACAATATATTATTGTAGGTGTGGGGATCAGACAAATATTATCTTCATTTAACAGATAAGGAAACTGAGTCTTATCAAGGTGAAATGACTTTGCCCAAGGCCACAAGCCAAGCTGTGTCACAGTCAGAACTGGAATCTAGTTCTGATTTCTTGCAATCATTGTTGTCCCTGTTGCAACTGAATCACAGGGCTTTTATTTTTTTTTTTTTGCTTTTTGGAGGGGGGGAAAGCAGGGCAATTGGGGTTGACTTCCTCAAGGTCACACGGCTAGTAAGTATTAAGTGTATGAGGTCGGATTTGAACTCAGATCCTCCTGACTCCAGGTCCAGTGCTCTGTTCACTGCACCACCTACCTGCACTCCCAGCTTCTCTATTTCTACATGTGTTAAATGGTTAAAATGCATTGAGGGAAGAGGGAGGAGGTCTAAGCAATGTGACTTCCTGGAATCTTGAACCATATCTGTCAATAATAATGATAAATAATAATGATGATAATGGCAAATTACATATATGCAGTTCCATAATGTTTATGAAACACATTTCTCATAACAATCCTGTAAGGTAGATAGTGCAAATATTATCCCCATGTTATAGAAGAAGAAGCTGATCCTCACAGAAGTTAAATGGTTTGTCCCCAGGTCACCCAATTAGTAAGTGTGAGAGTCTAAGTCCAAGCTTTCTGCTTCTTTCTGAATACTAGTGAATACAAGCTAAGCTTATTCTACTCCAAAGGGACTGTTCACAGATGCTGCAATTACATTTACAATATTGTATCAAAAAGACGTGCAGCAGCATCTGAATAGAAGCCTTATTAGCCTGTTATCATCCGTTTACCAAAATATTCCAACTAATCAGCTTTCAGATGGCAAGAATTAATTGGTTTCATTCCTGGTGTTGGGCACATCTAATTGAAATGAATACTTTCTCCTTTCAGAATTGATGACTTATCAACTGCTTTTAAATGCGGAGGAAAAAACACATCTCATAGATTTCCCATCAGTGATCACTGGAATGGGCGTAGGGAGGGGTACTGGGGGAGATAAAGGCAGAGGAAGGGAATGAATGATTGGTTATCTGGACTCCATGGAGGAGACAGGACATCAGTTTTTAGAGTTCTACAGAGGTATCCAGTGAGGGAATCCACTAAATTCCATCCTTATATAATAGGAGGAAAAGAAGTTGTGATCCGAAACCCATATTGGATTCAGAATTATGCTCTGACACTTATTATGTGACCTTGGACAATTTCCCTCCTTCTGGGCATCAGTTTCTTAATCTATAACATGACAGGATTGGATTTTATCCAAGGCTCTTCTAGTAGAGCGAGTTCTGGATTTGTAATCAGAAGACTCCTAGCATTTAGTGGTTTTGTGACCTTAGTTAAGTCACTTAACACCACCCCCTTCACCCCCATCACCTACACAGTGGATTTCCTCATATTTGTACTATTTACCCACTTCACACGAATGTGAGAAAAGAACTTTGTAAAGCAGAAAGCACTAGGGAAATAGTAGATGCTGCTGTTATTATTATTAACATTATCCCTGAGAATTCTGCAGACTGAGCTTGCCCAGGGTAGGCATGGTCCCAGTTCCCTTTTTCATTGTGCACATAAAGCAATAAGACTCATAGCATCTGCGTGAGGGGCCTCCCTTAGGGAGCAGCTCTCATCAGTCGCCTAGTCAAGTTGGCTGTCTAAGCAAATGTCACATCGAATTGTCCTCAGAGCCATGCTAATGTGTACTCATTTAAGAGACAGGGTCTCTGCACTAGCCTTGCTCCATATGCATGTATATGCTCATGCAAGGTGCTATAAAGCATTTATTACTGTGAGTTTGGCATGATGGCTTTACTTATGTGATCTCCCTCTAACAAGGGGCAATAAAACCTTTATAGTACACCACACCAGCCTATCTTTTGTTTTTTGGCTTGATTTTTTTGACTTCTAGATTAAGTACATCAGTTACTAAGGGACTTGTATTTCAGTTCATTCCAGCATGAATGTAGTTGCATCCATTAGCCCATTCCAGGCTGGTGATACATATATCTAGGTTATAGCCCCTGTGTGAAAACTGGTAGCTGATTATGCCTATGACTGGAGAACTTTGGTCCCAAAGGGGAAAAACCGTGGCAATTATATGACACCACAGAAAGATAATGCAATGGATAGTGGGCTACAGTAAGAGAAGCATAGAATTGTAGACTGCACTGAAGAAGGCACAGAGGGTGACTGTCATGCTGTATACTACCATGTGGGTGGATGATTATATTCCAATCTGACTGTTATATTGTGAAGTAAGTGGTGTATGCTAGGTGTACATTTCTTGGTGCTGCTAAAGCTATATCCATTTATAGCTGGCTCATTCTTATTTTTATTTTTGCAAGCCTACACAAAAGAAGATTGTTATCTAATTAATTAATTAGTCAGCAAGGGAGTAGTGGGACATAATGTATCCATCAGTTGGGAAATCTACCAAGCCAAGACAGGATCTTTGTCAAGATCTTTTGAAAGCTTTGACAAGAGAGCCCTTTTGCACCTACCTCTGGGTGACTGGGCAGTCTAAGTTACTGTTATCAACTTTATCAGCTATGGATTCAAAGTTCAGTATAGGGAAAACAAAGTAGAATGGTGCTCTCACTTAGAAAAATTTTGGAAATCTCTATATTGTTCCAACCCCAGGCTATGTTTTAGAAAACAACTATGACTGAACAAACTCATTTGTGGGTCTCAGATAATTTACTTTTTAATAAACATGCATGCTGTTTATATATTTTGTTTTTATATCACCCACATTTCCCAATGTGTCCTTCCCCTTCTTCCAGAGAGCCATCTTTTATAACAAATAATTTAAAAAGAAAACAAACAGTTGAACTAAAGAAACCAACACATAATCTAAAGAATTCCCTATTCAAATCCTTTTCCACCTTTCCCCACTCCCTAATAAAGAAAGGAGGAGGTCGATTCCCTATAACTAATCTTTGGAGCCAAGTTTTGTCATGATTTCACAGCATTCACCTGAGTTCAGTAGTCTTTTTCTTTCCATTTGTAGTATTATAGTCAGGTGTATTAACTTCTTGGTTCTGTTTACTTCATTTTGCATCAGATATCATATGTTTTCCATGCTTTTCTGTGTTCATCATAGTTATTATTTCTTATGGCACAGTAATATTTATTTACATTCCAGTAATTCAGCTTATTTCCACCAGTCGGGTTTCCAGTTATTTGTTAACTATAAAACAACAAGAACAAGCCTTGTAGCTTTCTAAAACTATTTTGGTATATGATGTTTTCTATTTAAATTTTATTTCTTTTACTTTTATTGACTTCCTTGCATTATATACCAGGTAGTAGGTCTGGGTCAAACAAAGGGCATGGTCATTTTATTAACTTTTTTTTAATAATTCCAGGTTGATTTCTCAAATTATTTGGGATGAATTCAGTGTGCCACTAACGGTTCATCAGTATTCCTATCTTTCCACTCTCTCCATATTAACTTTCTCCATCTTTCATTTTGAGTTTGTTAGATTTGAGGTGAAACTTCAGATTTGTTTTTATTTAC
The DNA here is from genome assembly GCA_028646575.1 of Pseudocheirus occidentalis. NCBI lineage: Eukaryota > Metazoa > Chordata > Mammalia > Diprotodontia > Pseudocheiridae > Pseudocheirus > Pseudocheirus occidentalis. The sequence continues at coordinate 70,281,090 of CM053595.1, read as the reverse complement.
ATTTCTCTTATTATTGGTGACTGGAAACATTTTTTTTCATATTGTCATTAATTTTGTATGGATCTTCTTTTGTTCTATATCCTTGGACTATGTGTCTATTGAATAAAACAATTTACTATTTAGTGATCCTATGGAATGGAAACCACACACTCTGTTTTCTAATTTTATCATCTTCCAACTTTTGTTTTCCCAGAACATGCCAGGAAAGGTATCATGGTCTTGTTTCATCAAGCCCTTGGGGCATTAGGTGAAAAGTGCAAGAGTGTAAAATGACCTGATGATGGTCCACCTCACTGCAGTTAGGGAGTTTCATGTCAATAGTCAGTTGTGTCAGTCTCCATTCTGATCAGGGCTTCATTCCTCCTCTTCCCATTCTATTGGTTTTAAAGCATTAACTCCCCACCCTTGGAGCCCTGTGCTACCTACCATGCTTATACAGGATGGGACCCAGACCTTCCTTCTTTCTGAACTCCTTTGTTTGGGCAGCACCATTGACTTGGGAGAGGAGGAAGGAGAGGGGTTTTTTTATCTTTTAGAAACCTTTCAGATCCCAACTACAAGGAAGAAACTTACATGGAATGGCCAATGGAATGGCCAACTTGGACATCTTTTTAGGGGTAAAACAGACAGCAGAGAGGGGCAGAGCTGTACTCATGGTCCCCCATACAACATCTTAGTGATTTTATACTTGTATGGAACGCATGACCAGGATTGGGTATAAACCACAATATATTTTAAAATATATTAAAAATGTAAAAGTATATCAAAAAGAGAGCAACCAGGAAGGTTCACTTTCATACCATCAGATGAAGAGAACTGGAGATATTTAGCCTGGAGAACTGAAGATACAGGGAGGACTTGGCAGCTCTCTTTACTTATGTTGAAGACCAATCAGACTTCTACTTAGCTTCAGAGGACAGAATCAGTAGCAATATGGGTCACAAAGAATTGAGTACTAAACTACAAAAACAGTGGTGATTTCAAAGGGTCAAATTTAGGCCTAATGTCTATATTTTGCATTATCCAAAAGTGCAATTAGCTTCCTAAAGAGACCATCCTTGTCCCTCACTCTTTCTTAGAGACCAGATGACAATTTCTGAGGTATGTTGTAGACAAGATACTTTTTTTTTCAGGAGTATGTTAGATAAGATGGCTGCTAGATGATTTTCTTTTAGAAATTCTTTGATTCTGTACTGGAATGGTTTGTCATTTCCCTTCTCCAGTTCATTTTACAAGATGAGGAAACTGAGGCAAACGGGGTTAAGTGACTTGCCCAGGGTCACAAAGTCAATAAGTGTCTGAGGCCAGATTTGAACTTAGGAAGATAAGTCGTCCTGACTCCAGGCCTGGTGCTCTATCCTGGAGCGCTTAGCTGCCCAAAACAGACTGGGCATGACAAGCTGCGAGATTCAAGTACTCAAAATATAATTAACCCCATACAGATGAGGAAACTGAAATTCAGGTTAGGAAACCTTCCCAGGATCATAGACGCAAGCACTCTCTTCTTACCTCGTGCCTCTTACATTCCAAGAACCACTTCCTACGTTGTGCCCTTTCTGATCCCAAAAGTTTTGGTTTAATTAAATGTGGTATAAGTTGGAGTTGGGGAATCACTAGCAGCTAAAGGGATCCAGAAGAACCTTACAAAAGAGGTGACACTTGACCTGAGCTTTAAAAGAAGCCAGGAATTCTAAGAGGCAGAGGGGAAGAGCAACATCATTCCAGACACAGTAGACAGGTAGTAGCACAAAGGCAGAGAGAGGTAAGGGAGAGTATTGTGTGACAAAAACCTGAAGTAAGCCAATATAACTGGAGCATAGATTTCCAGGGAAGAAATATGTAAGCAGATTGCAAAAACTGAAAAGGATCAAGTTGTGAAGAATTTTAGATGCTAAATAGAAAAGTTTTTATTTGACCCTAGAGGTAAGAGGGAGCCACTGAAGATTATTGAGTAACAGAGTGATAGGATTAGGCCTGTGCTTTAAGAAAATCGCTTTGGCATCTGCATATGGAGAATGGATTGCAGATTATATATGGACAATAAAGAGCCTGGAAGCAGGGAATCCAATTTGAAGGCTATTATAATAGTAAAGAGGACCCAAAGTAGTGTGGTGCCCAGATAATTGGTGAAAAGGAAACATTTTGGTGGCTGAACCAGGACTTGAACCCAAGTCTTTTGAAAGCAAAATCTCCTACCTTATTTCTGCTTATCTGAATCCCTCAAGGACCAGTTTACATCCCTGATCCTCCCCTGAAACTTTATTTTGCTGACCTATCCCACTCTCTTCTCTTACCCTTCTGAAGTCTTTTTGTAATTCCTGTCTACCCTGAAGTATTATCTTGTTGTAAAAACATCACCCCTAGAGAGTTTGGAGATTCCAATTCACCTTACAGTTTATGAGACTAACTGGCTGTGTGTCCTTGGCCAAGTCATTTTATTTCCCTAAGTCCCAATTTGGTCACCTGTAAAATGAGAGTAATGGAACTTTAACTGCTCACCTCACAATGTTATAAAAAGAGGGTTGTGTACATTTGAGAGCACCATGGAAATGTAAGCTATCATTGTTACTATCCTGTGACTGCTTAGCATACCCTGCATGGCATTATTAGTTAACTTTTCTGTAGTTCTGTGTCATTTCTCCCCAGTTTGGTTGTGTTCTCCTTGAGTACGAGGGTCATATCTTTGTCTTTGTACACGTAGTAGGTGCTTAGTAAATATTACGTTGCTCAGACTCCTAACTCAGTCTGTTTCTTGGGATCACATCCATTCAGTACTCTTGTCTCTTTGGAACCTACCTTTGGATCAGAACCTTTCTCAAGTCAATCCTTTTTCTTCATTTTAGCAATTCAGGATAATTTTGACCTGAGATTAACAAAACAAGTTCCATGCCCTAACCCAGTGAAGTAGGTAGTATGAAAATTCTTATTTTCATTTTCTAGATGAAGACTTTGAGGCTTAAAAAAGGAGGTAACTTGCCAAGGGTCACAAAGCTATTGTCAACTATTGCTTTCAGGCCAAGATCAATAACCATCCACCTCCTCCCTAAAAAGGTTCCCATGAGTGAAGTAATAACCATGATAATTATAATTGGAAAGGCTGACATTTCTGTTTCATTTTAAAATTTGAAAGGTGCTTGAGCATCACTCAGTAATATACCCTAATCATTTTTGCCTTGATAGCCTTCCTTTGAAAAACAACTGCAATATTAAGCAAGAAACATGATTCCCGCATGTCCGGAGCCTCAGCTTTTCATGAGACCATTCATTACGCTGATCTATTTGTGCCTTAAAAACTGCCTAAGCATATTTACACGATAGACTGGAACATTCCCCGAGCAGCTGCCTGGCACTGCTGCTATATGGTTAATGAACATTTCAGAGAGGAATTGGGAGCTAAGAGCTGGTGGGGGGTGGGGGGTGGGGGAAAGCTTTTTGATTCCCTCCTGATGGAAGGTGATGGACTGGCCTCCCCTGACTCAGAAAATGATTTTGAAATCACCCATAAGTAGAATTTTCTTTAAAGTCTCCTTACTGATAGAATTGGGAAGAAACCTGAAAGACACAAGGTGACTTGGGAATGGCTTTTGACCCCACAATACCTTCTATATATCCTCACTTATAGTTGCTTTTCTGTTTAGGAAGGTTATCAAGCCCTCAGTATAGCACAATAACACATAGAAAGAGCACTGAATTTGGAATTAGGAAACCTCAATTTGAATCTGGGCTCTGTGGCCTTAAGCAAATTATTTTCCCTCTTTACAACTCGATTTTCTTATTTATAAAATTAGACCTTTGAACTGGGCAATCTATAAAGTCATTTTCATCTCTAAATCCACGACTGAAAAGATTATAGATACAGAACTAGAAAGGAGTTCAAGGCTCTCTGTTTCATGCTATCTGTTCCAACTCCCTCCTTTTACAAATAAGGAAACTGAGTCCAAATTGATTAAGTGACTCAAGTCATAGGGATAGTAAATATGGGAATCTGAATCTGAACTCAAGTTTCCTGACTCCAGAGTCATAACCCTTTCCCCATATACCATCCTGCCTACCAGTCCTATCTCAGTGTCACTGGAGAGGATTAACATGGTAGGAAGGATGACGGGCAGTGATAGTGGAGCACCTTTCCATGGTCATAGTCATCACCAGCCTTCTTAGGTTCAGCTGGTTTGTCACTTTCAATTTGAAACTACAGTTAAATGTGCTACTACTTCACTTCCTCATATCAGTAGACCTCAAAATATCTCTTCTTGACCCAAGGACAATGTAACTCCAATACATTTAGCATTTTTTTTTTCAAATTTGCCACTAGTTGGCCATATCTTGTTATTGGAGTTGATTATGGGCTGGGGTGGAAGGGGAAGAAGAAGTGGCTATCAGGAGACTTGGTTCTACCATTCATTTACTGCAGAACCTGGGGTATTACATCCCTGTCTTACTGAATCTCCATTTTCTCATCTGTAAATTTAATGGATTTAAAGATACCTGAACTGTCTTCTATGCTTAATATTCTTTGCGCTAAATCCTGACATCCCAGTTATGACATTCTGTGTTTTAAGACTTTTACATTTTGACATTCTATGATCTGAGACTCCTTCCACCAACTGAATTTTATAATTCTATGAAAACTGGATGTAGGCCTCCAATTGTGGTTTTATTGGTTGCACCTCTACTTTTTCTTTTCCCAATGTAGGGTAAGCACAGGTTTGCACACATGGGCACACACACACACACTCACACACACACACATATACACACATGATTATATTTGAATAATGCTCTCATTAACATGGCACTTTAGAGTTTTCAAACTATAATTAATTTGATTCTTATAACAACCTGTGAGGTTGTAACTACCTATGAAGTAGATGGGACAGCTATTATTACCCCCATTTTACATATTAGAAGCAAGAAAACTGAGACCTAAAGAGACATTTAATACTTACACGGTTTTATTGCTAGCATGTAATAGAGCTAAGGACCTAGGACTCCTCTCCAGTATATGATATAATTAAAACATAGTAAAGGCAGGAAATCACAGATTTAGAACCAGAAGGGACCTTAAGATCATAAATCCCAACCTCCATCTTATAGGAAAAAAAGAAATCAAGGCCTAAGGATTGAAATAACTTGTTCAATATCATGATTAGAAATTTGGGATTTGAACTCAGGTTGTGCTGATTTCAAATTCAGTGTTCTCTCAGGGACCATTTGTTTCCTTAATGCTTCTATCATTTGAGGTAGTGAAGAAAGAAGAGTCAACCTTGGACATATCTGTGTCAGTGTGTTTCTCATTAGAAAAGCAGCTATAATCTTCTGCAGAGTCCTTGGCACCAAAGAACACATCTCAAAGTCATAATTTACCATGGAACTCTATCACCAAGGCTGCTCATCTCTCTCCCTGAAGGACTGCACAGCCAGGAGCCAGAGTGGCTCCACAGTTCATCAGAGGGAGAGAAAGAAGAAAAAAGGAACAGAAAGGAGATAAGTCGCTTGTTTACTCCAGCCTTGCCAGGCAGTCTGATGAACATCTAAAACACATGTATTTCCTGTTAGTGTCTCTGTGCAAGCTAGCACTGTCAAGACACAGGCCCCATCCACTTAATTCCTCTGATCTTTTGTCACCTGTTCCCCAGGGAAAAAAAAGAAAAAGAGGGTTAGACTATGAATCAGAAAGCCTGGATTTGAGTTCCAGCAGTGCAATTTATTAGCCATGTGACCTTGGGGAAATCAGTGCCTTCTCTGCACCTAAATTTTCTTCTATATAAAACAAGGGGGGTGTTGATCTAGAGCAGCGGTTCTCAACTTGTGGGTTGTGACTCTTTTGGGAGTCAAATGACCCTTTAACAGGGGTTGCCTAAGACCATTGGAAAACACATAGAGGAGCTGTGTCTCAGTTCCTAAGACCATCAGAAAACACATATTTCCCATGGTCTTAGGAACCGAGACACAGCTCCTCTGTCTCCAGGTGTTCCACCCACGTGCAGATATTCCCACATATGAGTATTAAAGGGTTGCAGCACTAGGAAGGTTGAGAACCACTAATCTAGAGGATAACTAAGATACTATCTACTTCTAAACTGTGATGCTAGAAGGATCAGGCAGTTGTCAGAGACAAGGACAGGTTCTGGAAGGCATTTGTGTAAACACATTTCCATTGGCAAAGGTGACATAAAATCCACCAGTGGGTGTGAGGATTTGGAGGGAGTAACAGTCTAACCATAATTGTCCAAGAACAGTGGCTAGCTAAGGGGAATTGGAATCCCAGGTTTAGGCCTGGGTAAAGAAAGAAGATTTTCATGAGGATTGGGGTGTTGAGTTCAGGAGGAGGTAATGAGCAAAATGGGAAGATATTGTGAAGCAGATGAAGCTTCTGGTCTTTATTCTCATGCATCTCTAACAGCTTCTTGCTTTTATAAATACTTCCTTCCTGACATTCCCACTTGAACAAATGACTATTTTTTTTAAAATATTACTTTCTACATAAATGTGAGCATAAAAACAGAGATAAGCAAAGAAATCAAGAAATAAAAACTCACAAAATAACATGTCCCAAGCCATTAATAATTTGCTAATGGGGGGAAGAGAGAATGGACGGGTAACATGGCAAGAGCAAGGGATTACAGGATGCTCCACTGGTATCCCTTTGTTGTCAGGAAAAATTGAATATGGCTTCCAGGAGGGTGGGTAGGCCTCCTGTGGTGAACTTCTGTGAGAACATGGACAAGTGTTTCTTGGGATGGATAGGCATAGGAGGGAGGGAAGAGGAAAAAAAGCATTTATTACACACATATTATGTGCCAGGAATGGTACTAAGCACTTTGCAAATGTTATTTCATTTGGTACTCACAACAACCCTGTGAAGTAGGTGATATTATGACACCCATTTTATAGCCAAGGAAACTGAGACAGAGATTAAATAACTTGTTTAGAGTCGATGGCTATTAAGTACCTGACGTCAAGATTTGAACCACAGGTCTTCCTGCATGTCCAGGGCTTTATCCAGTGTGGTACTAGTAGCTGTGGATGGGTTTTGATCTGCATTTTTGAGGAAACTCTGAAAATCTTGAGATCACAGATCCATTTGAGTAGTTGAGTGCATGCAAAAATACATATTCATGTACATTCATGCTGTATATTCAAATATACATGCACTTACAGTAAGGAAGGCCTCTGACCCATACTGACTGTATGCCTAGGCAAATCATTTAATTTCTCAGTGGCCCCGGCTACCCTCTGACTATAAATTGCAGAGAAGATCCTGATTTATTTTGGTAGAAGTTGTCCCCTCCCCAGAGCTTTTCATTGGTGAAAAAACCCCCAAATATCTGTATATCTATATCTATACTTATACATAAATACTTCTACAAAATAATAGCAATAACATCTTAATTGTTTCTCTGTCTCCTTTTCATCTAATCTCTTTGTCAATGCTGTTACTAATTATATATGGCAGCTGGGTGGTACAGTGGATAGAGTGCTGGGCCTGGAATCAAGAAGGTTCCTCTTCCTGAGTTCATATCAAGCCTCAGAAGCTCACTAGCAGTGTGACCCTGGGCAAATCACTTAACCCTGTTTTCCTCAGTTTCCTCATTAAAGCTAGAGAAGGACATGGCAAACACTCCTATATTTTTGCCAAGAAAAACCTAAAAGGAGTCAAGAAAAGTCAGACACACCTGAAATGACTGAATACCGACAACCACCACCAATTACAGAGGCAAGAATACCTGGGCACAGGTCTTACCTCTAACATGTGCTTACTGTTTAACTGTTGTTGAATTGCTGTAGGGTTAATGGAATAGATCTTTCCCCATCCGTTAATAGACCTATGTGAACACGTGTTCCCTTTTTTCCAAAGACCTGCGTTCCCAGGTCTAAAGGTATACAGGTATTTCAACCGTGGATGTCTTGTTGCTTTGAATTCCAACCCATTTCACAGATGTGATACATTCCATGCTGAGTCACATGGAGCCCATCAGGTGAAAACTATATATAGTCAGGAAGATTTGTATTGTCTTTGGGGAGGAACTTGCCTGGGGGAGGCTTGCTTGCAAGGAGACTTTCACGCCTTTTCATACAGAGCCAGTTAGGCACTGAGTCAGGTGAGTTGTAATGCCTTCTAGCTCCAAGCCTATTAGTTGAAAGTGTGAGATTTGTTTTGGGGACTCACTCATGGGAAGAATATTTCTTGGTGATTTGGCCAGACAAGACTCTGGGTAGCTGTTATTAAGGGGCACCCTGACTTTGTGAACTCAGATGTTGGTGTTCCTTGATCTGGTGATTATGTATCTATTATTCTGTTTAGACAGTTGGAGCCCTGTCTATTGGATTCTTTCTTGAATACTCATGTCTCCCTACTTATATATCTTTCTCATTGCTTAATTAAAGTAAGATTACTAACCCCTTTGAAACTGTCTTTCCTTTAGAAAAGCAGATCAAGAACCTGTGTTAGCAGCCCTCCTGTGTGTTGGTATTATTGGTCTTACAACCCCACAGCAGCTGCTAGTAGCATTCCCGCAACAATTGCTTATCCTCTCATTATCCCAGGCAACTCCCTAAGACTACAATTTAAAAGAGCTGCCAGTCTGCATCCATGACGAAGCTTCTTCTCTCCGAACCTACCCTCCTACCCCCTATTAAAAAAATTCAGTTCTGCCACTATTTAATAAATAAATAATCATTATCAGTGAGTGCATAATTACTCTCATTCTTCTTCTTTTGCTGGAATCAGGTTTTGTATTCATCTCAAGCTTCTTAGAGTCCCACACCCAAATCTGATCTGTGCCCAGTTTCTCTGATAGCATCTGGACCAGGTATAAGCTCCTTGAAAACAGCTACTATTTGTTTTTTAAAATAGTTATTTTTTAAAGCCTATAGCACAGTATATTGTGCATAGTAGGTATTTAATGCTTATAAATGTTGTAGCTGATCAAATACTTCCAACCAAGATGTAATGACTAATATGGCTTAATGTGTTGCTTCTTGCAAAGTAATTTGTACTTTAGTGGGCAAAGTCAGCAACTCTGCCCAGAGGGAAGGTCTCTCAAATTGGAATTTCAGGCATCAGTGAACTAGTAGATGCCAAATATTTTTGTTCAGGGGACAAAGCAGGGGGCAATCAATGCCCAACTCCCCTCTAACCCCACCGGGTAGGGAGCCTCAAGAGGCACGCACAAGAGAACAGAGAGGACGTGGGATTTGGAGCCTAAGAATCTACATCAAGGGTCCACACACTATGGCAGCCCCAGCTTGCTACCTGTTTTTGTACGGTTTCAAACAAAGAATGATTTTCAAATTTTAAAATAAAGTTTTATTATATTTTAAAATATTAAAAAAAATATTAACTCACTGGTTCATGAAAATAGAGTGTGGCCAGTCCTGGTCCATAGTTTGCTGACCTCTGACCTAGATAACCATCCTAAATCTGTAGCGCATTTTAACATGAAGTGTAAATTCCTTGAGGTCAGAGATTATTTCATTTTTTTTCCTTTGTATCCCTAATACTTAGTGTAGATATATAGTAAGTATTTATAGCTCTAGGTGGTACGGATTTGGAAACTTGCTTGACTTGGCATCAAGAAGAGCCAAGTTCAAATCTTTAATTTGACATTAATAGTTCTGTCCCCCTGAATAAGTTACTTAATCTCTATCTGCATTAATTTCCTCTTCCATAAAATGAGTATGTTGACAATAGCACCTTCCTCACAGGGCTGAGAAAATATCTGTGCAATGCTTAACGTATCACATAAGTGCTGGCCATTATTACCAATTGATTGATTGATTATCTTGGGTAGGTCACTCCTCTCTGTACTGTAACTTCCTCTTCTGTAATGTGACAGGCTTAAACTACAGGACCTCCAAGGCCCTGCTCAGTTCTGAATCCAGTATCCTCATTGCTACCTATCCCTAGATCCAAAGACAAGACCAGCCTTCATTCTAGTGTTATTTCATGGATCGAATGATGTCTCTATTTCAGCTCAGTGGTGGCTAAAGGAAGGAGGAGGCTTCTGTGAGAAGTCTGAGATAAAGAGAAAGATGAGTCTGTGGGCTTGTCTCTGGATTCCAAGATGCCTCCATGGGCTTAGGAAAAAAGAAAACAAGTGATAATATCCCCAACTACATGCTACACACACATACACATGTATACATCTGCACATACATACATATGTGCATACACATACACACATACACAAAGCATACACTACCTCTTCAATTTCTCCTCTCAACGATATGATAAAGAGTCACAGAGACCTTATACAAAAGGAGGACTCAGGACCCCAATTATCACCTTGATTGTATTAGCTTACCTGCTGGCATACACTTAGGATCAAAGGACCACATATTTACAGATGGAAGGGACAGTAGAAGCCAATGAGCCGAAATTCTTCATTTTACGGGTGAAGAAACTGAGGAAGAGAGACTAAAAGACTTGCCTAGGGTCACCCAGCTAATAAATATTAAAGGTGAGATTTGGAACTTGGTATTCCCAACTCTCTCAACTGTCTTATAATCTCTGCACTTTCATTTGTCACTGTAAAATATCATCAGCATGACTGATAAAAGGAGAACATGCCACCACCCGACCCAGAAGCTCATCTTTGGTACAAGATGAAGTTCAGCTTCCAGGTTCTACTTCCCACAGAAGGTCCTCTGGACTCTTAGCTCCTTGTCTTTTGGGAGCTTGTGTCTACTCATCCTGTCTACCAATAACTAAGCCCTGTCCCTGGTAGTTCAATGATTATGGGCCAAGTTTGGGATAGTTCTAAAAGGTACCATGATACCTCTCAGATTCAGTTAGTGTCCCAGTTGATCATTCAGGAAAGATGGTACCGTATAACTCTCTAAAAGGTCCTATTTTCTGTGACTTCTGTAAAGTTCAATGACATTTGGTGGCTGCTTAGCAGTTGCAGAGAGAAAAGGGATTCCTGGATTTGCTTTTGATGATTTCTGGTTCAGTACCCTGCAGACACAGACAATGGTGCCTAAGTCAGTACTCTTCTGATATTTATACATTCACTACAGCCCTATGCTTTGAAAAGTGGAATGATGTAATTGAAAAAAGAGTTCTGGACTTTGAGTTGGGAAATCTGCACTTAAATTTCAACCCTGCCATTTACTCACTCTGTGATCATAGACAAGGCATTTTACATCTCTGATTCTCAATTTCCCCATCTCTAAAATGGGAAACAATAATTCTTGTAATACCTTACCATGTTCTTGAGAAAAGTAAGGCCATAAGTAGCACAACGCTAACATAACTGTGCTCTGTGGTACCAGTAAAGAGAGAAGAAAATCTGATTCTTCTCAGAAGGGTTCTACACTCTGTTACCTACACCTTTCCTCCCCCATGTTTCTATATATATGTTGACCCTATTATAGTGGTACCGTAGGCCGTCCCTTCCTTCAGGCAAAGATTGGACTACTTTCTCTTCTGGACACTCTCAAGTTTCAATTGTGACCGCTACCTGTCTCCTGTCCTCCATCTCTACCCTCTTGTCTAGACTGTCTTTTTCAGTGCCCTTCAGTTCCCCCTTTAGAGTCTTCTGATCATAGTGTGAAAATTACCACAGAACCTCAAAATTTGAAGGCAATCTAGAGATCATCAAGTCTATTCCCACTGTTACCAAGAAACCTCTCTATACACTGTCCCTGAAAAACTGTCACCTTGCCTTTTCTTGAAGTCCTTCAGTGAAAAGGAACCTACTACCTCCTAAGGTAGCCCAGTCCACTCAGTAAAGCTCCAAGTGTTAGGAAGCCTTTCCTCCAACAAGCCTTAATGGGTCTCTGCAACTCCAATCCAGGATTCTTGGTTCTGTTCTCTGGGGACATTAACAGCCAGAATCTCCCTGCTATGAATACATACTCCCCATGACAGCCCTTCAGATACTTTAAGACAGTTCTTGCTTGGCTTTGCTAGTTTATTAACACTGTGACCCTGAGCAAACCACTTTGCCTCTCTGAGGTCATTTCCTCGTCTGTAAAATGAGACTAAGTGGTAGAGGAAAAAGTAGTTGGGAGATTTGGGTTAAAATTCTGGCTGTTCAACTTACTAACTGTGAACTTAGGTAACTCACTGCTCCCACATCCTCCAACCTCCCCCGAAAACAACATAATAAAATGTTAAGAGCTATAATAATAGGAGTTATTATTTTTGTTTGCATTTTTACTATATTGAAAAAATGTTGTTTTTAACCTGCTTCCTCTTCCCTTGTTATTCCAATGTCCCTAAGGACAGGCTTTTTTTCTACAGATCCTTGCATCACCAGAGAGAGACACCAGCTTTTATTTCTAATTTATTACATACTACCTGTTGAGAGAGAGAGAGAGAGAGAGAGAGAGAGAGAGAGAGAGAGAGATCACAGAGATTCCCCTGGAACATAGTTCTCTTGCCTCTTTACTCCCTTTCTCTTTCTCAGGGTTCAAAGTTTGCCCCAAGGAAGCAGAGGAAACTTAAGACAGGTGGAAGCTTCCTTTGATTGCCATAGCAACCATTATAATTGACTTTGGAAGTTCCTAGCTAATGTAGAATTTAATCTGCATAAAGTTACTACTGAGGATTTGAAATTTTCAGCTACCTTACAAGCCTCTTCTTAAAGGATTTGTCTTCTTTCCCGCCCCCATTACTTTCATTTTAGAAGTCTTTATTGTTCTACAATATTGGAATATTTTACCATCAACAGAGGGGCAGCTAGATGGTACACTGGATAGAGTACCAGTCCTGGAGTCTGGAAGAGCTGAATTCAAATGTGACCTCAGACACTTACTAGCTGGGTGACCTTAGGCAAGTCACTTAACTCTGCTTGCCTCAGTTTCTTCATCTATAAAATGAGCTGGGGAAGGAAATGGCAAATCACTCTAGTCTTTGCCCAGACAATACCCTCTCCCTATCAATAAGTAGTCACAAATAATTGGACATGGCTGAAAACAAAACCATTAGTAGGACCCCTCAAGAAATTTCCTTCAACTCATTCTTCCCAGTTGGTATGACAGTCAAAAGAGCACAGACTCTAAAACAGAGAACATGGGTTCAAATGCTACCAAAAGATGCCTATTACTTCTATAACTTTGGGTAAATCATTTAATCCCTTGCGGCCCTGTTTGCTTATCTGTAAAATTAGAGGCTTGATCCCTTCCGTCTGTAGCCTTCTATGATTTGGAATACTGAAGATTTTTTCTTATCTGATTTAGATCTTCACAGAACCCACTAGGTTAAGATGAAGATGCTAAGGCCTATAGAGGTCCCACTATGATTTGCTCAATGTCAAAAAGGAAGTAAGTGGCAGAGTCAGGACTGGAACACAGGTCCTTTGTTTCCAAATCTATCTTTCTTTCCACTGCCAATTCAACCCATATCCAAAGTAGAAATCACCTCTACTACGTTCCCATCAAGTATTCATGTAGTCTGCTATAAAATATCTCCAGTTATAAGGAGCTCACTACAACACGTAGCAATCCACTGCATTGCTGTACAACACTAATTGTTAAGAAAGTCTCCTGCCAAGACTCCAGCATTTCTACATTATCTGTTGTTATAGATAATCTTCACAAGATCTCTTTTCCATTCATGTCTATAAAAAAAAGTAGATGGTGGCCCATTATTTTTTAAAGGTCCCCTTTTCTGTAATGGGTCTTGCTTAAATAGGTCATCTTCAGTGTGGAAGCAAAGGCATAAAAATAGCTATCTCTAGACATTTAACAATAGATATGAGCATATTTATATGGACAGATTTTTTTTTGCATTTTTATATTTGTTAAACATTTATCCCCTCCCAATCATGTACCCAGTTAAATGGGGCTTCATCTGATTATCCTCTGGAGATACTGCAGTAGACTCAAGGAAGGTTCTTCTGCAACAAGAAACAAATACAGGTCACATCTAATTTTGTGACAAAGGCTGAGTACAGGGTCATTTTATTTCTGGGAAATAAATAGTCAACCGACAATGATTTTGACGCTTAACTTCCTCATCTTCACATCATCAGATTTCAGAGCAAAAAAAAAAGGACATTGAAACACTGAAAATAGAATTTCCGAAGTAGAGGAGATCTTAGAACACAAGGAGGAATGTACCAGAAAAACTCTTCACCCTCATCATGTCCGGCCCCCTCCTCTGGAGAGGAAGCAAGTGAGGCTTGTTTTGTTTTGCCAGCATCACAGGATGTCTTGTAGCAGGGAGACCTTAAGCAAGTCACCGCTCAGAACCACATTGTCCTCATCTTTCCAAAAGCGATAACCATACCTGTCCCAGTGAACATTATAAGGTGCTCTGGAGCATTTGAATTAAATGTTTAATGTTGAAAAGTAAAAGGCATTGTGAAAAATCAAACATAAGATGATACTAGAGTTAGTGAAAAAGATTATGATGTCTTAAATTTCAGGGTCTTGCCTCAGTTCCTACCTCTGAACGTATACTCCTGCAGGACTTAATGGCATTGTTTTGTTTTGTTTTTTAATTTCTCATTTGTACAAAATGAGGGGTGGTCCCCTTAGTTTCTGAGATCTTTTTCCAGATATACGATCTCTTAGAAGTTGATATCCAAAGAGGTAAACAAATAAAGGGCATAGCAAATAATTATTTCAATTTCTGAATGTTTTATTGGAGGGGGGAAGGCAGGGCAAGTTAAGTGACTTGCCCAAGGTCTTTTTTGAACTCAGGTCCTCCTGACTCCAAGGCTGTGCTCTATTCACAGCACTGCCTAGTGGCCACACATAAGATCCAGAGATAATGTATACAAGTGAATACACATGAAATATTCTCCCTCCTTATGTCTGCCCCTTAACATGTCCAGTTTCTTCTAAGACAGCTTAAGTTCTGCTTTCTAAATAAAATGTATCCTGATGAATGTGTCCTAGTTGGGCCACCCCAAATCAAACACTGAATGACTGAGGGTGTTTGTAAGGACACCAGTCTGAAGCAAAGGGTACAGATGGGGCATAAGTGATTCCTCACTGCTCCACCAAAGACCTTCTGCTTCCTAGTGCCAGTGATCCAGGACCTGAGCCTTCTTTGGTCATGGCTGAGAGCACACACTGTGCACTCTGACTCTGGAACCTCTGCTCAGACTGGCTGAGGAATGGGAGTGGGAATGAGTGGTGAGAAGGACATTACTTGGGAGAATATGCATGTTCACAGCTCAGAGGATTAAAGGCCCATGTTCTTATCACCACTGAACAGAGTATTATAAATCCAGTCTTAGAATACCAAATCCCCTTGTGGCTCGGCCATTGTTTGGGAATATTAAAAAGCCCTGAGACAGAAATAATCAGTTTCCGAATGACACATTGTCAAATAAAACATTTCTCATATTATCCTTTTCTCTCCTTTCCCTGGCTCCCTCTCCTCTGCCTGGATAATTTAACATGAAGAATATATTTAAATGAGGCTGAGTTGAATGGCTTTCTAAGTTTGACTCTTCTGAAGGATCTCAGTGTGTGTGAATGTGTGTGTGTGTGTGTTTTCGTGTTGTCTGTATGGATTAAAGAAGCAGGCTGTGGTTTGTGGGATCATAGATTTATAAATGTAAGAAACTTCAGAGATCATCTAGTCCAGTCCCTTATTAAATTGAAGTCCAGAGAGGTTGGGATATTGACCAAGGTCATACAGTAGCTATTATAGTAGTAGCCAAGCTGGGATGATGATCCAGGTCCCTATGATCCAAATCATTCTTCCCAACTACAATTTTATTTTCTACTTCTTACTTTCCCTACCTTGGCTAAACCAACCACCTGCAGTGGCCCCCACCCACGAATTCCTCTCCCTGGTTTTTTTACTCCTACTCATGTCTGCCTCCAGAAACAGAGGGCCAGCAAGCACCTTCACTTAAGGGGCTTAAATTCTATCCGGGGACACAACTTGCACATATTTAATAATATATAAAATAAATGTTTAGTAATTTTTTAAGGAAGATCACTAGTAGTCAGGAATATCAGGATATATTTTATTTAGAAGGTAGAACCTAAGCTGTCTTAAAAGAAACTGGGTATGTTAAGGAGCAGAGATGAGGAAGGAGACCATTTCATGCATAGGCACTCCTGTACATTACCTCTGGATATTCACAACAACCCAGTGAAGTACTTTATACAAGTCTTATCACCCCATTTTACAGATAAAGAAACTAAGGATCAGGGATGTCTTCTAACGAAGTTGCCCAAGGTCAAACAACCAGGAGGTGTAAATCTGGCAGTTCAACCCAGGACTTCCAACCCAAAATGCAGTTTTTCCTTGCACAGTGCGGGGGGAAAAGAAGAAATAGTATAAGATTCTCTTATTTCTCTGGGGAAGTTAGTCTTCCTATTCCAACTCTGTGACTTCAGACTGAAGGCATCCCCATATATGAGATTAGCAGCTCCTGGTTCATGAAAGTTGGCTTGGAGGAGGAAACAACATGGAGAGGAAAATGTTTAGTAAAAGTTGGTTACAGACACTTAACCCAGGCTTTTTACAGGTCAGGAAACTAAGACCCAGAGAGGTGAATAGATTTGTTCTCGGTTTCACAGATAGGAAGCCAAAATGCTAGATGTGAACGCAGCTTCTGATTCAAAATCCTGTGGATTTTTCCCTCACTAGATTAAGTCGCTTCATTGGTGGGAGAAGTTGACATTTTTGTGTCCTCCCTCCCTCTTCTCTGTGAAATGGTTTTTAGAAATCTCAGATGCAGGAGACAACTCATGACCTTCAGATCTGTGCCGTGTGCAATCTCCCAGAAATCAAACCCTCTCCATGGGGCCAAATCAAATAGACTAGCATTCTTATTTTTGGAAACTCCAAAACACTCCACAAACCTCATTTCATAGTGGTCTCCCCCAGGTGTGTGCAGCCCAAATCAGATTTGGCATCAGGTCTTTGAAGCAGCCAGGGTTGCCTCTACTCGTCCCCAGACTCCTCTCTAGCTTTGGCCCTTCATTAACTTTACTATGTCAAAGTTAGAGTCCTTTCCTACTAGGTCTCTCTCTCCTCACTGACTCCTCCACTCACCTCCTCACAACTAACATGACCTCTCCCCTATTAATTCCTCCCACACCTTTACTGTGTTTCTGCTTGCTGGCCCTCTGTTTCTGGAGGCAGACATGAGTAGGAGTAAAAAAGCAGGAAGAGGAAATCGTGGGTGGGGCCACTGCAGGTGGTTGGTTTAACCAAGGTAGAGAAAGAACCACAGTTTCTTCTCCTCGGTGCTGAGCTCCTCGCCCACTCTCTTTGAGGGAGGATTGGGAGCGGGTCACGTGGCAGAGCCCTGGGGACATCCAAATAATTTTCTCTTCTGTGCTGAGCTGTCTTTCAGATAGCTGAGAATCCAGGGCCCATGACAGAGCCACCGTGGTCCTGCCACTCTGTGATGATAACTTTGCTGTGAGACAGCCAGATTGAGAGCCCAGAGGGAGCAGATCTCAGGGACCTCCTTTCAAATACTCTGTGATAATGGAACCTTCCTGTTTCAGACCTCCAAGTGTTCTGAAGAATCTCTGAATTATAGTGAGAATGAAACATTCCTAGTAAATTCACTTAGGGCAGAGCAGTTTGTCAGGGTCTAGACAACCAATAACCCCAGAGTCATGAAATACAGAATGCCAGAGCTGGAAGGGACTTTAGAGGCGTTCTCCTTATGTGACCTTGGAGAAGTCATGAAATTATTCAGGGCTTCTATTTTTCATATTTTGAATGAAAAGTTTGACAACATAGCTTCAAAGGTTACTTACAGCTCTAAACCTTATGAAGCTATCTATGCGTGAACTCTATGTTACTGAGAATGGTCTCAAATTTTTGTTGCTGTTGTTTTTGTTCATGTCACAGTACTCCGTCATGAGGAATCCTGGTACACTGATTGCTTAAGTTGACATCACTTTGGGTGATTTGGGAGACTTGTTTGTGTAAAGTTTCCTCTCAACAGCAACAGCCATTATAGTTGAATTCCTTGAGTTCAAGGAATATTAGTGCATATGTAAAAAGCAGGATTTGGATATTTTATGACTGCTATACTAACCATACTGTATATCCAGGGTAAGTTAAATTTATATTAAAATTATACATTTTCTTTCATCTGTAATAATATAAGATCCAAAGTTTTGCCAAACTACTGCTATAAACCATTCCTGATAGTCTAGAGTTACATGAGCCATGATGCAAGACATTAATTGAGCATCAGAAGCTACACCAGGGACGAGTTTTAGATTTGGTATCCCCCCTTCCTTTTCCAACTCACTTCCCCCTTTTTTAATATCTCCCTTCCTTAGCCACATATTTTCCCCTATTCTCAGCCCAAACATCCACTGCAATAATACTCTCATAGTGTCTCTAGTATCTGAAAATGAAACTGATCAGTAAATTCATAGAATCCATATTCCATAAAAATTGGAGCTGAGAGAAACCTTAGAAATAATCTAGTCCAACCAGCTCATTTTACAGAGGAGTAAACTGAGACCTAGAGAGAAAAATGTGATTCTTTCTCCTCAAGCAGTAGAGTAAGGGCCCTTATTTATTTATTAAGGACAAGAAGAGAGGACAATGCTTAATACAATGAAATTGATTACTGATGGCCAATTGCAGGAAGAGTATGAATGGGACAGGATAGATAAGTATTACTATGCAGGGGTAGTCTTTAGAATTTTTTAATTAAATGTTTTATTGAAAACCTAATAGTGGACATTAACAAAACTAACTAATTCAGCAATTATCAAGCATCTCCTACAGGTCAGACCCTGTATAAGACAATGGAGATAAAAATATAGAAGTGAAAAAAATTCCTGCCTTCAAAGAGATTACATTTGTATGTGTGGGGGAGGGAGAGGGGGAACAAACCCCCTTAAATATATAGGTTTTAATTGATTATTTGCAGTGCAGAAGTATCATACCAGTTTTTTTGGTCTCCTACTAAATTCCCATCAGGATTCTTGTTCATTTTCATTTATTTTTCTTCACACATGGTTGTGGGTAATGTCTACTCTACTCTTTTGATACTATTTTTTCACTTTGTGTTATTTCATAAAAGCTTTTTATATTTTTGTATGCTTATATGTTTTATCTTACTGGCATTAGAGTATTCCATTACATTAATGTTCTGCAATTTTTTTTAACTATTTGCCTACTATTGGGCATTTCAATGAATTCTCGGCTTTTGGCAATTATATATAATGTTACAATGAAAATCTTTGAAAAGCAGACTTTTCTCCCCCTGATAAAAAGAGCAGTACTTTCAGCATATTTTTCCAACAATGAAAAGACTGGGTCAAAGCACATAAATGCTTTTTGAAACTTTTACTGCATATTGACTGGTTATCTTTTGGCATTTGGGAAACAAGGTATTGTGTAAAGAATGTGATATTTGGAACTTAGAGGACCTGGGTTCGAATCCTAGCTCTTCTGTTTACTATCAGACTGACCCTGGACAAGTCAATTCCCCTTCTCTAGGCCTCAGTTTCCTTCTCTAGTAAAGAAGTAAATTAAATAATTAATTAATGAAATAAATTCTATTTCACAGCAAAATTTTACAAAATAAAAATAGACTAGAAGGTATCTAACTTCTTTTCCACCTGTAAACTCTCTATGTTTTGGAATTACATCAAGTAGGCCTTTAACTGTGCAGGAAGTCAAATTGAGCCTTACTAAGCAGGCTGCTGTTCCTCTCTCCCAACCATATAGCTTCCTGAGCCTTGCCTGGACCCAGAAGTGTTATTTGCCAGGCCTGCATCTGCTCAGCTGAGAAAGAGAAGCGCAGTCACTGCCTCCCTGAGCTCTCCTTCCCATTACTGTCAATTACAGGACCAAATGAGAAAACAGATGAGGCCAAAGAGGGGAGGCGACGAGGAGGGGGAATCCTAATGAGAGCTGCCATATTGTGCTCATAGAGTTGTTTCCTGTAGCAGATTGGAAGCAAGGGCCATGGGGAAAGGCATAGCTCATCTTTTTAAAATCCTCCAAACAGGGGTCCCATCCTTGCTTTGCAGCATTCCCCCATCCCCACCCCCTACACATAAGTAGTTACCGGCTTCTTTGGAACCAAACATCTAATACAGCATTGCATTCTCAAGGAAAAGACCCCAGTCTAGATTAGACTTTGGGGAACTGGGAACAATCTTCTTTTGTTAATTACTCTTCCTCAAAACCAATGTTCTGATGACTCCAGGCATCTTCCCTAGTCATGCATTCCACCAGGAATTTAGAGATGGGCTGGGCAGCATTGGTTAAGGTATCTCATCCATCAATCTCCTGCTTGATGCAAAGGGGATTTTTTTTCTGTGGGAGAAATCAAAAGTTGAGGAAGCCATGCTCATAGAACTCTCCTGAATTGGCAGCCTGTGGGATTATTTCTCCCTGGATTTGGAAATGTTCTTTTTTTTTTTCTCTACCTCTTCATTTCTCTGACCATCTCATGAGTTCTTTCCTCCTTTCTTGCTCCCATTTCCCTCCCTCTTGCTCTCCTCTCTTCTCCCTGTTTTATACACACCTTCTTTATCACTTATTAGAGCCACAGAATCTCAGAGCTAAATGAGATTTCTGAAGTTATCTAGTCTAACATGTGCTGGGTAAACAAATCCATTCTGTGACATCTTGGGTGGGAGGTGGCATAGTTTAGTTTAAGGTGAATTATCTGACTTCATGAGCTCCTTACATTTTTATTTTTGCATCCCCAGCGACTGCACATAGTAAGTACTCAATAGACTTTCGTAGAATGAAATTAAATTGAATTTAGTTTAAAAAATATTTCAGGATATGGAGTCAGATGATTTGAGTAGAAGTTTTCACTTTGTTACTTCTCTGTGTGTGCATGCATATTTGTGTATGCAATGCACACACACATATATATATATTACTTTAAGTGCTTACATGGGAGCTACGACTCTTTTACCCACATCTGTGGAGACCTGAGTCTATACATATTTATACATATATACATATATTATATATACATATATTATACATATGTATAATATATATGCATACACACATATATTATATAATCTCCCCTACTAGAATATAAGCCCTTTGAGGACAAGGCCTGTTTTTTCTTTTTTTTTTTCTTTTTAGTGTCAGTGCCTACAAAACAGTGCCTGATACACAAAAGGTTCTTAATTAATGCTTGTTGATTGATTTAACTCTCTAAGCTTCTCAGAGTCTCAGTCATCTTACTTGGAAAATTAAGGCATTGGATTAGAAAATTTCCTTCAAACTCTCAACTCGTAAGCCCAGCCATGAGACTTCATTAATTTTAAGTTCTTCTCCCTCCTGTAGGGTGGCTTAATTGCCCTCCTTTTGCTGTTGCTGGTATTCACCGTGGCACTGTATGCCCAGCGGCGCTGGCACAGACGACGGCGGGTCCCCCAAAAGAGTGCCAGCACAGAGGCGACCCATGAGATCCACTACATCCCATCGGTGCTCCTGGGACCCCAAGCTCGAGAGAGCTTCCGTAACTCTCGCCTTCAGGCACATAATTCTGTCATCGGCATGCCCATCCGCGAGACTCCCATCCTAGATGACTATGACTATGATTATGAAGAAGAGGAGCAACCCCGGAGGGCCAACCATGTCTCCCGGGAAGATGAATTTGGGAGCCAGGTGACTCGGACCCTAGACAGCCTTGGTCAGGCCAGTGAGGAGAAGATGGACTTTGAGAAAAAAGGTGAGGCCTTCTTTGACCCTTTCTATTTATTGGAGGAAGATCATGTTGTAGTGAAAAGAACGTTGGAAATAAAGCAAAGTCTGGGTTTGAGGTCCGTCCCATCCTCATAACATCTGTGTGACCCTTGAAAAATAACTTTACCTCAATGGGCCTCAGGTTCCTTCTTTTTAAAAATTTGATTGGATTAGATGGTATCTACTCACTCAGTTTATTTTCTGTTTTAGATTTCTGGTGGACTTTGGCTTAGTAGAATGAAGAGGAGGGTCTGACTCTGGGCAGGGTCTGTTGAAAGACAGTTATAGCAATGTCAATATTGTGTCTTCACTACTCATAATTTGTTCTTTCTATCAAGGCAAGATGGTGTATTGCAAGTAATTTTGACTTTCCACTCAGAAGAAATGAGTTTGAATCTGGGCTTCATTAAGTTTTTAACCTTAGGCAGAATATAGTAAAAGTGTTATTTATGTTTGGTCTCCACAGATGTGGGTAAAAGAGTCCTAGCTCCCATGTAAGCAATCACAGTAACATATGTGTATTCTGTGCATTGCATGCACAAATGTACACACATATATAAACTTTTGTGTTTGTACACATACATACATCATGTATGCATACATGTAACAGGGCGGCCTTTATTTTCACCTTGAAGAAAATGCAGAAAATTCATAAAGAGATCACAGAAATACACTAGAAAGTGAGCCCAGAAATATTAAAATACAGCTCTCCTTCCTCTCTGGTGATGCCTACCTCCCTAGTTCCCAAATACCTTGATATCCTGTAAGGCTACCAGGACCTTAAATAACCAGCCAGTCAGCAAGCATGTATCTCTGTTCTAGACACTGTTCTAGGATATGTGTATAAAAAGAGACAAAGCACTGTCCTGTCCTCAAGAAATTTACACTCTAATATGGGAGACATCATAAAATATTGAGTTGCATACAAGATATATACAGTGTATGGAAGATAGTCTTGTAGACATAGTTTAGACCTATGGTTTAGACTCTCCTTATATGGAAACCAAGCTTGGGAATTCTAAAGAGGCAATTCCCTTTCTTATCAGACATACCATACAAATGACTCAATATATTAATATAGTCCAAATTATTTAGGAACTGAACATTGTACAGGAATCATTTTCTCCTCTGCTTATTAGCTCCTCTCTCCTGAAGTCTGGAACTCCAAATTCTCTACACGTCCCATTTCACAGATGAGGAAACTAAGACCTAGAGGTAATTCAGCCAAGTTCATACATCTATTGTCAGAGCTGGGGATTCTTATTCTCACCAGGATTTTTCCATTCTTGGGTCTATGTGGTTTTGCTGCTTGTATTCTCTCCCCTGTCTGCTGATACATTTTACATCCAGAATAATCTTCCTTTTCCAAAAATTTGAGTCCTTTGCTCAAAAACTTTCAGTGGCTCCCTGTTAAGTAGTATGTGGAGTCCTTGACCTGATATTTAGGGCCCTTCATAGTATGCTCCCTTTCTGATAGTCTTTTCATTACTTCCTTTCATGAACTTTATGCCAAACTGGACTGTTCTCTCTTCTTGTCCTACATTCTCCTTTCTCTGTACCTTTTTGAAGGACATCTTTCCTACTTCAAATGCCCTCCCTCCTCATGTCTACCTATTGAAATCCTTCTTTTCCTTCAAGGTCTGAATTAGATGTCAACTTTTCTGTAGAGTCTTTTTTTGAGATCACTGGCTAAAAATGATATCCTTTACTCAAACTGGCCTAGATCCCTCCTTTGACTCCAGAACAACCTACTTAATAATCTTTCTCCCCCCCCCAAAAAAAAACTATTAGCTCATTGAAGGCAAGAATTGACTCTGTTATTCTGTGCAGTCTTAATTCCTTTCATGTAATAGTTGCTCATTAAATGACCATTAAATTTAAACCCCCCAGGAGCAGTGTTTTCAGTTCCAAATCTAAATAAAAACCTGCCATGCGGAGAGGGGAGGAGGGAGGAGGGAACAAAAAAGTAATTTTCAGATTTCAGGCAAGATGTTGTATCTCTCTGAGTTCAAAACTGGGAAAGTATTACAAAATGGTTTTTCCTTCTTCTTTACCTGAGCCTATTTATAAAGCTATATAGGGAAGAAAGGTAAGAAAAAAAAGAGCTAACACAGAGGGGCTCTGACTACAGTAATAGACAGGGCATCATGGTTCATGACAAGCTTTTAGGAATCTCTTACTTTCCTTCATTCAGAATGAATTTCCCAACTGGATATAGAGGAGACAAGAAGAAATTAGATGGGGTAGGAGACAAGAGGGAAGGCCCATAGTGGTTAATTTTTTCAAAGAGAAGGCTCACTAAAATACGCTGATTTTTTTCCGAACTAGACTCCATACATTCTTGTGAAACTGCTAAGATAGTTGAATTATAGCAACTTAGGGCTGAGGTTCCCTGACAAGCCGGGAAGATGTAGCCAGATGATATCCATGTGTTCGTTGATGCAGAAGGCAGTGTGAGTATTCATTTCCCAATACTAACTATGTGGAAAGGACTTACCAGCAGGAACGATGCTTGGTCTTCTGAGTGCTTCAAAGGGTGTCCAAGAACGCCCAGGGTGAAAGTTAATAGGGGGTATGGGATGTGGAGAATTATTACCCAAGTATCTACAGATCTCTTCACATTCACAGACAGTTTTGCACCTATTTACTAGCTAATTCTCTTGATATATTTACCAGTTTGGATCTGCCACAGAGCAATTGGTAAATGGTATCCTAGAAAGGACAGAACACTGAACATGAGGTCAGAAATTTCACTTCAATCATTTTTCAGTCATGTGCAACCCTTTGTGATCTCATTAGGAGTTTTCTTGGCAGAGATACTAGAGTGGTTCACCATTTCCTTCCCTAGATCATTTTACAGATGAGGAATTAAGCTAACAGGTTTAAGTGACTTGTCCAGGGTCATTTAACTAGTAAGTGTTTGAGGCCAGGTTTGAACTCAGATAAATTTTCCTATCTCTAATGCCCAGCACTCTGTCCACTGTGCCACCTAGCTATCCAGTGGAGTCAGGAAGACTTGAGTTCAGATCTGACCTCAGAAATTCACTAGCTGTGTGACCCTGAACAAGTCAATTGACCTTTGCCTCAGTTTTCCCATCTGTAAAATGGAGGCAATAATATCACTGACCTCCCAGTTTTGTTGTGAAGATAAAATGAAATATTTATAAAGCACTTTGCAAACTATAAAGTGCCATATAAATGTTAGTGATTATTATAGAACTGAGAACAGATCCTATAAGTTCCTTGCATAGTATCATGGGAAGATTGACTAGAAGAGTACTTAGAACATAGAACTTCAGAACATAGACAACATGACCTAAGTCCAGAGTTTTGAACTTGATCTCTTTGAACACACACACATACACACACATGTATAAATATAAGTATATATACATGTTATATGTATATGTACATGAATGTGTATATATAAATATTTTGACATAATTTATTTTCTTCATTATCATGTGTTTTATTTGCACTTGAGAAATTATTCTGAGGAGGAATCTATAGCCTTTAACACATACTAAAGAGATCCAAGACACAAAAATGTTTGAGTCTCTGATAGTGGAAAGAGCACTAGATTTGGTGTCAGAGGACCCGAGTTCGGGTCCCATCTCTGATATATAATACCTCTATGACTTTTAACAAATTCCTTAAACTTTCGGTGATGTGACAGATTTAGTGCCTCAGTTTTCTCATCCTTAATATGAGGTTAGACTTGATAATCATATAGTTAGCCCTAGAATGGAACTGAAGAAAAAGTCAGGACTAACCCTCTCATTTTATCAATCAGGAAATTGAGGCCCAAAGAGCCATAGTGATGTACTTGGGATTACATAATTAGTAAGTATCTAGGGCTCAATTTGAACTTGGGTCTTATTCCAAATCCTAAGATCCCTAGTTCATGACCCTGTGTTCTTTATAGAGAGGGAGTGAAATATTAGGAAGAGCTAGGTCCAAAGCCTGTCTCTAATCCATCCTGGCTGTGTTAATTTGGTTATCATGTAATTTCTCTCTGTGTACCCAGAAAACTCTTGAAAATTGAGGTGCAAGCAAGCTGCTGATCTATGTCGCTTTGGAAAGTTCTGCACAGGAAGTGTTCTACAAAATGGAACCATGGGGACTGGACCCTTCCCAATTCCCCGCTCCTTTACCCCCCAAAAAAGGCCCTTATGTACTTCTTCTTAGAGTTCAGAGGGATTTTAAAAAATAACTAGCAATTATACATTGCTTTAAGTTTTGCGTACTGTTTGCCCCAGACTAAACAATTGTAAGAATTAGAAGGAATCTCTGGGTACATCTAGTGTTTCTCAGATTTCATTCCCCCAAAAAAACTATTGCTGATCCGGGAGACAATTTTGATGTCTCTGCTAATTTTCTAGATTTTCAACAAAGCAGGGAACTCTTTTTTCCTGAGTCTAAGGACAAGAGGTATGTGACAGGGACATAAGGTGAGGAGCAGCAGTAGATATAAAACAAGGCATGGGCAGCAATCTTCTGTGTCTGATTGCAAGAGAAGACAAGCTTGGAAGGAAACCCAGCAAGGGTTGGAATGAAGCCAAGGAATGGAAAATGGGCTGCCAGTGAGACAAAGTTCTAAAACACCCCTGTGGCAAACTTGAGGGAAGGGTCTTGCTGAGAGACAGGTGGTTTGGAGGGGGATAGCAGATGTCCTGAAAATAGAAAGAGAACCCAATGACTGCATAGGCAAAAGAAGACAATACAAAGGCAACGTGTAGCAAGAAACCCTACTTCCAACCCAAGAGACTGTGCTATGGCCGCAGGGGTAGCCTGAGCCAGGAAACTATTCCCAGACATGCAAGCCCAAGAAGCCAGAGGGCAATACCTCCCTGAGCCTCAGACTGCCCTGACTTGTACTAAAAGGACTTATTTTCACGAGATAATTTTTAGTATGATAATGGGCTTCCTTTCTCCCATTTTGCTTCACAATTTCCTCTTCCTTTCTTCTCATTTATTCCAGACCTCCTAGACAACAATTTATGAGTTCTTTGAATTATATATTTCCACCTCCAAAGTGCTCTGTGACAAATTATTTTGAGAACTGATGTAGTCCAATCTCTTAATTTTATTTCATTTTATTAATGTCTTTTGTCTTCATATTAAAGCAATTTCCCAAATCCCTTTCCCCCATATCTGTAAAATGGAAATTATAATACTTGATGCGCCTTTCTCACAAGGTTATTGTGAGGGAAGTGTTTGGTAAACTATTAATGAACAAGCATTTATTAACTGTTTGTTATGCACTAGGCGTAGAGCTCAGCACTGAGGATTCAAAATGTACTAAGAGCAATAACATAACTCCTTCCATCCTTCACCCCATGCAGGTCAGGCTAAGTTTTTTTGCTTGTTTGTTTGGTTTGTTTTCCTTAAGTGATATTGGGACACTTCTGGAGTTGTTGGGCTCAAGATGCTAAAGGTCTGAACTGCTTACTCCACTTCTTCATCATCTGAGTAATGGGTACCCAGGAGGAGCTGGAAAGACTCTCATGTGCTTCTCTGGTCAATTCTGATAAAAGCTTTTTCATTCTGCTGAATCAATTTAGGGTGTGTCTAACACTGCCTGTCCTGCTTGATTATTTTTCTGCTGTGGCTAAGCAAATCTCCTTTTCTTAAATGTGATTGATCTAGAGCCTCTCAATTCATTATAATGTCCAAATTAAACTCCTACAGGACTAGGCTTAGGCAGGCCCAGCCCAGAACAAAGAAAAAGCCAAAGCACCTGCAGGCCTGAAGGAGCTTACATACTGATGGGAGAGACACATAAGCAGCACATGTCTAAGTACTCATTTTGGTCAATATGGCTGGCTTGTAAAATATATGGAGGGGAATGATGGGTTAAAAACTGAAAAGATAGGAAGTGGCGAGATTGTGAAGAATTTTGAATGTCAAGAAAAGGAGCTTATTAAATTTGATCCTAGAGGCAATAGGGAAACATTGGAGTTTATTAAGTTACAGCTGTAGCTAGAAGTACACTTGAGAAAAATCGCCTTGTCAGAGAACGGAATGGAAGAAGAAGATAGTCCAAATATAAGTCTATTAGGAGTATAATTCAGTAGTCCAGTCAAGAGAGAAGGACTGCCTAGACTATGGTGGTGGTTATGTGAAAGGAGAAAAGGGGAAATATGAAATAGAAGCTGTAGATCAGGGCTGCACAACCTGTGGAGCAGCCCATGGGTGGCTTATGGCCCATAGGCATGCCAAAGGATGTGGGGTGGCCCGTGGGAAATGTAGGACATCCTCTACATGTTTTCTGGGCTGCCTGAAATCCTCTGGCGAGTTGCAGGTGGTACAGGCTGCTGTAGGGGGAGGAAAAAAAAACCCAACACCAGTGAAATGTGTTAATGATTCTCTTCCTCCTCCTTGTCTTCTTCCTCCTCTTCTTCCTCTTCCTCCTTTGTCATCTTCATCCTGATCATCGTTGTTGTTGCTACCTCATCAGATTATGTCTCATGTTGATAGCAGAACCAGAACTAAAATTCAGGTCTCTAGAGATCAGTATTTTATGTTAAACTGAATGATGGTAATTGATTCCTGTTTTATTCAGTTTAAAAATGGAATAAAAACATTAGCTTTCCTAAAAGATGTCATTCACAAAAGACAACAGCAGCCCATGGAGTGGTGATACGCTTGCCAATTCAAAGGTCCTAGTCTTTTACACTTGAATACATTTTATCTGAATTACTCCCCAGTCCATGTGTGTTGGGAAAGTTAATGATGTCGAAGACTTCTACAGTAGGATTACAGAACATAAAACTCGATAGCTGTAGACTCAGAGGATTAGAGATTTGACCTGGAAGGGACATCAGAGGCTCCCTAGTCCAACTCCCTTTGTTTATAGACAGGCAAATTGATGCCAAGAAAAGGGAAATTACTTGCCCAAGATCAAACGTGTAGTAAGCATCAAAACTGGGATTTGCACCTGGCTACTCTGTGTTCCTTCCACTGTATCATGCTGCCTCCCTAGTTATTGTTCACCCTTCCACAAGCATGGACTGACCATTGTGCCTTGCAATTGGAGGGGAAAGACAATCTTACCCCACTGTCCTTAGGGGCTTATGCTTATGATAATATGTTCAGGGGTGGGAATGGATGACATTTTGACACCTTCACCCAGAATTGCCTCTTCCTTTTCCACCATCCAAAGTCTAATTTTGACTCATTTCAATGTTTGGCCTAAGTTTTCATTTTGCCATTAAGTCTTCCCTAATAGGTGATGATGACAAGAGAAATGGTGTATCCAATGTCACAGAGAAATAGCATAGCCATAATTCAAACCTAGGCTATCTGAATCCACTTCCAGGACTCAGTCAACACTCAACAAGCCAGTGAGTCAACAAGGATTGAATAAGTACTCATGTGCCAGGCATTGTACTCAACACTGGGAATATAAATACAAGTAGAAAAAAAGACAACCTCTGTCTTTAAAGAACTTAAATTCTAATTCAAGGGGCAGCTAGGTGGTGCAGTGAACAGAGCACCAGCCCTGGAGTCAGAAGGACCTGAGTTCAAATATGACCTCAGACACTTAACACTTACTAGCCGTGTGACCTTGGGCAAGTCACTTAATACCAAGTGCCCTACCTCCCCCTACCCTTTCCAAAAAGGAAATTTAAAAATTCTAATTCAAGAAAAGATAGCCTATAAAGGGAAGCAGAAAAAGTGAGTGAAGTGGGTAAGGATGAAGATATAGGGGTATTGGTACAGTGCCATCTGGTACAAGGACATTATAGAGAAAGTCTGAAGCACCAGGAATGCTATATAGAGATAAATGAAGGTATGGCCAACCTGGGCATTCTCCTCCAAAATGGAGGTTCTAGGAGCAATCAGCCAATCAGAGGGTATTTTCAATATGTGAAATATAGGAGTTGAGTGAGTTTCAAGGGGTTTCTGTGGCATGGAAGAGAAAATCTGTATAGTCAGAAGTACAGCCTGATATATAATGAAGTACTCTTTGTACTGGGTTCACATCCTGGCTTTTCTACCTATATTACCTTGGGCAAGAGACTTAATCTCTCCAAACCCCAGTTTCCTCACTTATAAAATAAGCAGTTTGGACTAGATGGTTTCTACGGTCTCTTAGAATCCAAGGTCGCTGCCAGCTCTCTGTTTGTGATTATGTGATTCATGAGGATGAAATGAGAATAATGCCTGTAAAGCACTTAGCACAGTACTGGGCACCTAGTAGGCATTATGTAAATGTTTACTCTCTTCTCCCTAAATCACCCAGTGCAGTGAGATGTGGAGAAGCTGCAAATCTGCAAATCAGTGGCAAAGCATTTTATTTGATCTTCCCAGCACTGGGGGATTCTCTATATTCCCAAAGAAAGTCTACCTGATATCATTACTCATTCATCCTTGGCATCAGCAGTAATGACATATCTTCTGATTTCAGCCACACTCTTTCCTTTCTACCTGTAATAGTGGTTGTGTCAGTGTTGTGGGTACCAACTCATGGCCATCTTCTTCCAACATCTGCCTTGGATGTGACTTTGCAATCTTGCATGGTATCAATTTGTCTTTTCATAACACTTTAAAAGCCAGACAGGGTCTAGCCAGTTAAAAATGAGCTTCAGGGGTCAGCCTGCAGTGTCTAGATATGGGATGGCTCTTTCATTTAACTTATTTATTTATTTTTCCCCTTGGAGAGAAAAAACTCTGCTTCCATTGCTAAGATAGTTCAATTAGCTCCAATTAATAAGTTGCCCCATCAAGCATGGCAACAAGCCTTGGCTCTGTTTACAAGCTCTTACCATTTTGTGATTTCCCTCCTGTTTCTTTCTAGACTATGCCCATCATTCCTAAATGCCTGGGCTTAGCCAAAAAAGGGTGACTTTGTCAGAGTTGAGCTTGGCATCCCCAGGAAACAGTCCTCAGAGCTGTCTCGGCGCTCTCTAAAATAAGATATAGACTGAGATTTGTCATCAAACCACAAACAGTAATGTCACTAAAGCTGTCACAAGAGCCCCTTAAAAATGTCACTTTCGAGCATTAATTGCCAGGATAGCAAAACAAATGCAGGTTCCTTCGAACATTTGCTTGTTCCCTCTCCTCCCACGCTCCCCTTTTCCTCTCCCTTGCTCTCATTTCTCCCTCTTCATGCAAACGCTATTCTACCCCCATTCCTCATGTCTTTATCTTATTTTGCTTCCCCAGGGCCTCATCTTGATTAGAATGTCTCTAGGAAGCTGCACTGGGCTCTTGCTATGATTGATTGGGGTGAGAGAATGTTGATATATGTCAGGTGCTGGATGAACACAAACCCACTCAGTGGTCGATACAGATATCTCCAGAGTGAGGCTAGAGAGTTTTCCTATTGGTTATGGATCTCTGGGTCTCTCAACCAGGCCTCATCGTTATGGGATCCCGCTCGTCAGGATGGTTGGCAGCAATTGGAAGACAATCATCTGTACGGGGGTCTGTCACTTGATTAGGCCAATGGGACCATGTGGTGCCTGTCTTGCTCCTGCAGAGAACCCAGGCTGCCTCTGACATTGATGACTCTATTAACTCTAGGACTATATTTGTTACTCATCTTTTCATCAGGGTGAGGTACTCGGCTCTGTACTCTGTAACGTTTTTATTGATGATTTGGTCAGTGGTGTCAAACTCAAATAGAAATGGGAACCACTAAACCATACATGAGGATCCCAGCATATTGACTTAGAAAATCACATATTGTCTGTGCTTTATCATATCTTTTATTTTGTTAAATATTTTTCAATTACATTTCAATCTCATTTGGCCTATATGTGTTTGATACCTCTACTTTGGATAAAGGCAATGATAACACATTTATCAAACTGGCTGGGAAGACACAAAGCTGGAATGGATAACATCAATCAGATGATAGAATTATGATCCTAAAAGAGATGAATAGGATAGAACAGTGGTTCTCAACTTGTGAGTCGCAACCCCTTTGGGGTTGAATGACCCTTTCACAGGGGTCACAGGGGTCACCTAAGACCATGGGAAAACACGTATTTCCAATGGTCCTAGGAACCTCCTCTATCCATCTCCAGGTGGGTCTGCCCACATGCCAACACGCCCACATACGACTATTAAAGTGTCCAGCATTAGGAAGGTTGAGAACCACTGGAATAGAATATAGTATAAAATATAAGATTGAATCTAATAACAATCAATGTGAAGTCTTCCAGAGGGTGAGAATATCAGCTTCTTGAATACATAATGGGGATGGCATAGCTAAAGAGTAATTTGTTTGAAAATGATCCAGGGGTTTTAGGGGACTACAAGATCAAGGTGAATTAACAGTAACTAACTAATTAAGAATGTGATCTTGGAATGCATTGGGGAGTATAGCTTCCAGGTAGGAGGTAACATTCCCACAATAATCTGCCTGTGTCAGAGTCCATCTGATTGTTGCGTTCTGGGTACCAAATTACAAGGACACTAATAAGCTAGAAGGAGTTTACAGGAAAAAAATCTAGAATGAAGGACCGTGAGACATTTACTGAAGAAATTTGGGTTGTTTAGCCTAGAAAACTAAAAAGAAAAAGACTTGTTATGGCAGGTTGGTGGTAAGAAACTGATCATTATTTTCAAATATTGGAAGGGCTGTTGGATTAAGGAAGGAGCTGAGTTGTTCTTTTGGGGCACAGATGGCAGAAAGTGAAGGAATCAAAGTCTTCCAGAAGTCTAGTGGACTACCTCAGCAGGCAGTAGGTTCTCCTTCACTGGGAGTCTTTAAGCAGAAGAGTGATGACCTCTGGAGTGAGTGCTAATAGGAAGCTTTTTTTTTCTTTTTTTTTGGGGGGGGGGAGTGGGGGTAGGGTAAAATTATGTAGTTGTGTAATAGACACCTACTGAGGTCCCTTCCAACTATGAAATCCGGTTACTTTGTGATCTATGACTTGCAATTATGGAATCATAGAATTTGGACTGAAAGGTATCTTCTAACATATATTAGAGCTGAACAGTATGTTGGGATAAAGCATGTTGGAGCAGGAGGAGACTTTAGAATATTGAATGTTACAGGTAAAAACAGAATGCTAAGTTTTATTTTATGCTAGACCAGAAAGGGCTGTTAGAAGTTGATCTAATCCAGCACTCTCTTCTGACAGATGAGGAAACTGAGATTCAGAGAGCATACATGATGTGCATTTATTGTAACTGAGTTTGTTGCATAGGCAGAGTTAACCTGGCTTAACCTGATTTTCTGTGAATCTTTTGCTCTGATTTGTTATTGAATAAATAGAGGATTCACTACACTATGTAATCAGAACTTTGAAAGCTATTCAGACTAGCATTCTTCTGGAAAGCTGCGGGTGTGTGGCTTTACAACTGTGATGTATCAGTACATGTTAATAAGGTATGTGCGCTAGGTCTTGGCATCAAATTAAAATAAAAACCATGGCCATTAAACCATATATGAGAATCCCTGCGAACCAAAGAGGGACATCTTGTTGTTGAGTCATTTTTTTTTCTGTTGTTTCTGACTCTTCATGACCCCTTTGGGGGTTTACTTGATAATGATACCAGAGTGGTTTGCCATTTTCTTCTCTAGGCCATTTTACAGATGATTCAACTCTGAAGCAAAAAGCCTTTAGTGAGTCGCCCAGGATTACACAACTTGTAAGTGCCTGATACTGGATTGAAATTCAAGTCTTCCTGACTCCCGGTCCAGCACTCTATCCTCTGCACCAACTAGCTGCCCATATAGTGACTTAGAAAACCACACATCAACATTGTGTTCTGTTGTATTTTATTCAGCGTGTTGTGTTTCCTAAAGACATTTTCATGTGGGGCAGACAGCATCACTCAGAGTTGTTGCTAGCTCCTATGTTTCTGACACCTCTGTACTAGAGAACCTCTAAATTCCGTTTCACATCTGAGTGTATTATACCTGAAGAATCTTATATTCTAGTTGGAGAAAAAAGTAGATAGAAATAATGAGAAAATAAATAGATGAGTACTGAGGGAGTAGAAGGTAAGGGTAGCCTATGTTTAGTTACAAAAGTCTTCTTAGAGGAGCCATCTGGAAAGAATTGATTATCATGAGTGGACAAAAATCAAGATGAATTTGATTCAGGAATGGTCTGAGCATCCTTAGGGACAAGGATGAAAAGCATGGGCTGGTGGGAGCCAAATAATGAGGTTAGGCAGGTCTGAGGGAAGAAAACTGATACATGTGAGGAGTTTAGACTCAATCTGATTGACAATAGGGAGTAAAGCATAGTGAAAATGGGATGGAGGAAACTAGCCAAAGTCATCCAGATGAACGGAAGGAATGCAGAGAGGAGATGAATTACCCTAGCCACCAGAGCTTCTGAACCGTTCTTAATATATGTGTAAGTTTGAGAAATGCCATTCAGTGCATAAATGACAATCTTAATGAAATTTCCATTTGGGGCCCAGAGATTGTGCTATATCCAGGAGAGATAAACAGTAGGAGCAAAAAGATAGGAATATGTTGTTTTTGTTGTGTTTTTTTTAAGTAATATACCCTGATCTGGTTATACTAGCCAGCTCTCCTAAGATTATAATTGCAATTCCTTAAGGAAACCTTAAAGGTCTTTTGTTTCTATTGTTGCTCTTTGGCCTGAGGGCTTAGTAGAAAAGACCCAATAAAACAACCCCACTCTAAAAGGCTCCTCTGCCACCCCCTACCCCATCTGTAACGGGGGAGGGAGGGTTCCATGACCTCATGGAATAATCTATTTAATGCACTTAAGTGACTCCTATATCCAGTGTTTCTTTTACTTCACTAAGCCACATTTGGAAGGCTAGAGCTCTCTCCATGTCCCACCTTGTCTTCTTCCTGTCTGTCAGAAAAGTCAGGCAGTGATGCTTCCTAGGCCCATTATACTGGTGACAAAATTCAGTTTGACTGAGAACCGTTAATAGAACTGTTTCTGTCCTAAAATGGTATAATACCTCTTGTTTTCACTTCCTCAAGTACTGATCATTTGGGCACATCCTGTCTGGAGAAACTGTGTGCTGGGGTCTGAAAGATTCTTCTATTTGGCATTGGTAGAGGAGTGAGATGTCAAGGGATAGCTGGTAGGTGAGGTTGGTGAGTTGAAGGACAAGATTTAAGACCTCAGTTCTCTAGAAGGATGTATACCCATCCACCAAGGCTGTCCCTCTGTACAAGTGTGCTAGGCTGTCACTGATAAACCATGATAAATACTGATAAAAATAAACATTTCAGTAGCTGGGAGGGCATAAAAAGTACATTTTACCTATTTTGTAATTTTTCCTAAGGCTAACCTTTTTTGGAGTAGTTTTTCAACTAATTTGGTCAATATTATG
Source organism: Pseudocheirus occidentalis (assembly GCA_028646575.1). Lineage (NCBI taxonomy): Eukaryota > Metazoa > Chordata > Mammalia > Diprotodontia > Pseudocheiridae > Pseudocheirus > Pseudocheirus occidentalis. The sequence goes on along the minus strand of CM053595.1, from coordinate 70,246,172 downwards.
AATATACTTGTGCATATACTCCATGCTTATAGAGTCCCTTGTCTCCAGAAAGACACTAGGGGCATAACCAAATGTGGGAACATATACGAAACACTACACAAACTTTAAAGAACAATATAAATGCTAGCTAGCTCCTGTGAATAATTGTCTGCTGAATGATAAGAGCAGCTAGAATTTATATAGTTCTTTAAAGTTTGCAAAGTACTTTATAGACATCCCTAGGAAGCAAACGCTATGATTATCCCCATTTCATAGATGAAGAAATTGAGACAGGTTATTTAATTTGCATGGGGTTACATAGCTTGTATCAGAAGCAGGATTGAATTTGTCTTCTTGATTCCAAGCCACATGTTTTATCAACTGTACTACCTAAGCACTGTTACTCCTGCTATGGCTGACTTATTATTACTTCTTTTAATAATAACAGCATTGAATTTGGAATAAGTGCACCTGAGTTCAAATTTCAACTTCTCTTCTTCCTAGGTTGTGTCCAAAGTCAATTCACTTGGTTTATCTGGATCTCACTTTTCTCATCAGTGAAATGGGCACATAGATGTAAGCTTCTTAAGGATGATGGGTAGCTAGGTGGCACAGATGATAGAGCACCTGGCCTGGAGTCAGGAAGACTCATCTTCCTCAGGTCAGATCTGACCTCAGACACTTACTAGCTGTGTGATCCTGGGCAAGTCGCTTGACCCTATTTGCCTCAGTTTCCTCATTTGTAAAATGAGCTAGAAAAGGAACACCCCAATATCTTTGCTAGAAAAAACCCAAATGGGGTCATTTAGAGTTGGATACAGCTGAAATGAGTGAACAACAGTTCCAAGAGCCTAGGTTTGCACCATTTAGATGTGGGAACTGAAACTCAGGGAAAAAGACTTGTCTAAGGTCATTTGGTTGCTGGGAGAACATAAAAAGTACATTTTACCTAATCCACAATTTTTATTAGGGTTAATAGTCTTTGGATGGTTTAAATCTCTCACTTCTGTGGTGGATAGAAAACCTGCCCTTGGGAGGTGGATCTTTAAGCCACTAAATCTTTCTACCACATCCTGCCCAGATGGTAGGTATCCTCCCTTCAGACAGGTTTCGGAAAAAAAAAATGAGACATTCCTGTCTCACTGGGCCAGGCTCTCCTCCAGCCAAAGTTATTGCATTTGCTGGATCAGATATATTTATATTCAATGTGACCTTTATGCTAGTCCCATTCCTGACATCTGGCCATCCCTGAAGTGGCAGAATTATTCCCATGAGGTGACAATGACTTTAGGAGTCAGACATCAGCCTTTGAGGGATCAAGACATATTAACCCTTAGCTTCCCTGTTCTTGGTAACTAAGATGTTCTTAAAGAACAATTATTTTTAATCACTTCTTAGGATTAGTAGGATTGATGATCTTCACTAGGGTCAACTCTCAGGGAAACTGAGAAACAAAAAGGATTTGTCTTTTATTCCTACTTTTACAAACTTGATCAACAAGTGTTTATCAGTGCCAATTAAAAGCCAGACTCTGTACGTATGGTGCTAGGATTACAAAATGAAAGAAGGACATGACACACTTTGTCATCGTTTTGTTGTTGTTCACTCAATTTGAGTTTTTTTATAGCAAAGATATTAGACTGTTCCTTCTCTAGCTCATTTTACAAATGAGGAAACTGAGGCAAATAGGGTCAAGCGACTTGCCCAGGATCACATAGCTAATAAGTGTCTGAGGTCAGATCTGACCTGAGGAAGATGAGTCTTCCTGATTCCAGGCCAGGTGCTTTATCCTTTGTGCTACCTAGCTACCCATCATCCTTAAGAAACATATCCTATTTGGTATTTAATAGATGCTTAATACATAATTGCATGAGATCATAGATTTAGGTCTGGAAAGGACCTCAGAAGCCATCTAGTTCAACCCTCTCATTTTAAAAATGAAGAAAATAAGGTAAAAGGAAGTTAACAGGTTTTCACAAAATCATACGTGTAATTTTTATTCGGGGGGGGGGGAAATTGATCCCAAGTTCACTACTTCTATAGCCTATGTCCTTCTCATTGTACTATTCTATATATCATTGGTTACATAGTCCACAAAGACTATTTTAAGGACTGTAAGGATGCATCCATCTGATGAGAAGTTTCACAGTGTGTCTTATTTCCAGAACACTTGGTATATGAAACTCCGAACTTAGAATTATGCTTATTTAGGGCTGGAAAGGACTTTAAAGCATTAAATGTCTCATCAAAGAATGATGGAACTGGAAGGAATATTAGAAAGTAGATTTAAACTTCATAGGTCATTATTCCACCCCCACTACCATTTTGATTGATTCAAACTCATTTATTGTGTGTTTGTATCTTTCTTTATTTCTTTTTTAATATCGTCTTCTTGGTATATCCTGTCACCAGAGGTGTGCTGGTAAATCTTTAACAATTGGCTGGGGGTGGAAGATGGGGGTTGGGTGAGGATAATGTACAAATGATACATTTTAAAGTTTAATCTTCATTATTAACATTTTCTCCATCACTTTCTTAAGTCTAAACAATCAACCAAACCAAAAAAAAAAAATCCCAACCAAGCCCTGGTTTTCAATATGTGCACATTTCTGAGGCATAAATGCTTGCAATGAAAATTTAACAGTTGCCTCTCTCTAGACTTATGAGTTGTCTCCAGCACACTGCTGCCTTCCCTTTTCTCTGACACAGTAAAACATTCCTTAAACAAAGAATAGGGAAGGAGAAAAGAAGGAAGGAAGGAAGGAAGGAAGGAAGGAAGGAAGGAAGGAAGGAAGGAAGGAAGGAAGGAATTAGAGAAAGTACAGTATAATCAACCACTGCGGCAACCACATGTGATAATGTATCCAGTATTCCACTTCTACAAAGAAAAGAGGGGAAGGGTGTATTTTCTCAACTTTTTTTCTCCAGTCAAGCTTGCTTATTACAATTATTTAGTGTTATGATTATTGCTAACATTTACATTTATATTATAACCTTACTATTTTACAGTTATGGAACTGGAGTCCAGAGAAGTTGTGATTTGCCCAGTGCAGTATGTGGGAGAGCTAGAATTTGAACCTATGTCCTCTGACCCTAAATCAAATTTTCTTTTATTTTTCTTTGTTATAAATTACTAATGATTAGTTTACTCTAGCTTTCTGAACCTCATTTTCCTCATCTGCAAGTGCATTGGACTAATTGAATAATACAGCTCCTTGAGTTCTATGATTCTATGAAATGAGAGGGAAGAATGTGAATTGACTTGGGACTAGAAGAGGATAATTCAGACTGAGCCAAAGCATTGTTCCTTTGGCTGCCCAAAATGTAGACGACATGATTAATGTGGGCATATTTATGGACTTTAGGGGTTTTTTGGTGGGAGGAGAGAAAGGCTTCTACACAAATCCCTGACCTACTTGCAAAACCTTTGTCAATAACTGATGTAGAAAGGAAATGGCCTTGAGAAGCTGGAATTATTTGGATCAGCAAGGTGAGAAAACCTCAGAAGTTTACACCTGATAAGGTAGAATGTGAAGCATACCTAGCACGAGACAAATAACAAAAGAGAATTATGCATGTAGAGGCTGGTTAACATGAGAGGGCTTCATGGGGTTGGACTAGCACTCAGAAGTTCAGCAGGCCTTCAACCCAGATACTTTTGAGTGGCCTAGAAGAAGAGAATTGAATGAACCATACAATGCTTTGACATCCCTTCTGACACCATAATCATTCCCACATAAATAAATTGAGTTCTTCATATCTGCAGAATTGGATCGATGGTGGGAAGGGCCAGGCACAACAGTTTTCTTTTAATATTTCTTGGCTCTTCTTAGTTCTGAGAAATTTAAATTAGAGGGCTTTTCACAGTAGGGAAGATGGATGAGTCTTAGAGCTGAAAAAGACCTTAGAATCTAGAATGTTTGAGCTAAAAAGGTCCTGAGAATAGACAACTTGAGAGCTAGAAAAGAGCATAGAATGTAGACTGTTCAAGCTGGAAGCAACCTTAGAGCTGTGTTCCTGTTGTATGCAAATGAAGTCCAATTTTAAATGTAGCAGGGGAGCTCATTATTTAAAGGAAACCTACAGGGAATCCTTTTGTAATGCAAAGAACCATCCCCATATGTTGTAAGCTTGGAATTTTCTCACACATAAGGATAACTTGAAAGTTGAGCATGCCTGCAATGTGTTGTGGAAATCGAATATTCATCCTTTGCTAAAGTAGTGCCCAGGATGCCATGAGACCAATGATGATGATGATGATGATGATGATGATGATGATGATGTCAGTGATAACAATAACATTATTTGATGGAGGAGGTAATAAATTAGAAGTCAGGAGACCTGGGTTCTAGCCCCAGTTCCACTGTGATCTAGCTGATATTGTGCAACCCCCATATGGGTTCAGTTTCCTCCACTGTAAAGTGAGAAGATTTGACAAAATGAGCTCTAAAGTTCCTCCCAGCACTAAAGCTCTAAATTGTTTTAAATGCTTAGGTTACATCTCATAGGCTTTTTAGTCACAAAGTGCTTTTATTCATCATCTCATCTGATCCTTAGTACAGTCCAGAGAGGTAGGCAGGGCAATGAGTTCACTTACTGAAGCTGTATCTGCACAGATGCATCAGCTCCATTATAATTATGTTAATGGTTGGCCTACCCAGCTCACCCTGTTCATCACTTAGCACCATGGACAAGGTTAGGTGCTCTCCAGTCTGCTGTCAGTGCTGGTCATAACCATCTGTGTCCTTGGCAATGATCTGGATAGCCTTATTTTGTGACTCTGGCACTCCTTCTGTAAAATGGGTGAGGGGAGCAAGGAGACAAAGGGGACTTCACAGAATCAGAGACTCTGAGGGGGAAGAGATCTGCCAAGGACTTGATTCAAACTGCTTCTTACATGCAGCATCCCTGACAATTGGTCATCAGAGCTTCGTTTGAACACCTCCAGTACAGAGTTCTGCCTCCTAAGACAGCACATTTGGCTTTTAGCTAGCAGATTATTAAGATGTATTTCTCGACATCAAACTTAAATGTGCCTCTCTGCAATGCCTATACATTGCTCGTTATTTGGCCCTCAGGGACAAAGCAGGATGAATCAAATTTCTCTTTCCATAAAAAAGCCTTTCAAATATTTAAAGAAAGCTATTCCCTAAAATCCTCACCTCACAAAGTAATTTCTTCCCGAGGTTAGAAATCCCTAGATCCTCCAGTCAGTCTATGTGGGCAGAATCCCAATCTCTTGACCATTGCTACCCAATCTATATAATTTCAACATTGTCATCCAAAGAAGAAATATTTATGGAACATGTGCTGTATACACCCATTCAACTACAGAGAAAAACGGGGAGGCATGAGACCTGTCTTCACAAACCTCATAGTCATGTTAGAGAGACATTAGAATGATGTACTAGAAATAGTTCATATTTGTGCAGCATTTTATAAGGCATGCTTTCATGAGATTGCATGTCTTTGAAAACAGGGCCCACATCCTGTCTATTTCATTATACACAGGATTTTGTCTAAAGCCACACATTTAGCAGATGCTAAATTGAATGGAACTACATCACAACTACCCTGTGAGAGAAGTCACACAAAATTGCTATCCCCATTTTGCAGATCCGGAAACTGAGGTTCAGAAAATTTGAATTATGTCTTTTAGCAAATGACATTTTAACAAATGTTGTTACAAGGTGAGGTTCATATCCTGGTCTTCTGAATCTAAGACCTGTGCTTTTTCCCTTATAATTTGTTGGTTTTGATAAGTGGCAGTATTATGTCCTATATATACAGTGGGCAGATAGGATAATACCTATTCCCTGGGTCACCCTGAGTTTAATAGCATGACCAGGCTGTTCCCTATATTTGCTCCCTGGGCCAACATGCACACATTGTCAGTAACTTTGCATGGGGTTTGGGTGAGAGTTTATTTATGTTTTTCGAAAGAACACAGTACAAAATCATTTATTTTTCTCTATGCATATGGATGAAGGCAGCATCCCCCTAGGGATGCAGGAGGAAAAGGCAAGAGGCAGGGTAAAGTAGGGTGCTGATGTAACGGTTGCCAAGCCGTGCCCACCCACTGCTCCTGGCGACCCATTAATCAGAGGGGAACGGGAGCTGCATGAAGTGTGAAATTGGCAACTCCCTTACAGCTCGCAGCTGCAGCCGTGCAGAGACTCCATTTCACAGCTGGAAGATAGCAGCCCAGAAAGGGAAGGGAAGGAGATTGGGTCAGAGGCTTTGGAGACATAGAGCCCTCCTTTAACCTAGGTGATTCAATAGACCTTTGGAAAAGAGCTGAGGTCTTTTAGGCTTTTAGGGAGGAGGGCAAAAAAGATTAACATGAGCATTTGTGGTGTGGTAGAAAAAGCATGGGACAAGGAGTTAAGTCTGAGTTCAAAACTAATCCCTGCTTCTTGCAAATCTGTGGGACCATGAAAGAAGCACTTTACTCTTTGACTTCTTCATTTGCAAATTGAGGGGGTCAGACTGCATGATCTTTGAGATTCCTTCCAATTCTAATTATTATTTTCCTTGGAGTATGGTAGTGTACTTTGAGGAAGGGGAGGTCAACCAGATGAAGAAGCATAAAAAATAATAGAAGACCCAGTGATGGGATGGTTAAGATAGGGGAATCTTGGGGCAGCTAGGTGGCACAATGAATAGAGCACTGGCCCTGGAGTCAGGAGTACCTGAGTTCAGATGCAACACTTACACTTAACACTTACTAGCTCTGTGACCTTGGGCAAGTCACTTAACCCCAATTACCCTGCCTTCCCTCCTCCAAAAAGATAAAATAAATGAATGAATAAAAGAGATCGGGGAACATGATAACCATCTTCAAGAATTTGAAGGGCTTTCATGGGAAGGAATAGACTTGTCCTCTTTGACCCCAGGGAGGAGACCCAAGAAGAAAGGAAGCAAATTTAATCTCAAGAGGATGGGGAAAAATTCCCAAAAATTAGATTTTCAAGAGTTGGTAGGTTTCCTCTCTTTAAAGATCTTTAAGAAAGAGACTGGATGGCCACTTTGGGGCATGATATAGTGGAGATTCTTGTCATGTATAGGTTGGGCTAGACAGCCACTAAGGTTCCTTCCTTCTGATTCTCACACTTTGAGGTTCTATGAGTATTATATAACAAGGCTGGAAAGATAAATTGGGTTGGGTCCAATTTGTGAAGGACTATAAAGGGTAAATAGAAGAGTTCATATTTTACCCAGGATGCAGTAAAGAGCTATGAAAATTTGTCTTACATTTGGTTTTGTTTGTTTTGCCACTGATGAAGTATGAAAATAGAAGAGGATTAGGTTTATAATGTAAGTTAATTCAGAAAAAAAACATAGGTAAACCTTCAAAGACAGTTATCTGGGGATAACCCTATCCTCTGAGGTTAGTTCAAGAAAAGACAATTTCAACATCTCCCAGTTGAACTATTGAGAGTCTCAACAGGGGAAAAAAATAATCTTGGATCACATGCAACAACAGGGATATTTCAATGTCTTTTAAAAAAATAGAGCAGAATTCTGGGGCAGAACTAAGATGGTGGAGTAGAGGAAACATTCCCTGCAAACAGTTTTAAAATAACACCCAAAATTGGATTCTGGACCAACAGAGCCAACAAAAGGTCAGAGTAAGACATTTTTTCCAGCTCAAGAAAACTTAGAAGGTTGTCAGGAGAGGTCAATGACACCAGGGTTGGGGCTGGCTTGGAGCAACACCACCTGCAGACCTAGGAGATGGTAATAACAGCAGCAGCAATGTAAGGAGCTCTTACACCAGAGGGGGTGAAGAGATTGACAACTGGTCAGAAAGACACCACAGGAGACCACTGGGTTCCAGACACAGCACTGTTTGACAACTACATTTTCTACACCTATTTCCAAGTCACGATTACAGAGTGGAGAAAAGCTCCTGCCATCATAAGGGAACAGGCTCCGAGTTAGCAGTATCACTAGTGGTCTCAAGAGAGTAGGGGCCCTGAGGAACAGTAGCACTTTGTTCACAAGGGAGCAGTGACCACACTTCTCCCTAGATCACATCACCTTAGAAACACTGAAAACTTCCAGATGCCTAGAACTAGTTTTGAAAAGCAGCAATGCAAAAAATCTTGAAGTTTAACCATTACACTCCCTGTTAAAAATTAGAATTGGGCAAGTGGAAACTTGTCTCCATGAGATGTCAAGAAAAAATAAAACAAAGTTAGAAAATGAAAATTAGAAGAAAATGTGGACTATCTCATCAGGAAAAAAAACAACTGACTTGGAAAATAGATGAAGGAGAGATCATTTAAGAATTATTGAACTGCTTGAAAGCCAAAATTTAAAAGGAGTCTAGAAATCATATTTTAAGAAATTATAGAGGATAATTGTCCTGATATCCTGGAATCAGGGGATTCAAAAGAAATTGAAAGAATCCATCTATCACCTCAATAAAGATCCTAGAATGAAAAATCCCAGGAATCGTATTGCCAAATTCCAGAGGTCCTAGGTCAAAAAGAATATTTCAAGCAACAAGAAAAGAAACCATTAAAATACTATGGAGCCACAGTCAGGATCACATAAGAATTAGCAGCTACCACATTAAAGGAAAAAAGGCCTGGGATATGATATTCTGTAAGGCAAAAGAGCTGAGATTACAACCGAGAATAACCTACCCAGCAAAATGTGAATGAAGGTGGCCTAGCAACTCCAGATTTCAAACTATATTACAAAGTGGTAATCATGAAAATAATCTCTTGCTATCTAAGATAGAGTCTCTGGTTCAGTGGAATACATTAGGTACACAAAACACAGTAGTAAATGATCATAATAATGTAGTGTTTGATAAACCCAAATATCCAAGCTCTTGGGGCAAGAACTCAACATTTGACAAAAATTGTTAGGAAAACTGAAGAACAGTTTGACAGAAACTAGGCATAGACCAGGATCTCATAGCATATACAAAGATAAGGACAAAGTGGGTACCTGATTTAGACCTAAAACATGCTATCATAAGGAAATTAGAAGAGCACTGAACATTTTACCTGTAAGCTCTATGGATAAGGGAAGAGTTTATGACTAAAAATGAGGCAGAGAGGATCGTGGAAAGTAAAATGAATAATATTGATTACACAAAATTTAAAAGATTTTGCACAAACAAAACTAATACAGTCAAAATTAGAAGGAAAGCAGGAAACTGTGGGTGGGCAGAAAGGGAACATCTTTAAGGCACGTTCCTCTGATAAAGGTTTCATTTCTCAAATACATGGGGAACTGAGCCAAATTTATAGAAAAATATGTCATTCCCGTCTTGATAAATAGTCAAAGGATAAAAACAAGCACTTTTCATAAGAAGAAATTAAAGCTGTCTATAGTCATATAAACATGCTCTAAATCATTATTGATTAGATAAATGCAATTTAAAATAACTCCGAAGTGCCATCTCATACCTATTGGATTGTCTAATGTGACAGAAAAGGAAAATGACAAATGTCAGAGGGGATGTGGAAAAATGGGAATACTAATGTATTGTTGGTGGAGTTGTGGACTGATCCAACCATTCTGGAAATCAAATCAATTTGGAACTATTCCCAAAGGACTATAAAACTGTATATACCCTTTGATTCAGCAATAGCGCTACTAGGTCTATATCCCAAAGAGATCAAAGAAAATGGGCAAAGCACCTATACATGCAAAAATATTTATAGTCACTCTTTTTGTGATAGCAAAAAATTGGAAATTGAAGGAATACCCATTGACAGAGGAATGACTAGATAAGTTATGATGTATAAGTCATAACTTATTGCATAATCATACTATTGCACTGTATAAAATGATGAGCAGAATTGTTTGAGAAAAACCTGGAAAAACATATATGAGCTAATACAAAGTGAAGTGAGCTGAACCAGAAAAACATTGTACACAGTAACAGCAATATTATAATGATGATCAACTGTGAAAGGCAGATCTACTTTGATCAATACAGTGATTCAAGACAATTCCAAAAGATCAATAAAAAAATGCTGTCCATCTTCAGAAAGAGAACTGATGGACTCTGAGTGCAGATTGAAGCATACTTTTGTCACTTCCCTTATATTTCATTATTATTGTTATTATTATTATTATTATTATTATGCTAATATGTAAATGCCTTTTCCATGACTTCACATGTATAATTGATACCATATTGCTTATCTTCTCAATGGGTGGGGAAGGAACAGGATAGAAAGAGAGAATTTGCCCCTCCAAATTTTAAAAACGATTGCTAATTTTTTCCATATAATTGGGAAATATTTAATGCAATAAGTAAAAATAATTTGAAAAAATAAACTGCAAAAGTGTGGGGAGAAATGAATAAATAGAGCAATAAAAAGAGAAGAAAAAGATAAAAGGGGAGAAAAGCGAAGAGAGAGAGGATGGCTGCGAAAGAGACTCTTCCTGGGCGGAATATCCCAAAAGGGATTCCTCTTATAGATGTTAGATTAGAGTAAATGACCCCTTAGAGTAAGTGATTCCTTCTAGCCATGAGATTCTAGGACTCAAAGAACAAGATAGTCTGTTGTTTCTTTCCATGCTGTTGGAAACTGCTCTTGGGGTGAAATGCCATTAAAACCGTCTTTTTTCCACTCTCCTAGTCTATCCTGTCCTGTCCCAAACTCTGGTGAGATAGAAGGGCAAGCTACCATGTGTGGTCACTAGTCCCCTTTAGAGCTGGGCTTTGTGTAGTCACAAGAAGAATCCCTATAGTGTTAGTGTCTGTCTAATAACTTAATCAGTGCCAGAGCCACTCTCAGCTGGGACTTCCTTTGTGCCCCAGCAGAAGCTGTTTTGCGAAAGCTGGGAGCTTTGGGATTTTTCTCTTTTTTTTCTTTCTTGTACTACTTGTTAATTATATTAAAGCACATGGGGCTGCAGTCAAGGCAAGGGCTAAGCAGGGACTTCTGCTGTTACTCTTCCCTTGCTGGGAGGGAGCTGAGAGCCAGATCTAGTCCAATTTATTTATCTCCCAGGCAATCCTTCCTTCCTGCTTGCCACCAACCAGTTAATGAGATTCTTGCTGTACATTGCAGCATAGTTACTGCTGGTGCCTGATGTCCTAAAAGCCATGGACAGACCTATTTTTTCTTACTTTTATGGGGATTTTTCTTTTGTCTCAGTCAAAGGTGAGCATAGGAACAGGGTTAACTTTGAGGAGGAGTAGACGTTCCCTTTGTAGTATACCTTAGTCCTAGAAAACCAAAAATACTCTTGGAAAAAGCACTAAAACCTTTCTCCCCCATGCCCAGCTCCACCTTCAGGTCCTGTGGTTATCTACTTTATATGGAAAACAAGAGGAAGAAGCATCTTGCACATTGGAGCACTAAGGTTTAGCTATAGGGTGGGGTTTAAGCAATGCTATGGTTTTAGTGCCCCCCCAAAAAAAGCCTCCTACTGAAAATATACACCATTCATCCACTGAGGCTTGAAATTTTCTGAACAGATAAAAGCCCCCCACCCCCACAATGAGAGAGGGCAATGTGACCTAGAAAATTGTGTACTAGATTGGAGTCCACAAGACCCTAATCTTAGTTTCAGCTGGACCAATTGCTACAGGCATAAATTTCAGTTGTGTATGACCCTTTGTGACCCCATTTGGGGTTTTCTTGGCAAAGATACTGGGATAGTTTGCAGCTCACCTTACAGATGAGGAAACTGCGGCTAACAGGGTAAAATGACTTGCCCAGAGTCACGTAGCCAGTGTCTGAGGTGGGATTTGAACTCATGAAGATGAGTCATCCCAACTCCAGGCCTGGCCCTCCTTCTGCCCCTTGTGTGACTTTGGGTAAGTCATTTAACATTTCTGTACCACAAAGTTTCTCATTTGTAAAAATGAATAGATTGGACTAGGTAGTCTTTAAAGTCCTTGGAAGGCAGGCTAACATCTATTTCTTATTTCTGATAAAATCAGGCTAAAGAGCATATTCCCTGTAGGAGAGAAAATGCAATGGCTAAGGTGCATTAGCTGAGTAACCTTGACAAGTCACCTCCACAGAGGAAATATAATCATCATGCTACCTGTCTTATGGGGTTATTGTGTGTATTAAATGAGATAATGTATGCAAAGTAGTCACTTTGTGAGCCTTAAAGTGCTAACATAAATGGGAGCTATCATTTGCATCTGGGAGGTTGATATTATAATAATAATAATAGCAGATAATGAGGCCATAAAAACAAAGGTGGAAGGGACTTGAGAGACTTTTTAGTGGAATCCCCTAATTTTACAGGTGAGGAAACTGAGGCTCAGAGAGCTTAAATGACTGGACAAGCTGCCCTCTTCCATGGCAGTCTTCTTATATTTTTCCCTCCTTGACTCCCAGGGGCTGGGTATTCCGACCTACTTACCACCCCTCTCCCAAATCCATGCCTTTATATAGACTTTCTCCCATCCCTCCAATGCTCCCTCTGTTCCTCTGTGTCTCCTGGATCCAATCCAGGTTCTTCAGGAGGCCTCTCTCAGTCCTTCTCCCAGTCTCCACTGATAGTCTCTTCTTTCTGAGATTACCTTCTGTTTATATTACATCCATCTTACAGGACAGTCATTTGCATGTTGTCTATCCCATTAGCATGTGAGCTTCTGGAGGCCAGGGACTGTGTTTTGTTTTTGTTTGTTTCCCTTTGTATTCCTGGCATTTAGCGTGGTGTCTGTCATGTTATAAGCATGTAATAAATGATTTTTTTTTACTGGTGAATCGATATGATGACAGAGTCATGTAGGTACTAAGTATTAGAGTCAGAATTTGAATTCAAGTCTTCCTGACTCTTGAGTCCACTATTCTAGCCAGTGTGCCTTGCTTCCTCTCAAGGCAAGGTCCTCAAAATGTCATCACAGATTTTTATGATAAGAAGAGAAGATACACTCTTCACCTGACAAGAGGGATGGATGGCAGGCAGACAGCCAGAGGGCTCTGCTGGTACCCCGCCATGTTAGGAGAAAGAGAGAAAGGCTTCCAAGACAACTGATGGGCCTTTTGTAGTAAATTTTGGGGAGGATGTGTTGTACGAGCATAGAATAGGATGGGAAGGAATGGATGAGCTGCGCGCCACATCAAAAGGGGGGAGCTCAAAATCAATGACATCACAAATCTATTTGAGTATCTAAGAGGTCTTCCAGGTGCTTGTGTTTTCAGATGGCATTGGGCTGATTGCATTAAGCCAGAGCATTTCAGATCTTACTAAATGCCACCCATGATCATTCAAAAGAGTTCAGCCTGAGTTCAGCCTAACCACAAGGATAAAAACAAATTGTGAAGAATGTTTTTGTCCATCATAGGACCAATTCACCAATATGGATACTTTTGGCAGTTACTTTGAAACTTTTCTACTTGCATAACTATGAGAAATCCAATTAATGTGCCTGGGTCTCAGTTGCCTCATTTGTAAAATAATATGGTTGGGCTAGTTGCCTTCTTAGATCCCTTCAAACACTGTACTGATAATTTTATGAATAAGAAAGCAAGGGCCAGAATTGACCAGGAGGAAAGCTGATTGAAAAACATTTGGGAAATTTCACGTTGTTTTTCTTCCCAAATTAAAGGCTCATCATTTCAATTTGGATATTTTTTATGGTGGACTCTATAGCTACAAGTCTTGACATAGCACCATCTACAAAGAATTAAAGTGGCAAGTCACCTTAAGGGTAGTGAAGAGGCAAGTGGTGCACGAATAGTCTGCCCCATGTTGACAGTGAAGTATTGTGCAAGAGAAAATTATTATCCAGGATTTGAATGAGTCTTAAAAGAGGTAGACCAGTCATGTGTCAAAAATGAGGAATAATGGATGGACAGTCTATTTGTAGGATCTATAAGGTAGCATTATAACTAAAGGAAGGCTTCCAGCACTTTGAGTGAACTAACTGGGGAGGATTTATGAGAGACCATTAAGGAGAGTTTCCCTGAATGCGAAAATAAGGAAGGATAGTGATTTGCATCACTGAATAATCCACATTGATGAAATCACTGATCCATTTACATATTATAGGGCAGCTACTGTTTTTTTGTATCCCCTGCACTTAGCCATGAGCTTGGCACATAGTAGGCATTTAATAAATGTTTACTGAATTGAGTTGAAATGAATAATATATCTACTACAGAGTCTAAAGACTGCAGTTTGAATCTTGACTCTTCAGGGAAGTCACCTCTCCTTTCTGGTACTCACTTTTCCCATCTGTGAATTTAAAATTGGACTACATCGACTCCAAGACTCCAAGGTCCTTTCTAGTCCCAAAGCTAAGAAGACTTATTTTAATTCAAAGCACTCTATAAATGTGTTGTTATTATTAAATGACAAGAAGAGCCTTTCCTGAAATCACCTTTTGAAAGGAAGAAGGAATCAGTAGGCCATATAAGGAGGGGTAGATAGGGAGAAAGGACATATTATTGCATGGACTGAGGTGGCATGGGGACAGGGAGGGGCTCAAGGAGTGGAGGCACTGAAGACAAACTCCTCCTCCCCATTTTCCTGAGGGTCACCCTGTGTGTTTGGAGGTGGGTGTTAGTTTTGTACATGGTTTGCCTTCGGTAAATCCCTTTCACTTTTCTGTGGAACAAGATGGGCTGATTCTTCTCATCTGGCTATTAATAATTAATAACCTCTGTGTAGAAGTAAAATTCATTCTGTCACAATCCTAAGCAAAAGAAAAATAAGCTGCAAAATTGGGACTGGAGATAGAAAACAAGTAGTCACTGCATATCAACCCCAGGCCCACATGCTTTTACTGACTCCCAAACAGCTATAAATGTTTGATAAGGAAGCTGACTTATTTATAATCCTGCCATAGCAGATAGTGACATGTAGATGGGGCTTCCCTCAACCAGGGGAAATCTCTCAGAGTGATTCTTTCCTACAGAAGGCCTTTGACCAAGCTCTGGGTTTTCCTCTGTCATTCTCTTTTTTTTCTCTCCTGTTGTCAATGACAGTGCCAAAAGAACTACAGAATCGTTGCAGTAAGAGTCAAATCTAAAGTGAAATTTAATAGGGTAAGGTCAAAGTACTACACGTGGATTCTTAATAGCACCTTCACAAATACAAATGGCCAGACAACAATGCCTAATGTGGCAGGGAGGAGGTTGGGGGGGGGGGGGAAGATCTGAGGGTCTTTGTGGACTACAAGCTTAATATGAGTCAGTCGTGATTTTACAGAAAAAAAAAGTTGATGCTATTCTAGGCTGCTAAGAAAAGCATTGTGATGCAAAATGAAAGGAGAAAAAATTGTGCTATTGTGTCTGCTTGGCAGGCCACATCTATATGACTGTTTTCAGTTCAGAGCATCACATTTAAGAAAATATGGACAAATTAGGGGATGTCCTGAAAAGGCAACCAATAGGGTAAGAGAATTGGAGAACCTCAGTGACTGTAGGGGATATGAGGATTCTCAGCCTGGAGGGAAATGCCTTAGTGAAGAAATAATAGTTATCCTAAAGGATTGGAAAGGCTGTCGTAGAAGAGAGAGTTCTCTGGGTGGCAACAGAAGGCAGAACTGGGAGTAATGATGGAATTTGCAGAGGGGCAGGATTCAGCTGGAAAAAAAAACAACTTTATAGAATCTTGGAATGGGAAGGGGGCATTAGCAGTCACCCAGTTCAATCCATATTACTCAAAAGAATGTTATTTCTAACATATTAGTGGGCTCCCTTTACTCCAGGTCTTCAAACAAAGGCTTATATGACCATTTGATTAGAATTTGGTAGGGTGCCTTGGTTAGGTGTAATAGACTAGATAGTCCCGGAGGCTTCTGTCATTCTATGAAATCTCCAAGTGGAAGACTCTTTTTCAAAATTTCCTAGACTATGAGATATTATAACAATCACTAAGACTCCCCTCCCATTTTACAGATGGGAAAATGGAGACCTGAAACATAGTACATTCTGTTTTATTTGGTAGGCAATTAATGTTTGATGAATGAATAAATGAGGTCTAGATAGGAAGAATCTTGCCCAAATCCACACAGATTCATGCTGCTGCTTTTTCCCCCTTCCCCCTAAGTCTTCATTTGAAAATTCCAGATGCAATATTTCCAACAAAATGCTTCCCGTTGGTGGCCTGGGTTATGATATTGAATTTAATACCAGGCTGGATGCATTTCTCTTTATTTTCTAGCATTTTGATTTGAGGGCCTTCTTTCTGAATGACCCACCTTTAGAGAAACATAAGAACCTAGAAACATCCAATACTGGAGTTTGAAGGGATTTCAGAAGGCTCCTATTCTAAACTGCTCCTGAATACAAATCATCTTAACACCATTCCCAACAAGTAGGCATCAGACTCCAATTGGACCTCAAGTGAAAGGAACCCCACTCTGTCCTGAGTGAGCCTGTTCTGCTTTAGGACTGAGGTGATTGCTAAGATGGTTTGTTGTTGTTGTTGTTTCTGGTTTTTGGTTTGGTTTGGTTTGGTTTCCCTCTGTATGGAACTGAAAACTTCCTTCTTGCAGTCCCCACTCGTTGCTCCTAGTCGTGAGCTCTGAGACCAGGCTGGACAAGTCTTACTCTTAATTATAGCCCTTCATGTAAGTGAATGAAATTACCACATCTAACCCCTTCAGTCTTCTCTTCTCCAGGTTACACATCACTAATTGCTCTAGGTAATCCCCTTGTCGCATGGTTTCCCATCTTTTAACCAAATTGGTCTCCTTCCCCTGAGTGTCCTTTCTAAAATGTTTCCCTGAGAACCAAAGCCAGTACTCTAGATGGAGGTTTGAACACAGTCATTGAAAAAGCCAGTGTTCTGAAGTCAGAGGATCTAGCCAGGGGTGGGAAACCTGCACCCTTGAGGCCACATATGACTCTCTAGGTCCTCAAGTGCAGCCCTTTGACTGAATCCAAACTTCAGAGAACAAATTCTTATATTAAAGAACATATTCTTATATTATATTCTTCTATGCAGTTTGGATTCAAAGAGCCATACTTAAAGATCTAGAGGGCCACATGTGTCCTCAAAACCTCAGGTTCCCCACCCCTCACCTAGGCTTATAAGGTCTTAGCTTAAAAGGTCTTAGAACCCTTTAAGAACCCTTAGAAAGGGTCTATCTGACTCAGCTCTCTCATTTTAATATGAATAAACACAGACTATGAGGTTAAATGTCGCCCACGTTCACACAGCTAGAAAGTGGTTGGACTCAAACCCAAGTCCAGCACTCTATTGCCTCTCTTACTCCATCTCTGACACTTAGTACCTGTGCAAACTTGGGCAAATCACTCAGCCACACTGTTTCAGTGTCTTTATAAGTAAAAAACCTATTATACTTTTTCTGTAAACTGTGCATCTAGTAATTCAGTCTATAATTACATTAGACTTCTTTAGCATTCCTGTTATGTTGTTGACTCATATTTACCTTGCGTTCATGCACTGCACCTCTCAGCTCTCTCCCCACCCCCACATGTACTAATGTCCATGAATTCTTTTTCCATCTTGGACTTGTGAAATTAATTTGAAAAAGCTAAGTATAGACTTTGCCTTCTTACCTACAAATTAATATTTTTTTTTAGATTTGGCCCATTTTAAAAATTGAGATCTTCTTGTTCCTGAGTATCAACAAGAGGGCTAGTTATGCCTCCCTTTACTTATATTTGAGGGCCACTTACAAAATGATACTTTAATGATTTGGATCTAAATGAAAGAAAAATGTAAAGATATCACTATCCCTTAAATAATATGGGTTTTACAATGAATAGAATGGTATTCCTTATTTACCTCCTATCACCAGAGGCTGAATTCTTCAGGGAAGTGAAATTTCTGTGTAATTAAAGTTTCATGCTGTTAAACACCAGTACTTAAAAAATGTTTTTAACAATCTTTGGTGAAGTTTTCTAATGTGTATTTTACCTCCACCTTACTCTTGCTAATTAAATAGAGGACCTTGAATGTCATTTAAGCTTTCCTGGATGACATGGGCTTCTCAATGTGATCATTCCATATCATTGTCCTGTGTGGTAATAGATTTCTCACTCTACTGCTGGGCTTTTCTGGTCTCCTCCTTTGTTGCTGATCTTCTACTCCTCTTGTAGTCCTTGAGCTTTTCAGTAACAGTCACTCTGCTCTCTATTTTTCTGCTTCTAATCTGCTGTGGATTGGGGAATCAGGAAATAAGCTTGTGAAGAATTGCCTTCTGGGAAAGATTCATTTTGTAGGTCCCTCCTTCTCCCAAGACATCCTTTGCTTTATACTCTTCTAACCTCCATTGTGGGAACTCTTTCCTATCCTCAGGTGCTCCATACTCTCTTGGTTTATTCCCATTTCCTCCTATTAAACCTATTCTTTAGGGGAAAACAACCAAGAGCAAGTACATGCATCAACTTCAGTGTTTCAGACATCTACAAGTCTATTGGTGCTACCAGCACAGATTGTAACACTATTGCAGATATTTTTGGAAAAATTAGTTGGACTATGGTCAAATTTGTGAGAAAGTCTTACCATTTTATTTTAGGATCATGGTGTATTTAAAAAAGGACCTGATTTGAAAACAAAGAGACAGGGTTCAAATCATACCATGATACTTTGGTATGATTTGGGGCAAGTAATTTAAATCTTCTGGGTTTCTGTTTCCTTACCTGTAAAAATGAGATTATATAACCTCTGAGGTCCTTTCTCCCTCTAGATCAATGATCTTATAATCCTTGAAGTCCAGACCTGCAAATATAAAAACTGGGCTCATATTCAAAATCTTTCTAGCTTGGTCAGATGGTCTAATAGGAGTGAGGAACCTGCAGCCATGAGGCCACTTGTGGCTCTGTAGGTCCTCAAGTGTAGCCTTTTGACTGAATTCAAACTTCACATATCAAATACCCTTAAAAAATATTTGTTCTGTGAAGTTTGGATTCATTCAAAGGACTGCATTTGAGAACCTAGAAAGCCACAGGTTTCCCACCCCTGGTAGCATTTGTGCTCTGTTGGCCTTGCCTTTGAGGGTCCAGAGTTATTCCTCTTCTACAAGATTCATTCACACTAATGGGAATTCCAATTTACCTTAGGATAACTATGAGTGGTAGCTTACATTACCTTCCTCCAGGGACATTTACATTTTGTCTGGGATAAAAAATTTGGGTTCTAGACATAGTGGGAAAAAGTGAAGTTAAAAGCATCAGCAACTAACCCATAGAAAAGATGTTTTAGAGTACATGGGATCCTCTTTTTACCCCCTGGTTCATGCCATGAACTTTACTATTTAGAGAAAGATTCTGGCATATAAAGAAGGTACTCCCTGAACTGATACTGATGGCAACCCCTCCATGCCTTCTCTTTTCCATGTTTGCTCATTAACTTTCTTAAGACAATATAATTGGTGTGCTGAAAGGTTTAATCACACCTATGCTTTAGGCTAGCCCTAATTCAGGACTTCAGAGCTTAGGGCATCCCCATAGAAAGCCCTGGGGAGAACAAATAGGAAGATGAAAACTGACAATTTTATTTTTTCCCCAAAGCCCATCAATGCTTTAATACATGCAGCTGCTAAGTCAGGATTCTTTGGCTCATGCATGCGAAGGGACCTTGACTGCTCCCGCTCCAGCCTGTGCCTCATAAAGATGTTCCATTAACTGCCTCAAATGCTGTCGTTAATAACATACTTCAGGGTTCACTGGCTGTCTGGTGGGGGCAGATTGGAAGGGGGACAGGAGACTGAGGATCTGTTTTGACTTGATGGTTATTGATCTGTCCCCCAACTCCATGCAACATTAGGCTAGGATTTTGCTGTGTGCTCATTAATGCCAAAGAAGGTAGCTCCCTCCAGGGTTTCGGTTAGCTTTTCAATTACGCTGAATTCCTGTGTCAGTTTCTATAGGTGATGTGCAGAAACCTTAACTTTAAAAACTGCTAAGTTTGAGTGAGACTCCTCATATGGGAAAATGATCCTTCATTTCTTCATCAAATTATGAAACATAAGCCTGGGAAGTGTCTATAGAACCTGGCCTATTAGAATTAGAGTCAGGCATTACTTTCCTGTGATGGGTATAGAGACATTCCTGGCTGCCCAGTCAGCCTTCTCCCTGTCCCAGTGCCTCATCAACCCCTGAGAAGCCACCCACACCCCCAGGGCCTAGTAGCCACCAAGCCTCTCTCCTGGTCTGCCTTCCAACCAAGATAATGGCATAAGACCATAGATTAAGGACCTGAATGGAAACCAGAATTTATCTAGCTCAATGCCTTCATTTCATCAATGAGAAGACTGACCCAGAGCAGTTCAATGACTTCCTTGGGTATACCTAGTTAAGTTTCAGAAGCTGGATCTAAATCCAGGTCTTCCTGACTCAAAGTCCAACAATCTATCTGCTATGTTGTATTATCATTCCCAAGGTTTCCTGCCTGAAACTTCAAGACATATTGGCACTGGACATCATGGTGTGGAAGGCAGCCCTGTTGGGCTCCCTACTCTTTCCTCTACTCAACTGCCCTCCATGATAAAGTCTTCCTTAGCTTTTCCAAGTTACTCTATCCATCTGCTTTCCATTTACCCAGGGTCATTTGAATCTCTTTTCCACTATTTGACTCTAGAAAAGTCACTGGATTTTAAGTTAAAGGAACTGAGTTTGAATCTTGGCTCTGCCACTTCCTAGTTATGAGATCTTGAACAAGTCACTTCAGTTCCCTGGGCCTCTTTTGTTTCAGATAAGATAAAGTGTTTTTGTTGAGATAAAGTGTTTAAACTAAATAGATGAGTTGTAAAGTCCCTTTCAGCTCCAAATCTGTAATTCCATAATTCTGACATAACATCTTTTTACACTAGTTCTACCTTTTGGTTCTCACTGAAACTAAGCTTTCTCTTGAAGAGAACACCTTCTTCACGTGTTCTCCAAGGTTGGTTTATCTTCTCTCACATCCTGTAATGGTAATCAATTTGTTTGATATTTAGGGCTAAGTAGATCAGATACTTAGGGCTAAGTAGATCAGATACTTAGGGCTAAGTATAGAACTCTGTCCATTGGTGAAAAGGTGTGAACTCCCCTGTTGACTTGGGAGAAGACCAGTGCTTATAAGCAGGAGAATTTTAGAGAGACAGACAGATTTTGGAGTTGGCTCCTCAGTGAAGGAGGATTCGTGGAGACTGAAGTCAGCTGAGAGGGAGAGACAGAGAGTGTGTTCCTCTCCCAGTATCTGAAAGCTGACTGAAGACATGAACAGGATGGGATTTTGTTTTTGGTGGCCTGGCTGATCCTTGAGTTCCAGGGAAGAGAAGTCCTGAAGGGTTTGAGGTGTGC
>CM053595.1:70179507-70224487 GCA_028646575.1 Pseudocheirus occidentalis | reverse complement strand
TTGTACTGAATCTTGATTTTGTAATGGAATAAACAGAGTGTTCATTAATACTGTGTAATTTGAATCTTAAAAGCTGTTCACAGTAGCATTCTCTCAGGAATCTACTGCTGATTGGCTTTACACATCCCTAGACAGATAGGGCCAAGAGGGAGAATATTTGTTCTTTGTTTCACATGACAGCTTTTACACTCTATATAGCTAGATGGTACAGTGAATAGAGTTCTAGACTTGGAGTCAGAGAGACCCAAGTTCAAATCCTGATTCAGATACATATTGGCTGTATTGTCCAGGGCAAGTAACTGAACCTTTCTGTGCCTTGGTTTCCTCTTGAGCAAAGTTGCTATAACAGTAGCACCTTTGTCACAGTGTTATTCTGATAATGTTCTTTCTTTCTCTCTCTCTTTCTCTCTCTCTCTTTCTCTCCCCCCCTCCTTTTCCTGTCCCTTTCTGCATATGTATGTGTATACAAATGTGTCTATATGTACAAATTCGTTGGGATCATTGTATTGTTGAAAATAGTGAAGACATTCACAATTATTCATCGTACAACATTATTGTTACAGTGTACAACATTCTCCTGATTCACTTCACTTTGCATCAATGCATATAAGTCTTTGCAGATTTTTCTGAAATCATCCTGCCTGTCATTTCTTATAGCACAATAGTATCCATCACAGTCATATACCACAACTTGTTCACCCATTCATCATCAGCATCCCCTCAATTTCCAATTCTTAGTCCCACAAAAAGAACTACTGTAAATACTTTTGTACACGTGGGTCCTCTCCCTCCCCCTCCCCTGCCTTTTTGAATCTCTTTGGGATATAGACTTAGCAATGGTATTGCTGGATTGAAGGGTATGAGCAGTTTTAAAGCCACTTGAGTATAGTTCCAAATTTCTCTCCAGAATGGTTAGATCAGTTCACAACTGTACCAACAGCACATTAGTGTCCTGATTTTTCCAAATCTCTTCCAATGTATATAATTTTCCTTTTCTGTCATATTAGCTAAACTGATAGGTGGGTTGGTACCTCAGAGGTGGTTTAATCCCAGTAACCATCTTTAAAGTTCACTCCACTGTGTCCAGATATCCTAAATGCTGTTATCTGTGGACTTCAGCTTATTTTCTCTTCTTTCCACTAAGTTCATTGTCTGCCTCAGTCTTCTTCTTTAACTTAAGCCCTGTTGCTTTGGAATACCCGGGCCTTCCATTTATTCAGCTTCTTCAACTAATATATAGTGTCTCTTGTCTAACTCGACCACAGACAGGAGGGGCCATACCCAAGATACCAACCTTCTCCTCAGTGTTCAACTTAATTTGATCTTGGTTCCAGAATTCCTAGTCATAGCTCTGAATAAAACATCAGTCAGTCAACAATGATTTATTAAGTGCCTAATATGTGCCAGGCTCTATGTAGTTACTGGTCATATGAGAACAAAGAATGGAACAGTACCTACTGACAAGGAGCTTATGTTCTAATGAGGGAGACAATTAAAGTCTAAATCAGCAGGTGAGGAAAAAAATACTTTCCAGGCATGTGGGATATCATGTTGATAGGAGATGAAGGGTTATGTGTGAAAAACAGAGAGAAGGCCAGCTTAGCTAGATCTCAGTAGAGGAAGTAGAATAATGTCTAATGAGGCTTGAAGGATAGGTTGGGGGCCAACTCTTTATAAGCTAAACAGAAGAATGTACATTTTATCCTAGAGGCACTGGAAACAACCTTAGAACAGAGAATAGTTAGAAAATAAAACAGAATTTTGGAGATGAGAGGGCCTTAGAACATAGAGTATTAGAACATAAAACAGAATTTGAGAGCTTGAGGAGTCTTTAGAACACAGACTGAGAGAGCTGGAAGAGATTTTAGAATATATTTAGAATATAAATCATAGAATGTTGGAACTAAAAATGAGTTTTAAAACCTGCTTGCCCAAGCCTCCCATTTTACAAATGATAAAAGTGAGAGTCACAGAGATAGAGTGACTTGATCAAGGTCACCTTGGATGGTCTGAGGGCAGGGGCTGGGTATACTGATGCAGGGGCAGGAATTTTCCTCATTACATATACACAGCTGCTGCTGTGGGCACCTGCAAAGTAGAAAGAATTTAATTGATTTGAGAGAGTAAACACTTCATTAGGAGAGGGAGACTGAGTTCATAGGTGTAGGAGAGAGGGGAGCAGAGTGTTGCTGTGTTAGTTGATAAAAGTAGGTTTGGTTGTGCTAGAGTTAAGCCCTCTGATTGGCTATTGTAGGAAAGGTGTGATGCAACCCATCTTTCCAGGGCTGTTTGATCACACAGACAAATGGGGAGGGCTGGGGCACTGCTCTAGGGAATAGACTATCCCTGCTCAGTCTTAGAGTTTGCAGAAAAAAAATATTCAAAGGTTTTCTGTGTCATTGCTTATCCCTGCCCTTTCCCCCTACACACTTTGAACTCTGCATCCTGAAGCAACCCCCATACACAGACTCTTGATGTAGCCTATCTCACGTAAATGTGCCTCAGTGCAGTTTTGACTAATTATGACTTTAGTGATTATTGTAAATGTGAGAGATGTCTTTAGTCAGGAGAAAGATTCATGGTGTATAATGTCTCCTTTGTTCTGTCTTCTTAGAATCTGCCAGGTTTATAATAAGGTAAAATCACAAACAAGAGAACAGAAGCTATTTCTTACTCCTGATGTTTAATAGATATGTGATCCTGGGCAAGTCACTTAACTAATGCCTTGGGCAATTTCTTAGGATTTATCTGGTAAGTTATAGAAGTAGTTCATGCCCTAGAGTTTCCCTAGGCTGAAGAACTCACTGATCCTTCATATGTTTTCTTAGGTTGGTAACTTCCAAATGGTTAAGTCTCAAAAATTAATTGACAAATTGTGAAATCAGAATCTCTGACCTGTAAAGCAAATAGTTCAAAGGTCATCTGGTCCAACTTATAAATGGAACAGAATCCCCTAGACCATATGTTTGGTAACCAAACTTCCAGCTTTTATTCAGAGACCTCCAGTGGTGTAGAAGCCACTACTTCTGAGAAAGCTCAGGCAACTTTTGGCTCCCTTTGCCCTTCTTCAATATGTTCCTCTTGGTGACAGTGACACTCATCCATACAAGCTAGAATGAGCAGGGAGCTGGACAGCCGACACTGGCATGTGATCTTCCAATATGTGTTTATAATTATGCGACATTATCTTAATTACCAGGATGAGAGGAGGGGAGAGATGTTGAAAAAATCTGACTGAGAAAATGCTCTGTGAAAAATAACGTGAAGCTCTTCCATGGCAGGCCTGTGATTGTGGTCATAATTGGAAATGGCACTATTAATACAATACTTATTCATTTCGTATCATAAAAAAGGAAGCGCTTTTTGCAATTACCCAATTCCAAATGAAATTAACATTCCGTGGCATTTCCCATAAATGGTTAGTTTGCACACATGAGTGGAGACAATTAGCCAGGATGTGATTGAGAACCGTGACTGGAGAGAGGATAAGGGGAGGGTCAGTTGGGAGCAGCCTTGTTTGGAGGCTTCTTGCAGTGTCTAGTTCCCTCTTCGGGGTTACCTTTGATAAGGTCCTGTGATTAAACTGCTCCATTCCTGGAAGTACCTGCATGTCTGCCCTGTGGCCCGCACATCAGAAGAGAAGGAAGTGGCCCTACCCACTGCTTCTCAAACCTCTGTGCTTATAGAGAAGGGATATTAAAGAGAAAGGCACCAACTCTATAGGATTTATGGCTCTACCTCATTAAGAAGCAGGGCACACTTTAAGACACATTGACCCTCTGTTTGGCTTCAGCTCCTCAGCTTTGAGCCTAAGGCTGCCAGTCTCCACTAGGAAGGCTGGCAGAAGAGAGTGGTCAAACAGCTCCTACCCTGGGGCAGAGGACCCTCTGCTGCTCCTACTCTCTATGCATCTCCCTAAAACTAGCACATCTATTGGATTCTGAACCATTCTTTGCCCTGACCTTTAAGACTGCCTGAAGCTCCAAGGCATTTCTGCTTCTGGGAATTCGGCTACCTCCTCTGATCTGCAAGCCTTCTCCAGACACACACACATATAGCACACACAAATTAGACTGAGATCCAGTGGAAGTAGCTGTCTTTTCAGTTCCTCTGACTAGATCCTCCCATTTCCCAAATCTGGACATTTTCTTCTTTCTACCCTCTATACCTACAACTCTCTCCTTCCTCATTTTTGTTGTTGCTGTGTAGTTGTGTCTGAATCTTCATGATCCTTTTTGGGATTCTCTTGTCAAAGATACAGGAGTGGTTTGCCATTTCCTTTTTCAGGTCATTTTTACAGATGAGGAAACTGAGGCAATAAGGGTTAAGTTATTTGCCTATTTATTTCATATCCATAATTCCCCAACTCTAAGTAGAAATTAGGAAGATGTGTTTTCTTAATTCTTCTCTATGACCATATAGACGATGTGTGTATCTATCTGTCTATCTACCCATCTATCTATCTATTTATTTATTTTCCTGGTTCTGCTTACTTCAGTCTGTATCAATTCATATAAATCTCTTCCCATGCTTCTTAGAATTCATCTTTTCTGTGATTTGTTATGGCGCATTAATGTTATATTGAATTAATGAAGCACAGTTTGTTTAGCCATTTCCTATCAACTACACCTCCCTAGACCTGTCAAGGGCATAATACATGTCCTACTCTGGAGTTGGTCTGGCTCTTCAACTCTTATATAATAAGACTTGACTTGTACACAGATTTGGGATTTACCACTCCCCTACAGGCTTTGTCCTGAGGTGACATCCACCTCTTTGGGATGAGGAAGTGTGCAAAGGTCAAAGCCAGGAATGGTGACAGGTGACAGGAAAGGGAGAGAAAGTTGGCAGAATGTTTTAGGTACCGGACAGAATCATTTGTATGGAATTACTTCCTTTCTGGGGATTTAGGGTTTTGATTCGCATAATCGAAATTATTGGTACAGGCGTTTAAGATCTGAGGATCAGAGGGGTGTGTGTTTAGTACTCAACATCATTTAGGCATTCTAAAATACAATGTT
The DNA here is from genome assembly GCA_028646575.1 of Pseudocheirus occidentalis. NCBI lineage: Eukaryota > Metazoa > Chordata > Mammalia > Diprotodontia > Pseudocheiridae > Pseudocheirus > Pseudocheirus occidentalis. The sequence continues at coordinate 70,219,466 of CM053595.1, read as the reverse complement.
TTATCATATTTCACTTCATGTTAAATTGGGGTGACAATGATAAGAATAATGATAATGAGAGTTCATATTTATGTAAGGATTTAAGGTTTACAAAATATGTTTCTTCACAACAAACCTATGACAGGAGAAGTATATAACATTATCCCTTGTTTGTTTATGGGGGAGGTATTTGTTTTTATGTTCAGGGACACTAATAGGTACAGTGTTTTATCCATGGTCACATACCTATTAAGATTCAACCTGACTTGATGGAAAGACAGCTTGCCTCAGACTTAGGAAGTTCAAGGCCAGCTGAAATCCTACCTGTGACATCTCCTAGTGTTGTGACCCTGGGCAAGTCATGTAACCTCTGCTCTGGGCAGATCTCTAAGACTGTAAGTTACAGAGAAGATACCAGTCTGTTTCAGTGTAGGAAATTCCTCACAGGGAGTTTTCTTCACTAATGAAATCCCAGGTGCACATATATAGCATATATATCTAATTGTTCACCATCTCAGGAGCCTGGGGGGCAGCAGGGAAGGAGGGACAGAATTTGGAACTCAAAGTTATCAAAAATACTTAGAAAATTGCTTTAACTTGTAATTGGGGGAAAAGAAAATTATATATAAACATTTATGTAAATATGTACATATGTGTGTGTATAAACATACATATAAATATATACATATATATACTCATACGTGTGTGTGTGTGTGTAAGTATAAGATAAAGAAATCCTAGGTCCAGTCATCATCCCTATTCCAGTATCATATCAGAGTCAGGACTGACCCTCTGATTTCAAGTGCAAACCTCATTTTGCTTCTCAATAGATTGTATTTGACATTTAAATTGTCTTTTAAAAATGACTCGCCAGAATGGAGTATACAAAAAAGAGGCAAAAAAAAAACCCCACAAAAAAACAGTCCCTGTCTTTAAAAAACTTATATTGTAGAGTGGGCAAAAGATATTCATGAATCCTTTTATATAAGATAAACACAGAGTAGGTCCATGGTAGCCTCAGAAGGGAATGCACCAGAAGCATCGTCTGTCTGCATATTGCAGATTCCATCTTTGCTTAGGAAATCAGGAGGCTGGAAGAGGGTGGGATAAGCAGGGGCTGCTGTAGAGGAAGCAGCGTGGTGCCATAGAAAGAACATTAGATCATTAGATCCATAGTCATAGGCCTTGAGCTTTAATCCCAGCTCAGCCACTTCCTGAGCTGGAGATTTAGGGAAGATCTGCTGACTTACCTGGTCTCAGTGTCCCTCTCTCTAAAATGAGGGGTTGGATTGGAAATTTCCAGAGTCTCTCTTCTAGTTCTAAATCTGTGAGCATGTGTGATACTGGGGAAAGTTCCTTGTATGGCTCTCTCCACTAAAAGAAAACTAGTGAGGAAATGCTAGATTCTGCATCTGTGGGGTGTTTTAAGGACACCAGGAAATGGATAGAATAATGGTAGAATACCGTAAGGTGGTAGATGAGGACACTGTCCACAGTAGAGAGAATGTTATGACACGATGAGAAAGCCAGTGGAGGTAGCGAGCTAGCTATTTGTCCTGTGAAGTTGGATTGAGTGAGTGGAAGGCAGGGAGAGAAATTCATAAGTACAATGGTCCCAACACTAAGGTTTGTCCCTTGGGTCATTATTGTGTGTGTACATGTAATATATTATCTGATGTTGTATATTATGTATTTATAATATTATTGCATATCATTGTGATAATTATTATAGTTATAACTACATATTATGTATGATAGATGCATTGTGTTTTTATATCACAATTATTTCTGGATGTACTTGCCTGGTACTGAAACCATCATTGTTTAACAGTAAATAATGAAATAAAACTCACCAACACAATGACTGCATTTTATAATATATCATCATCATCATGATGTTTTGTGGAAAGGTGTTCAGTCATGGTTTTTTGCTTCAGTAATAATAATAATTATAATAACTATCATGTTTGTAGCAGTTTAAGGTTTACAAAGCAGGCTTATCACTGAAATGTGGCAATGTAAATATCACAAAAACTATCATACCCATTTTACTGTTGTTCAAGGCTTCGTGGTACAGTGGAAAATTCATATTAAAGGTAGAAGTAACCTGGTGATGGATACCGGCAGCACCTGGAAAATAGTGGGTACTTAATAATGCTTGGTTTTTGGTCCGTGGATTCCTTGATACCACCACCAACACTTAGTAGCCATGAAAATTGTGGACAAGGCACATAAATTCTGTGAGGCCTCAGTTTCCTTTTAGAAATGAAGATAATAACATGTATGTGCACTGTCTGCCTCATAGAGTTGTTGGGAGGAATGATGCACATGAGGAACTTGGCGCATGCAAAGGCTCTGTATAAAGAGCTGTCACTTCACTGATGTGAGTGCTGCCTTCAGCAGAGCAGGTCACCCCCACGCCATCCGCCTATTTCTGTGCTTCCTCTATATGCACTCCCATAAATACTCAGTGGGGACTCCACCTATTTTGATGAGCCCCTTTTTCTAGCTCTCTTGACGTTGTAAGGCACACGCGGGATGTGCATCGATCTTCCCGTATTCTCACAAATGAATAATAGTGTTGCCTGGCAGTTCAGCTCTTGCTATGATCTACATATATGTGACTGACCTGAAGTAGCTGGGTGGTGCAGTGGATAGAGCACTGGACCTGGAATCGGGAAGACCTGAGTTCCAATCTGGTCTCAGATATTTTATGGCTGTGTGACCCTAGACAAGTCAGTTCATCTCTGTTTGACTCAGTTTTTTCAACTGAAAAATGGGGATAATGACAGTACCTACCTTCCAGGGTTGTTGTGAAGCTCAAATGAGATTAATATTTGTAAAGCACTTAGCACAGTGCCTGGCACAAAGTGCTGTGTTGTTGTTACTGTTTACTCATGTCGGTTGTATCTGACTCATTATGACCCCCTTTGAGGTTTTCTTCGCAAAGATACTAGAGTGGTTTCCCATTTCCTTTTCCAGTTCATTTTACAGATGAGGAAACTGAGGCAAACAAGGTTAAGTGACTTGCCCAGGGTCACACAGCTAGTAAGTGTCTTAGGCCAGATTTGACCTTATTAATTTGAAGCTTCCTGATTCCAAGCCCAGTGCTCTCCCCACTGTGCCCCCAAGTGGCCCTAGTAATAGCTACAGAAGTGTTTGCTCCCTCCTCCCCCATAAACAAAAGTAATGGCAAGGGACAGGGGACAAGCAAGCAGACGCCTTTCCAAGGTCACACTGCTAGTAAGTAGCTAAGTCAGGGTTTCATCTTGTGAACTGTGACTATAAACCTATCCCTGTTTTCATGATATAATAGCCAATCTCATCACATAGAGAAACAAGTGATGCAAAGCTGGGTGTGAGGTCAGAGGTCGTCTGGCTCTGCCTATCTGAATAAGCTCAGTGGAACTTAGTTCTGGCTCCCCTCCCTGCAGAAGAATGCTTAGGCTACATGAGGCAACTGTAAATCTCCAGTGAATTGTTAAATCAGTCACTTGATCAATAAGCGGATCAACAAGTATTCATTAAATGCTTTTTTTCTTAAAAAGGAGATAACATATATATATATATGTGTGTGTGCGTGTGTGTGTATGTATGTGTGTATGTATATATATATATATATATATACACACCACACATACTCATATATATACATATATATATATATATATACTGGGATTTTTTTATATTTATAGTACATAAAAACATAGATAGTAGCCTTAGAGGGAAAGGCATTAACGCCCTGGGTAACCAGGAGAGGCTTTCTGCTGGGACTGGAGATTGCTCTATACCTTCAAGGAAGACTTCCATGAGGTGATGACAAGGGAGAACATTCTAGGAACAAAGGAAAGCTAGTGCAAAGTCACAGAACTGGGAAGTGGAGCATTATGGTTAAGAAAAAGCAAATGAGCCATTATGACTATATGATAGAGTATATAGAAGGTGGTAATGTGTTAAAAGACTAGAAAAATAGGAAAGAGTCAGGTTATAAAGAACTTTAAATGCCAATTAGAGGCTTATATTTGATCCTCAAGGTAATAAGGAGATATTGGAGTTTATTGAGTGTGTGTGGGGTGTGGGGGGAGGTGACATGGGCAGATCTTTACTTTAGAGAAAATCACTTTGGTAGCTGCTGTGGAAGATGAATTACAGTAACAAGACGCTTGAATCAGGGACTCCAGTTAGAAGGCTATTGCAATAGTCCAGAATAAGGTCCTGAACTGATGCATTTGATATGTGAACGGAGAGAGAAGGATATAGAGAAAGGATGTTGCAGAGAAAGAAATGCCAAGAACTGGCAACTAATTGCATATATGGGATGAATGAAAGAGATGAGTTCAAGATCACACCAAGTATTGAACCTTGGTTACTGGGATGGTGGTGTCCTCAACAGTAATAGGAAAGTTCAGAAGAGGAGTGGATTTGAGGAGGGGAGAAGGTAATGAGTTCCATTTGGGGCATGTTAAATTTGAAATGCCCATGAGATATTCAGTTTGAAATATGTAATAGGTAGTTGGTGATTCTGAGCTGAAGGTCAGGAGCAAGACTAGGGCTGAATAAATAGTTCTATGAATTATCTACATAGAGATGATAATTGAACCCCTGGGAGCTGATAAGATATCCTGGTGAGATGGTATAGAAAGAAAAAGGGGGCCCCAGAGACAGCCTTTGTGGGGAGGGGCTCTCAGAGTTAGTGAGTGTGACATGGATAATGAACTAGTGAAGGAAACTGAGGAGTGGTCAGACAGGTGGGACAACCAAGAGAGAGCAATCCAAAAATATAAAGAAGAAAGGTGTTCTTGAGAAGATAGGTCAGCGCTATCAGATACTGCATAGAGATCATGTCAGATGCTGTATGAGATATCAAGAGGGATAAAGACTGAGAAAAGACCATTCAATTTGGCAATTACTAATAATTTTGGAGGCAGCAGTTAACAATTACATGATGAGGTTTGAGGCCAGATTATAAGAGTTTAGAAGGTGGGGAGAGGAAAGGAAGTGGAGACACCAATTACAACCTTTTTCTAGGAGTTTAGCTAAGAAAGGGAAGAGAGATATAGGATGGTAGCTGGAAGGCTTGGTAGGATGAAGTAAAGTTCTTTTTTTCTCTTCTGTAATGGATGAGAAAATTTTGACCATGTCTGTGGGTAGATGGGAAAGAAGCAGTAGATGGAGGGTGAGGTAGAAGAAGAGAGGGACGGAGGAAGAGAGAGAGAGAGAGAGAGAATACTAATTTTCATTTACCTATGTATGTGTTGTTTTCCTTAAAGTCAGGACAGTTTCATTTTTCCTTCCCATGTGGCAGAGTGCCCAGCACATAGTAGGTCCTTAATAAATGTTTGCTGAATTGAAATTTACTGATATGGGGACCAAGACCCAAAAAGGTCCATACCAAAAGTAACACAGGTAGTATTATATAGAATTCAGGTTCACTGATTCTAAATCTAGGGCTGTAATTTCTTCTTCTGATAATCAAACTCTACCAGCCCTAATTTAATTTAACAGTATCTTCAGCCAGATCTTAGGCTCTTGAATCTTCCTTGAGAACTGAATTCATCTCCCTGTTCTGGTTCTCAAATGATACTTCCTTGGTTTACTACCTCCCCTCCCCCCCTTCCCCACTCCCACTTGTTTTATCCTAGATTCTGATCCACATGTGTCCATCAACCCATCCTTTAATTGGCATGTACGTATGTGCCTCCCTGCTGCACTCTTCTTCCCTGTTAAAATCGGACTCAGGACTTATGCCCTGCTGAAGTGAGAAGAAGTAAGGATGACTCTGAGTTTCCCTCTGAGCGCCATCTGCCTCACTTGGGCATCACAGACATTAAAAACCAGCAGTGACTTCTGATTTGCTCACAACTACTGACTTGTGATGGTATCTGGCCTCTCTCCTGCCTTTCACCAGATAAAGGACCACACTGGCTCTGAGCCCAGAGCAGTAGGGGGTTGGGAATGAAGAATTCTTATGAATTCTGCACATGAAAGAGGAAAGGAAATGTGTTCAGTTTCCCTCTAAGGAAAAGTCATTTCAAACAGAGATTTTCCCTCTACGCATCAAAAAAATAAAAAAGTATTTATACTAAAATGTTAAGAGCTATTGGCTTTCATATGATACGTGAAGTTTTATTCAATAACCTAGAGATAGGGATAATGGAATGAAAACAAATGAATGTGTGTGTTTTGCATACATGTATGTATATAAAACACATATGTAATGTGTATATGTATATGCATGTGTATGTGTGTATATGCATCTGCATATGTGTATGTATATGTGTGTGCAGGAATTTTAATTTTTTCTGTATCAGGATCTAGAGGTGAGCAGCTCCTTTTACTCACATAGACCAGAAACTGTTCTGCAACTTAGAATCTTGAAAAGCTCTTTGAGGTACTGAGAAGTTAGGTGATTTGTCTAACAGCAGCCAATGAGTGTATGTCAAAGAAATGTCTCAAACTCAGGCCTACCAGACTGCAAAGCTGACCCCCTTTTCACTATGCTACACTGCCTTTCTCAGTGGAGGGAGGGAGAGAAGACAGAGACAGAGACAAAGATGAAGAGTCAGAAAGAGAGAGAGAGAGAGAGAGAGAGAGAGAGAGAGAGAGATCTGTATATAGAACCATAAGATCTTTCCCTCTTTCTTATTGAGCTCTCCCAATCTACTATTTTAAGATTTAATAGTGGATTTAAAACACATACATTCATGGCATATATTATATATTTACATATTTGTGCAGAGAACTCTTTCTCTGATATAGTTATATTGAATCTAACTCAGGGAGGCTTAAACCATTGCAGGTGAATAAGCTGAGAAGCAATGGGTAGCAGATAAAAGAAAGGCTAGAGGAGGCAGGGCCTCAGGGGAGGGAGTTATCATGTCTTGTTTATAATCCCAGAAGATTGCCTTATCTGAAAAGTGACTGGAGACTGAGCCTACTTCCTGAGCTATCAGTATCTTACACGTTGCTATGAGACATGATCAGGTTTGGAGAAATCCTCTAAAGCCCCCTCCCCATCCTGTCCCCCTACCCAACACATGCACCTTTTTTTACACTCCTTTTTTTAAACACTGTTTCTCTCCTCCATCATGCACACCTTGCAAAATAAAAGCATTCCTCAGGAGCCACCCAGGCGTGTATGCAGGGCACCCAGTGCAAATGACTTCCCAGGATTGATCTCTATTATTTTACCGAATAACATCAGAGGAGGAATTTGTTCTGCTCTGCTAAAGACATTATTCCCACTCTTCTCTAGTGCTAAATCTCAGTTTGTTGGGGTGGGAAGATGAGGAATTTTCTATCCTTCCCTGCATCTCTGTGTGTAGCTGCTCTAGTCAAGGTAATCAATTCAATTAACATTTACCAATCACTTGTATATACTAGGTGCTTAATAAAATTTTATTTGAATTGAACTAGATCCTTGGTTAATTCAGAGTGAACCAGAGAAAAAGAACCCAGAGCAAGATAACTTCAGTATAGAGAATGCTAGTTATGTAGCTATAGATTAGGACACTTAGTTTACCTCCTCTAGTCTCGGTCTAGTCTTGTGACTAAAAGGAAATATATCATTTTTTTTTGTTCAGAGTATTCTATGAAGAGTCTCCATAGAAGACAAACTAGGATTCTTTTTCATTGTTCAGTGATAGCTATGAAGCAGCTAAATGGCACAGTTGATAGAACCAGGGCCTGACGTCAGGAAGACCTGAGTTCAAATCCAGATTCAGACACCAACTAGTTATCTCTCTCTCTCTCTCTCTCTCTCTCTCTCTCTCTCTCTCTCTCTCTCTCTCTCTCTCTCTCTCTCTCTCTCTCTCTCTCTCTCTCTCTCTCTCTCTCTGTCTCACACACACACACACACACACACACACACACACACACACACGTACTCTTTTAAAAGCCCTGGATACTGTCTACTTTACCAGAATTTTTTGCACTTTATTTCCTACTGTCCATCTTTGGGAACCAATGACACTGGTCTCCTTCCTTTTACTTGCACAGGACACTCCCCTTCAGGCATTTTCATTTGTTGTCTGCCTTGTGTGGAACTCTCTCCCTCCTCATCTAAATCTCCTAGACACCTGGGTTTCCTTCAAGTGCTAGCTAAAGTTTTACCTTCTATAGGAAACCATTCCCAATACTCTGTAATTCTAGTATTCCAGTGCCTACTTTATACCTCCTGCTGGTCCTCTTCCCAGTTTATTCTGTTTATACATAGATACATACCCTGTTTTAACCCTGTTTGCTTGAATTACCCGTCTGTAATATGAGCTGGACAAGGAAATCACAAACCACTCCAGTATCTTTGCCTAAAAAACACAAAATGGGGTCAAAAGAGTCAGACAAGATTAAAACAACTGACAAACTAACTATACAAGGCGTGACTCAGTCAGGCACATGGAGAGCAACCAGGAAACATTCAAAATAATCATGGTGGCAACGTGAAGTGTTAGAAATAGGATGCAGAGTACCAGGGTTCTAGTGCTGGCTTGACCACTTGCTAGTTATATAAGCATGGACAAAATATTCCACTTTTCAGGGTTTTAACTTCATCAATTGTGAAATGAGGATGATAAGCATTGCTCTATCTTCCTAAAAGGATGTTTATTAGATTCCAGTGAGATAACATATAAAAACACTTTTTAAGCATTAAGTATAATATAAATGCAATAATTGTTTATTAGTTATATTAATATTGTAATAATAACAAAAACTAGTGATAGAAAGTTAAAAGATTTAAATCTACCAAAACAAGGTTATATTAAGGAAGGCAGAGAGAAGAAAAAGGGTATGATTGCCTCTTTCCCACCAGCCCAAACCATTATATTGTACTCATCTGAATTTAGGGAGAAGGAAGAAAGTAGGGGGAAAAGAGAGTAAGCATAATAAGATGTAGTAAGATCCTGGGACTTGAAATTGATCTTATGGACTGCTTTATCTAGAAGCAACCAAAGATGTCAGCTAGGCCAAGATTTTAAATTTAATAATAAGGCAACTGAGAAAAGGAATAACTTATTGAAGGTTATATAGGTAGTAACTTGAAGAGCCAAGATTAGGTGTGGGGGAAGCTTTTGGATTAGGTTGCCCAATTTCAGAAACTGGGAACCTGAATTAATGAAACTTAAAGAAAAAAGAATGCCCCATCCTATTCCCTTCCTGGCAGCTAGGTGGCATAATGGAGGGAGAGCTGGGCCTGGAGTTAAGAATACTTGAGATCAAAGGTGACCTCAGATACTTACTAGCTGTGTGACCCTCAGCAAGTCACTTAATCTCTCTTTGCCCTAATCCACTGGAGAAGGGAATGGCAAACCCCTCTAGTATCTTTAAAAGAAAATCTGATGGACAGTAATGGTGTTCCATGGTGCATTCAGTCATGAAGAATCAAATATGATTAAACAACAAAAATTCTTCTTCTCCTCCTCCTAATCAATACCTCAAACTTTTGATCACAGTATTTTGAATTTATGTCTCTTTGACATAAATTTTGTTTTTTGGGTTCACACCAATAGTCCAAACCCTAGAATGTAACACAGATCATAGAATATCACAGTTGAGTGAGTTGAGTCAGAGGAGGATGGATATCAGCTACAAAGTCTGCCTCTTAGTGAAGATGACCTTTTATTCAAAATAAATTATCAGGGAACTGCTCTGTTATCTGCCACAGTTAACTTGAGCTAATTCACCCTGCTTATTATAAGGGGAACCTCAGGGACTGTAGGAAAGTCTCCTATTTTGTCTGCATTTATTTCTCAGGTTTTTTTAAACATTCCTTATCTTAAGGGAATTGCTGTTCAGTCATTTTTCAGTTGCGATACAGACGAGGAAACTAAGGCCAGCATGGTTAAGTGACTTGCCCAGGGTCACACAGCTAGTAAGTGTCTGAGGCCAGATTTGATCTTGCAAAGATGAGTCTTCCTGACTCCAGGCTGATGGCTCTGTCCACTGGCCCGCCTAACTGTCCTATTAAGGGAGCTAGCCTTCTCTAATTTAGTAAGCTGAAATAATGCTGGATTTGGAGCCAAGACATTTCTATTACAAATCCAATACTGACACTTATTACATGTGTAACCTTGGCTAAGTCACCTCCTCTCTCTTGGATTTGATTTCCTCATCTATAAAATAAAAGGGTTGGATTAGGCAACCTCCAAAGACTCTCCTAAATCTAAAATTCAAGGCCTCTTCCAATAGTCTGTTCTATGTTAACACTCTAACATTCTCTATTCCTAAATCCCATCCATCTACAAAATTCTACAAGCTTTTGATTGTTATTAGTTGACCAATGTAAGTGCTGATCCAAGTGCCTCACAGTGCCTTAGTGGTGACCCTTAATACAAGTTTGCTGAAGTTACCTGATTTCTGACTTGAGTGTGTTCATGCATTTGTCACTTATATTTCCTAGTTCCCAAGGTTAAGAGACTGTGTATAACTCTTTTGTTGTTATCTTCCAATGAAGTCTAGCACTTCAGTTGCTCAGTCAGCAGTATTTGATTGGCTATTGAAACAATGATCAGGGATTAGAAACTCATGGTCTTCAAACTGCCAGTTTCCAACTCATGCTGTGCTGCTGCTATCTTACTCTTGTAGATGTGTATATGTACAATTATATATTTATATACACACCCATATGGTCAGGCATTCATGCGTTAAAATAGACATACACACATACAATTCATATCAATCAATGAGCATTTATTAATGCTTACCACGGAGCAGCTATGCAGTACAGTGGATAGAGTGTCAGACCTGGACCTGAGTTCAAATGTAGCTTCACACACTTACTAGCTGTGTGACTGTGGGCAAGACACTTAACCCTGTTTGTCTTAGTTTCCTCATCTGTAAAATGAGCTGGAGATGGAAATGGCAAACCACTCCAGTACCTCTGCCAAGAAAACCCCAAATGGGTTTTTTTTAGCTGTGTACGACTGAAAATGGCTGAACAGCAAAAAGTGCTTGTTCCATGCAAATATGTGTATGTGTGCACATGAATGTATGTGTGTGTATCTATGTGTGTATAGAATAAATTGGGAAGAGGATCAGCAGGAGGTATAAAGTAGGCACTAGAATACAAGAATTACAGAGTATTGGGAATGGTTTCCTATAGAAGGTAGAAGTTTAGCTAGTACTTGAAGGAAACCCAGGTGGTTAGGAGATTCAGATGAGGAGGGAGAGAATTCCAAACAAGGGGAACAATAAGTGAAAATGCCTGAAGGGGCATGTCTTGTGCAAGTAAAAGGAAGGAGGCCAGTGTCATTGGTTCCCAAAGATGGACAGTGGGAAGTAAAGTGTAAAACATTCTTCTAAGGTAGACAGGATCCAGGTTATTCAGGGCTTTAAATGTGTGTGTCTGTGTCTGTGTCTGTGTCTGTGTGTGTTTGCTTGCACACATGTACCATGCACTGAATATTACATCTATACAATATTCACACACACATTCATGTATATGTATACATACATACCTATATATGCATATATCATATATATATGTTTTCTAGCTAAATATCAACATTTCTATATCCATTACTTCATCGCCACATAAACATTTATGCAAGAGGGAGATGGAATCATCACTGGCTAAATCAGGAATTGGAAACACAAAGCTCATGAGTTGTGATCTCTGATCATTATTGCAGTCACATTAAAATAGTGTTGACTGAGCAACTGATGTGCTAGGTTTCATTGGGAGATAAAAATGAAAGTGTAGACATGATCCCTTAACTATGGGAGCTAGAAGATATGTAACAAATATGTGAACACCCTTAAGTCAGAATCAGTGAGAGAAATGTTTGGCTAATTCAAGTTTAAACCTTTATTAAAGGCCACCATTGACTAATTTACTAAAGTTCTAGACTTTTATGGGGGATATGAAAAAGAAAAAAAAATCCCTCCCCTTCTCTCCCTCTCTTCTGTTCCCTTTCCTTTTCTCCTCTTCTTATTAAGTAGGCACTTAATAAATGTTTATTACTATGCTTGGAATGCTTCCTTTCTGCATCTTGATATACTGGCTTCTCTGGCTTCCTTTAAGTCCCAACTAAAACTTTAGCTTCTACAGAAAGCCTTTCCCAGTGCCTCTTAATTCTAGTGGCTTCCCTCTGTTTATTTCCTATTTATTCTTTATATAGATTGCTTGTATATAGATTTTATATAGATTTTTTATATAGATTGCTTGTATTTGGCATGTCTTCCCCCATTAGATTGTGAGCTCCTTGAGGACAGGGACCGTCTTTTGTCTCCTCTTGAATTCCCAGTATCTAGCACAGTGCCTGACATATAGGAGGCACTTAAGAAATGTTTATTGTTTTATTAGTGTTCCCGCTATACCTCCCCTCTCCTCCCTTCTGCTCTTTCTTTCCACTCTTCTTTCTTTCCTTTCTTCCTCTCCCTCATCTTCTTCCCCTTTCCTTTACCTCTTCCTCTTCCTCTTCTTCCTCTCCTCTCCCTTTCCATCTTTTTAAAGTCAGATCTTAGTTTAAGTTCCCACCACCTCCACCTCAGATATATATTGACTATGTGACCCTGGACAAGTCCCTTAAACCCTAAGTACCAAAACACCATCAGTTACATAGGGCTATACTGTACTACAGAACAAATGTTGATCTCTATTGGTTTCAATGAACAGGAATCTATCAAGCCTCTATATGCTAGGAACATAAACGATTGAGACCATCCCTTCCCTCTGGAAAATTATAGAGGGAAGGAGGAGGGTAGAGGAAACCTATACATTTATGGATATATACAAAATAGTAGCTTAATAGACCCAAGATAATTTTGGTATGCCGATGAAATCATAAATCAGGAACATGCGCGCGTACACACACACACACACACACACACACATGCACACACTCATGCATGCATGCACGCACACACACATCCTTCTCCCCCTGTCTACTGAAGATCTGAAAACGGAAACTTGTAACTCAATAGATGCAATCCTGTGGACCCCTTAGCAGTACCCTAACTCATCCTCATAGTGTTCATAGTCTAGATATTTAAATGTACGGTGCATTGATTTTAACAGGACGTATTTGCAAAGCAGTTACATTTATTTTACCCTAAATCTCTTACCATTTCTTGTTGACTTTCATATGTTTAAATTTATGTCTTGGGGGTATCAAGAGTATTTGTCTTCAATTTAAAGAACTAGGAAGAAGCTCCAAATTGATGAATTAGCAGCAGCCTCAATCACACCAATCCATTGCTCTGCACTCTCCTTGTATATGCTCCTTAGTAGAAGGGTATTTGCTGAGTAGTGTGTGCTAAGGCAATTTTAGAACGTCTTAGATATTTTAACCTCTCTCCTCACTTCCTATTCCCCTCTCTTACCCTTTACAGGATAAATAGATAATAAAGCACTAGAAATTTACCCATTTCTTGAATTATCCAAGTATACATACATCTTGAATTGCTTTTAAAAAATAATAAAGAGAAAGAAATGGAAGTTTTAAAGTATAACTCAGAAATAGTTGAAATTGGTTCAAATGATGTGAGAAAGAGCTCACCTCTGGGCTCTGAGGCATGACAGAGAAGCAAGTTTTAAAAGATGCCTTTCTACAAAGCCAAGAGCCTGCTTGCAAAGGAAATTGGCAGTAACCTTCACTTGTATCCTTACTTCTGAATCTGCTGTCAGCTCCGTGGCCCAATACTTGGGTCAGATGAAATCTTTCTCCCTTGCAAGTTCTGAGTGCTTTTAGGAAATAGAGGACCCTCCCATCCTGGGATGTGGGGGGTCCCTTGCCTCTTTGCAGAATTTTGCTTTCATGCTTATCCATTAATCCTGCATCACAATGCAGTTTTTTTGAGTCTTAGAAATCTCAGTTTCCCCATCAGTGAAATAGTAGTCATGGTGCTTTATGGGTATGAAATCAAGACTGAAATATCAAATGCTTCTCTGAAATAAGGTCTTGAGATGCAATAGATATTCAGACTGAGCATCTCTTTGTGCCAGCATATATAGCATGAGCAGGTTTCTGAGGGCATTTTCTCATAGCCTTTCATGGTTTCTGTCTCCTTTTAACACAGTATTTTTTATGAAGCGAAACTGGGAATGTGCTAGTTTAGGCATCAAAATACTAAAATCTTGTCTCCGCTTCTTACCATCTGAATGATGTTGGGCAAGTCACTTAAGCCCTTTGGACCTCAGTGTCCTTATCAATAAAATGAGAGCCTTAATAAGGTAGCCTTAGGTGACTTTTAAGACTCTGGTTCTACAGCTATGATCCTAAGAATTTTTAGATAGAGCAGCAGGAGAGGGAAGGTCAGGAATAGAAGAATTCTTTGAGTGAAATGTGGGAGGGTTTGATTAAGGGATTCCTGTGGTTCTTTTTAGTTCTATATCCTATGATACTAATGTTCTTGATATTTAACAAATACATTGCAAGTTAGATATTTTGAAAAACATGGTGTCTCCTTCCAAGGAGCACCCCTGGGAGGCTATATACTCAGTCCAGCAAGGCTGTCATGGTCTAAAACATTTCTGCAATCTCAATTTCAAATTCCCTTTAGAACCTGTAGCCCTCATTTTGTAGATATTGAAGATCTCTATCCTCTGAAAGTGAATCTGATTATTTTGGAAACAGCCAGAAGTTTACAGGTACCAATTCAGTTACAAATTCATGGTTCATTTCAGCAGTTCCCAAAATATGATCAGGAGACCCTGAGTTCTTTTCTGGGGGTACATGATATCAAAACTATTTTCATAGCAATTCTAAGGGTTTTAATTTCTGATATGATAAGAATTAATCACTGTAACTCATAATAAAAGGCTCTATGGAAGGGAGAGTTCTCAATACTTTTTAAGAATTAAAAGAGAACCTGAGACAAAAAAGTTTGAGAACCATTCATTTAGATGATTAAAGTCAATCCTGGAGTTTTAGGAGTCAAAAATAAGGTGCATACAGCAGGTAACGAGCCTGAATTTCTTGAGTTGCTTGTGAGCTGATGAAAAATTGTTGTCAAAAAGGAGTTTCAGAAATGATTTCTCTCCCCCACTAGAATATAAGCTGCATGATCAATCAGCAAATGTTAATTAAGTGCCTACTATCTATCAGGTACTGTACTAAGTGCTCAGGATACAAAAAGAAGCAAAAGACATCCCTGAACTCAGGAAGCTTACAGTCTGGTGGGGGAAACTATGCAAAGAAATATCTATAAAGCAAACTACATATAAGAGAAATAGATTAATAAATAACGAATAGAGGGAAGACACAAGAATTAAGAAATGTTGGGAAAGATTTCCTGTAGAAGGTAGGATTTTAGTTGGAGCTTAAAGGAAACATGAGGTCAGGGGCTATACCATACACACACACACACACATACACACACACACATGTGTGTGTATGTGTGTGTAGAGGCAGCTAGATGGCTCAGTCATTAGGACTCTGGGACAGGAGGCAGGAAGATCTAAGTTCAAATCTGGCTTCAGACACATAGTAAGAGTGTGATCCTGGGCAAGTGACTTAATCTCAGATTGCCTGACAAATGGATCCACTGGAGAAGGAAATGGGAAATCACTCTAGTACCTTTGCCCCTCCCCCAAAAATAACAGATGGGGGTCATAAGGGGTATGAATGACTGAAGCAATTGAACAACAACAGCAATATGTGTGTTTATGTGTATATATATATGTCTATATGTACATATGTGTGTATAATATATATATATATATATTAGTGTATTTCATTGTGTCTAGGTCTAGCAAATACTATCAACCAGGAAAATATCTGGCAGAACTAAGAGATTGCTATCCAAGGATCTGCAGGACTAAGTCAAGAAGAGCTAATTAGCAGAAAGTTAGCCACCATGTGTGGACTTTTTCAGCCATGGTGACCTATGAAAGAAATAATACTATATAATGGCCATGAGTTCTGTTCAGCCAGTCCTCTTCTGCAGTGATGGTGACATGAAAGGGAAAAAGAAGATGCCAAGAATCACAATTTTCCAAACCTTCTACTACGATCAATATCATGGTCAGTCCTCTGAACCTGTGGCCCCTGTCTGATGAATAATCAGACCAAGAAGCTGTTGGAGAAGAATCCCTCTTTGCCTAATACAGGGTCTTTCTTAGATGCTCAGTGAGTATTTTTCAGAAGAATGATAGATATTCCCCTAGCCAAAGGCAAGGGACTAGACACAGTGTCCCCTCTGATTGATCCCACTCAGTGTATAAGGTATCTGTGTCACATACCCGATCTGTAGGCATTGTGACATATGAAGATCAACATCAAAGCATTTGGGGTTTTCAGAGTCATTTTTTATGGACTAAAATAACATTTTCTAGATGTATGGACATTCTTAACTTTCACCTAGAATGATGAAATGTTAGATGTGAAAGGTACTTTTGGACATAGATTGTCATAACTGGGCAGGATTGAAGAACATAGAATGTAGACCTATAGCTGGAAGGGATCTTACAATGTAGATTTCTGGAGCTTGAAAGGACCTTAGAACAAAGAATGCAACAGAAGGCTGCACTTCAATGAAGAATGTTAAAGCTGAGTAGGAAATTTAGAGTTACATAGTCTGAATTTCTTACGTGAGCGCTGTAAAAAGTGAGGTTGGCTGAAGTACTACAGCTCATTAATGACAATCAATATCTAAATATTTATTAAGTACTTTGTGCCAGACACTGTGAAAAATCCAGGGCATAAACATGTGAAAAGGGACAGTCCCTGCCCCCCCCAATAACTTAGAATTTAATGGTGGATGACAGTGTACAAAAGAAGACTGAAAGGGGTAGAGGGTAAGAGAGATTACCCAAAATGGAGGCATGATGGAAAGGTCTCGAAGCAGTTCAGTCTGGAAGGACTAGAACCCAGGTGAGCCTACTCCTTACCTAGGGCTCTTTCTCCTAAGATATCTGTCTGCTATTAGTCTTTTCTCTGTGAGTGTTCTCAAACAGATTCTTGCTTTGGGTGGGAGGATGGATCAGATGGTCTCTAAAATGCCTCCTGATTTTATGTCCTTTATGTATATGTCTTATCTCCCCAACTAAGCCCCAAAGTAGAAATGTAGATCTTTATATTCTATCTTACCCTTAGGTCTAATACCCATGGCTCTATACACATTCTGTTTAAGTGATTGGGCACAACCATGCATTGTGTGTCTGTAACAGGCCATAGTTCAGGTGCCAAAGGAATCTGAGATTTTGACTGTGGGTAAAGACAGCTGCTAGGAGCTTTTTTTTACTTGAGCACCAATCATGCAGAGGAAGACTGACTGAGAGATTGCATGCTGGCTATGTGGATGGTTATTACTTTGTTTGGCTTGCACTTTACACCTATTGCCTAGTACTCCAGGCATTCCAGTCTGATGACACCAAACCGATGAATGGGGACATGAGCTGAACCCTTGCCCTTCCCCATTGACACAGATGAGGTCTCACTAGTCACTGGGATGTTTTAAGCCAAGCTGAGCTACAGGCTCAGAAAACCACAATAGCTGATCTTCCTGTCAAGATTGATTGAGTTCCATTGACCAGATGGCCTAAAGAGAGAACCAGACCAACAGTCTAGGAGTTTCAGGGCTCCTAGAGGTTAAACAGGAGCTGCATCAGTGGGATACCCAGAATTAACTGTTAGACAGGATAGAAAGGGGTGGCAACTTGTATTATCCTGCCATCTGCCACTAGGACTAATGCTATTGGTTTGATGAGTGTTCAAAACTAAATCAGGGACTTAAAAAATGCAGTCAGGCTACTGAAGGCAGAGCCATAAGCCAAGCCATTGTAGAGTACTCCAGAGTACATGGAGGGAAAGTGAGATAAATGATAGCCTATGGGTGTCATCACAGGCGGGTTGTTGGCAATGAGCAATGTGCATACACAGCGTGTACTGCTCCGCAGTCTTCAGCAATGATCTGATGGCTAGTGCCTGCACAGTCTCTGCAAAGGAGCAGATCCTGTCACCACCTCCTCTTCACCTCCCCCCACCCCTACACATGCATCCTGCTGCTAAGACTCTCCTCTTCTTCTACCTGGGTCATGGGGGAATCCCATAGATACTCTTTTTTGCAGGCCACTGTCATTTGTTCTCATTAAGCATGACAGTCTCTCGTTTGTCAATTCCAAGGGTGTTTGAGATTTTTTTTTCCTTTTCCCCACTTTGCTTTTCCAGTTTGCTGTGTTGCTCAGTTCAAACTCCATCTGTCGAGTTTGCCAGACTGATAGGTTAGTGTCTCCCTGTTCTCAACAGGGAGAACTTAGGAGGGGTTATGAGGAATAAACACAGCTTCTTTGAATACTTTTAAATATATACATATATGTATCTATATACATGTATTTATATATGTGTGTGTATAATAAATACATTTTGAGCATATGTATAGAAGTACGTGTGTATATATGTATGCACCTACATAGAGAGGTATATATACACATGTGTATATATACATGGATATCTGCACGTGTGTATGCATGTATATGTGTATACACATGTGTAACATATATGTTTAAAATTACTCAAACAGGCTGTGTCATCTTGGGCAACGTCTCTCTGCCTCCCTTTCTTCTCCTCCATCAATTAGGTGTGGAGGAAATCATACAATCTTATAGGTAGAAGAGACCTGAGGCATCAGGTAGCCCAACCTCCTCATTTGGTCAGTGAAAGATGCTGAAGAATAGAGAGGAGATGTCACTTGCCTAAGATCACGGGCAGTTGAACTAAACCTAGAATTTGGGCTTTCAGTTTCCATGGTTTCTACAGGCTCTGGAGCAGGGTAGGGAACCTATGGCCTTGAGGCCACATGTGGCCGTCTGGTCCTCAAGTGCAACGCCTTTGGCTGAATCCAGACTTCACAGAACATGAAGTTTGGATTTTGTCAAAGGGCCACACTTGAGGACCTAAAGGGCCACATGTGGCCTTGAGGCCATAGATTCCCCACCCCACTCTAGAACTAGAAGTTCTGTACTATGTCTTTGATCTCATAGGAAGACGTAGCTAGATGCACTGTATAACACAGTGGAACCTGAGTCAGGAGGACCCGAGCTCAAATCCTAACTCAGAGACTATTAGTTGTGTGACCTTGGACAAGTTATAACCTCTCTGGCTGCCTGATAATTTCCTCATTGGTAAAATAATAATAATCTGTACTTTATAACGTTGTTACAAGGGTCATATTGGATATTTGTAAAGTACTTTGTAAACCTTAAAGTGCTATATCACCATCATCCTATGGATATTCCTGATCATGAACCAGTGGGAATAGCTCAATATTGTCACCATCAACCATTCCCATGCTGTTACCATTGTTCAGAAACTTGCTACCATTGCCTGGACTATTGAAGTCACCTGACCTTCTATGGACCTTTTTTAGTCTTCCCCACCTCAATTCCACCCAAACCAACCTGATGAATTGCCTGGTTTCATAGCTCAGATCATGAGACCTTTTGCCACTCAAAAACAACCCTCCATTGCTTATTAAACAAAGTCCAGATTATTAAATGGGCCTTCAGGGTCCTCTCACATTCTGTATTCACACCACAGACACAGCCTTATCTCCTACTTTCTCATATACACCCTGACCTTCAGTTGATCTGCTCCTCAAATATCCTATTCTCATGTCTTTCTAATTTGTTCTTGAGTTACCTAAACCTTGATTTTTAATTTCTAGAGAAGATGCAGAATGTTTTATTAATAAGGTTGTTGGTGAACATCTAGAAAAAGAAGCAGTGATCAAAGACAGTCAATATGTCTAATCAAAAACATGTCATGCCACACTATTCTCATTTCTGTTTTTGGTATGAACACTAATTGGTAGATCATGGGGACCCCAAATGCATTGTGTATGTTGATTTTAGAAGAGCATTTGACCAAGGATTTCTTGCTATTTTTATGGGGAATTATGGAGAAATTTAAGAGATTTAATGAGTTCAAAACTGGTTGTAGGACTCTACCTAAAGAATAGCCATTAATAATTTGAAAACAGTTTAGAAAATCTTAAGTGAAGGGCTTCCAGAATCTCTGCTTTGCTCTGTGTTGTTTAACAGTTTTAAAAATTAATTATGAGTATAAAGGCACAGATGGCATGCTTATCAAATTTGCAGATGATGCAAATCTGGGAGGGATAGCTAATACACTGGATAAAGGTCAGAATTCAAAATGCTTTTGATGGATTAGGAACATAGACTGAATTTACTCTGGTGAAATTTAATTTAGATAGGTATAAAGTCTTAAAGTTGGATTCAAAATCACCTTCGCTGGTACAAGATTACTTAAGCATGACTCGATAACAATTCATTTGAAAAATGATTTGGGGTTTTTAGCAGGATTCTAGTTCAATGTTAGTAGTATGCTTTGGCAGCCAAGAGAGAAAATATAGCCCTGTGTTGCATTGAGAGGCCCAGGAAGGTGATAATCCTGTTCATAACTGGTCAGGTATTCTGTCCGCATTAGATTACATCAGTAGAAGAGGGCTCGGTTTCTTCAGTTCTGAAAGGAATTGATAAGCCAGAGAGTATCCAGATAATGGAAACCAAGATGATGAAGAGCCTCTAATTCATGCCTTGTAAGGATCTTGAGTCTGCTGGTTACTCTCTGAGTGACCATGGGAAAGACTCTTAAGTTCCCTGGGCCTCAGTCACCTCACCTCTGAAATGGGCTTTGGTCTAAGTTATCTCTAGTGTAGATCCCTAGAAGCTGTAAATTGATGATCCCATAACTAGTAAAAGTAATTGAAAATGTTGAGCCTTGCTGAGAGCAATCTTAGTTGGGATATAATAGATACTTTCAAGTATTTGAATAGCTCTCACACAGGAAAGGGCAGACAAAGAAGGAATAAACATTCCTAAATTGCCTACTATGTTCCACACACACTATGCTAAGTATTTTTTAAAAAACATTTTCTCAGTTGATCCTCACAACAACCCTGGGAGGTATGTGCGAGTATTATCCCAATTTTACAGTTGAGGAAACTGAGGCAAAAAAGATTGTGACTTGCCCAATATTACACACCTATAAGTATCTGAGGCTGAATTTGAACTCAAAACTTACTGACTCCAGACCCAGCATTCTGTCCCCTGTTCTACCAGCTTCCTTGAAACTTGTTCTGCTTCAGTCCTGCAGGAAGAACTAAGAACAATGGCTGCAAGTTGCAGAAAGGTAAAGTTAGGTTTGATATTAAAAACAAACAAACAAAAAAACCCAACCTCCCTAATAATCAGTTGTCTCAAAGTAGAAAGGGTTGTCTCACTGTTGAGGGCAGAGTTTTGGCAGAGCATGGTTCAGGTGTGAAAGAATTCACTTTAACCTTCTCATTTAACCAATTGGAGCTTTTTAATTTTACAAGAAAAAGCATCATGGTCCTCCAAAGCAAGAAAGCTAAGTGAGATCCCAATATTTGGGGATGTTGTGCGTACATAGAGGTTTCAGAATGGGTACATGTAGTTTTAGAGGTTTTTATACAGATTAAAGATTAAAGACAAAACAAGAAAGGACAGTGTAAAGAAGACAAAGGGAATTCTTTATGATTTAAGGGTTTAAGGATAGGGCAGAAGGATACAGTTTAAGAATTAAAGGACCTGGGGAATACAGGATAAGGGAGACAACAGCAATTCTTTTGGTTCAGGTTCAAGATAAAGGGAGGAGAGGAAGGACTTTAGGATGCCTTTAGGTTATAGAAAAAGGTAGGGGCTTCACAAAGTACTGAAAAACAACTCTTAACCCTTAGGGCACCATTTGTATCCACATCAATTGCTTTCTTTGATCACTTTTCTGACTGATCTCAACCTTGTCTTATCTACTATCTCACCTACACCTCACCTACGCTCTGCTTCAAGCACTCTTATCTACCTCATCATCCTCAGGTAGTGGGAGGTCATGACAGGTAGCTTTCTGGCTACAGAATGAAGACTTGTCAGATATTCTGTAGAGAGGAATCTTTTGTGTTTATGGGTTGTGCTAGATGACCTTTGATGTGCCTTCTAACTCTAAGAAACTATGATTTCTCAGTTGTCCTTCAAAGTCTAGTTTAAATGTCACTTCCTCCATGAAGCCTTCCTGGTGTATTAAGTTCAAAAGAATCATCAACACACACCCACACCCCCCCCAAATCAAAAACCTAACATCACATAAGGTACCTCTCTTAAATAAACTTTTTATATATGTGTTGTATCTCCCCTTCTAGAGGGTGAGTTGGTGTTTGACACTGTGGTATAGTGTCACACATACACGCACATACACACAATCTCTCTCTCTCTCTTTCTCTCTCTCTCTCTCTCTCTCTCTCTCTCTCTCTCTCTCTCTCTTTCTCTTTCTCTTTCTCTCTGTCTCTCCCCCTCACCCTCCCTTCCTCCCTCTCTGTCAAATAACCTATAGTTAAGTCTGATGCTGGCTGCTGCTGCTGAGAGCTTTGTGAATCAGAACAAGCCACTAACCTTCTCCAGGGCTCAGTTTCCTCATTCATAAAATGAGAAGATATGACTAGTTTATATCTAAGGACCTTTACAGCTTTAAATACTTGTTTTTTGCTTTTTTGAGGGGGGGAGGCGTGGCAATTGGGGTTAAGTGACTTGCCCAACACAGCTAGTAAGTGTTAAGTGTCTGAGGCCGAATTTGAACTCAGGTCCTCCTGACTACAGGACCTGTACTCTATTAACTGCGCCACCGAAGGGCCCTCAGATACATTATTTTTAAGTAAAGGAACCTTTCCTCAATCCTTTTTTGTAATTCTTTCCCCGATCCTACATAAGGCCTACCAGAAAATCTTTTATAGCATAGCCATTTAGTAAATATTTATTGAAAGAATGAATACATAAGGGAACTGAGTTAAGGTTTTTTTAATGTCCAGAAGTCCTCTATTCAATGCAAGTATGCTATATTGGAGCAGCAATATATGAAGGCATTAATGTTTGCTAAGGTACTGAGGCAAATAGTGGGCTGTATTTAGCTACCTGTCATGGAGCACTGAGATGGACCCTGAGAGAATGGAATATACAACAAGCTCCTTTTGATAGGGCAGGGAAAGGTTAAGAACATATAGGGAAAGTCTAGGGGGAAAAGGGTCTGGGAAACTCTGGAAAGATAGGAGCAGTATGAGAAACAATAGAGATGATACACCACTGATGAGCCCCTACTCAATGGACGGGGAATATTTTGCCTAGGGCCAGCTCAGGACACAAAGACATCGCGGCTCTTCTAATTATTTGCTTCATGACTTTGATTGGTTTGCTTTTTCTCTCTGTCTTATTCATAGAAGATTCATGGAATTGACCTTCACAGTTCCTAGGTACTCCTTTTCTAGGTGTTCTGATACCTTGGCATCAAAGGTGTACTATGACAACTGTGATCAGCATCTTCTGGTCCTTTCTGTATTACACAATAGTCTAAGTCAGCGGTTCTCAACCTGTGGGTCGTGACCCCTTTGGGGTAGACCCCTTTCCCAGGGGTCACAGGCGTTGCCTAAGACCATTGGAAAACATGTATTTCTAATGGTCTTAGGATCCTCCTCTATTTGTTTCCAGGCGGGTCCGCCCACATGCAGACACGCCCACATATGACTATTAAAGGATCCAGGCATTAGAAAGATTGAGAACCACTGGTCTAAGTCTTACTCCTGGACATCAAAGAGTTAAAGAACTCTGAATAAGGAAAGTAGGGAAGAAGGAGGTGTAAGGGGAGAGGCAAGGAAGAAAGAATAATTCATCCAGCCTATTAATTTGCATTGCCAATTCTGCTCTCCTCTTTAGAAAACACAACTTTTCCCAAAAGACAGGGTCTCAGGGATGCTGCCCTGAGCCTCCTGCATATTGTCAGAAATGTGTGTCTGCCCAGCCGCTTCTGCCTCCTGAGTATCAGTCTGTCCTATAGACATATCTGTTGGAGCCGATAAGCATGCCCTGGAATGGAGCTCCTTAGAAACTGGCATTTCTAAGACATTTCAGGTGTATTATCTCCAGGGCTGGTGAAACCCCTTCAAAGAAGCAGGCATCATTAACATGTCTAGCCGTCTCATGGCATTGGCCGATCTGTAACTCTGGGGTATGGTATTTGAGGGAGAAACTATTGAGCCTGCAGAGGGGAAGGAGAAGAAGAAGGAGAGCCAGCTAGCTCTGATTATTTCTATGCTGAGCTTCTCTTAGGAATCCTAACAAAAATGGTCCTCTGCCATTGTTTGTGGGGTGTGTGTGTGTGGTGTGGGGTGTGTGTGTGTGTGTGTGTGTTTCCTCTTTCTTCCTCTTGTTCATATCTAGCTTCCTTTCTCTGCCCCACTTGGTACTCCTAGGTACTCCTTTTCTAGGTGTTCTGATACCTTCGCATCAAAGGTGTACTATGAGAACTGTGTTTCTTTGCTTTTGTCTCACTTCATTCTTTCCTTTCTCCTCTGCACTTCCAAACTTTTTTTTTCTTTCACAGGTCCCTTTCAGCTCCCTCCCATTTTAAAACTTCCTTGTAGACTAACTCTATTGATACCAATCCAGTTTGGCTCTGAGGGCAAAGTGGAGTGAGGGGGAGAATGTGATGGTTAGCTAATCATTTTCTTCCAAGTGACTTGTTTTAATGCCAGCATTATTTTACTGCACTTGTTCAATCACTTGGTTAGTGTGTGATGGTAATGAGCATAAGATTTGGGGTTTTATCTTTGGTGAATACTGTAAATATTTGCCATTCACTGACTCCTATTTGCTTTATGCTCTGGGATACTATGGTCCAAAGTCCCTTAGACTTCTAGAATTCCATTAGTCAAAGGTCCCTTCCAGCTCCAATATCCCACTGTCCCAAAGTCCCTTCTAGCTCTAACATTCCATTGTTCCAAGTCCCTTCCAGCTCTAACATTTCATTGTTCCAAGTTCCTTCCAGCTCTTACATTCCATTGTTCCAAGTCCCTTCCAGAGCTAACATTTCATTGGTCCAGGTCCCTTCTAGTTCAAAACTTCTAGATATTGTTTATGACAATTGAATTGTGATTATTAGAGGTGTTACTTAAGTATCATCATTAATATGATTGGGTATGAGAATGGGTTCTAGGGCTGGCAGCCTATATCATATTGAGTGTTCATTCCACCTTAATGTTGGTCCCATTGCCCACCCTATAGCTGCTGAGGTGACGCAGGAAACCGTGGAATCCCTGATGCAGAAGTTCAAGGAGAGTTTCCGTACCAATACACCTATCGAGATCGGCCAGCTCCAGCCAGCTCTCCGTAGTGCATCGGCAGGAAGACGGAAGAGAAGGAGCAAGTCCAGAGGTAGGCCCCTCCAGAATTCAGTTGTACCATCCTCCTTCTGACCTCAGAAGTCAAAGGGCATGACCTTAACCCCCTTACAAGTATATACCTGATGCCACTGGGACTAGTTTAATCCAACCAAAGGATTCACTACCGCAAAACAGGGATGGTCCCCAAATATGTCCTAAAATAAATGTTTCCACAGAAGTCCATGGAAACTTTTGTACTAGTCAGGAAAAAAATTGCTATCAAAGGTCTTGATTCAGCAAATAACAGAAAGAAAAAAAAATCAAACAATAACAAAAAAACTTGCTACCTTCTCAATGTAGAATAGTACATTGTAATATATTGTACCTCTCATGTTGGTATCATAGATTCTTAACCTTGGGCCCTGACATTCATTTCCCTTATCTCTATAGCCTTATATTACATGAATTCTCTGTACTTACCCTATGATTAGGCTCTTCCCCTCATTGTCTCTTCTTGTCTACCATCTATTTCCCATAAATAAATGTGGGTGTGCACATGTGTATATGTATAAAAGTTCATGCTAAGTTCTGCTTCTGCTTTAGTTCTCCCTCTGACATGCCCACTTCTCCATTTTTTCCAAATTATACCCATCCTTCAAGGCCTATCCCAACAGGGTTCTTGTTCATTAAAAGAACTTTAACTATTTCAAGCTACACTGACTTCTCCCTCTTCTGAATTCTTTTAATGTTTATATTTTGGACAACCAAAATCATATGTTATATGTTGTTTTAATTTCCTGAATAGTTCTATATTTATTTCATGTATCTAAGTCTTATGTACCCAACTGTCTCTATCTCCAGCTTGTCTGGTCCATGCTGAATACAAATTACTTGGTTCTAGAAATTACAGTATGGGATATGCATTGAAAACTATCCTGTGTCTGGAGGAGGGGCACCAGTATGGTCAGAGTACTTTGCACCATATGACACCTAGATTGGTTGAAAGAACTTGGAATGATTTACCTGAAGAAGAGAAAGTAAGGAATGGGTATATTAGTTTTTTTCAAGCACTTGAAGTATATATTGTGTTCATATTCTCTCAGGAAGGCAAAAATAAGAGTAAGGGGAGGAAGGAAACAGAGACAGGTTTCATGTTCCATTTGTGTCTAATGGTAGCCATCTCTAGGGCAGGTTGGGGGGGGGATAAAGGAAAAAAAAGAAATTCACACAACTTTATTATATATTTAAAAGGAACAGCAAATTGTACATTATAGATTTGTAGTTTTATGTACAATCATCTTTTTTATTAGACTGTGTTATGGAAATATTTGGTTTCCTTCCCTGAATTAAAAATAAAATAAATGAAAAGATCATAAGCAGAAAACAGAATAAAATACAAAAATTTCTTATTAATAAAAAGGAAAAAAATTTAAAATTACCAATAATTGTCTATCCTAAGATGAAATGACCTACCTTAGGGAACAGTAGATTTTGTACCACAAAAGTCTTCAAGTATAAATCAGATGGCCACTTGTCAGGAACACTGCATAGTATATTCCTATTTGGCTATAGATTGGACTAAATGATCTTGATTTTCCATTCTGACTCAGAGATTCCATGATTATATGAAGTATGGGTTGATCTGGATTACTCTGAACCTAGGCTAATTTCTCTGCCTTCTCCCTGCTTTGCTTTTAGAGGCTTGACTGGTTCTTACGGACAGTCTATCCTCCCTAATTTGAAGGAAAAGCAATTTTAATTATAAAACATGTTCATAGCTATGTCATTTTTAAGGCCCAAATAATCGCAATTTGGACTATTGACTAGCCAAGATTTTCTGGTCAGAAGTTCCTGAGGAACCTGCTTTACTGAACAGGATAAAAATCAGTTTGAGTTAGGACATTAATTGCCATTCAAAGAGATGCTTCAGAAATACTATAGGCTGATCTAGAACATTCACTCCTTTTGAAATTGTTTGCAGGATCAGTTTGCTGCACAAACTCTCTTCCTTTAGCCTTGTTAGACATCACTCCCTTTCACACACTCTACAATCCATGAAAAGGGGCTTTCTTTCTGTTGCTCATGGAACACTCCATTTCATTTCTCCATGCCTTTCTACTTTGACACTGGTTATCTCTCCTTCCTTAAATCTGTTCCCAGACACCTCAACATCTTGGAAAACTTAGTTCATTTCTTTCATTGTCAGCTCAAGTGCCTCCTCTTATATGAAATTTTTCCTGGCTCCCCACATTTCTCCCCCCCCCACATTTCCTTCATTTATATTTTATATAAGGTTTTATATGTGCATATTCCCCTAACCCCATTAGAAATTAAGCTCCTGGGAGCTAGGAACTATTTATTTTTATCTTTCTGTCCCCAGAATCTAGCACATTGCCTGGCACAGAATAGGAAATTACTAAATGAATACTTGATTGATTGAGTAAAGGCTGAAGAAGTGGAGATCATCTGTATCCCATTCATTGTCTCAGTCCATACAAATTTTGAATTCTTAAGAGTCCAAACTAATACAGGGATTTACTGTCTTTTAGATAGATAATCTTTGCTCCCCAAAGCCATCCTGATAACAGTTGGCCTTTTGGCCTGCTTCAGAGGGAGCACCTGGCATGGCTGTGGTTCATTAATCTCTGTCCTTCCCCAGACGAGGTGCCCAGTGATTTCTAGCAGATGGAGTTGGCAGTACAGAGACAATCGTACCGAGTTTAGAGCATCATTAAAACCGTGTCCATTCCTTTCATCCTGCCTTGTCTCCTGTGTAGAAAGCACAGTTGATATTAAAGAGCATAATATATTCACTTAGCTCTAAAGGAGAAGGAATAAAAAGAATTAAATGTCATCTTCAAAGTCTATGGGGGCCAGATGCTAAGCAGTTGTCCAAGGGTGACTGAACAAAAGGAAATAGGATTCACTTGAAACAGGAGAAATTTGGGGTGGATGGAAAGGAAAACTGTCACATTTAGAGGATCATACCCTAGAAGAGCACAAAACTAGTCATATGACCTTGGGCAAGTCACTTAACTCCAATTGTCCCCTACCTTCCCCCTTCCAAAAAGCAAAACAAAACAAAACCCTGGAAGAGGGATGTCATAGAAACTTCACCCCTAGAAACCTTCAGGAATCAATATGTCCATCAATACCAAACATTTATTAAGTGGCTACTATTTGTCAGGTACCATGTGAGGCAGTTGGAATATAAGTACAAATAATAAAATAATCCCTACTTACCAGGACCTTATATCCGAATAAAAGAGACAACAAACACATACATAAATGTTAAGCATCCAGCTAGGTGGCACGGTGTGTAGAGTGCTGGGCCTGGAGTCAGGAAGACTCCTCTTCCTGAGTCCAAATCTGCGTTCAGACTTTTTCTAGCTGTGTGACCCTGGGCAAATCACTTAATCCTGTTTTCCTCAGCTCTTCATCTATAAAATGAGCTAAGGAAGGAAATGGCAAATCACTGCAATATCTCTGTTAAGAAAACCCCCAGTGGGATGATGGAAAGTCAAATGCAACTGAGAAACAGCTAAACACACGCATAAATAAAAAAGTGAATAAATACAAGGCATATGTGGACGAGGGTGGGCCAGTGCTAGCAGTTAGAGAGATCAGCCATAGAATCATGCAGGAGATGATGACGGAGCTAAGTGGAGAGGTAATCTTTAAGGCAGAGATAAATGTAGAGTATGTTCTAGGTACTGGGGGTGACCAGTACAAAGTCGCAGAGACAGAACAGAGAGAGTGGAATATGCGAGGAAGGCCAGGTCAATTTGGCTGAACCAGAGAGTGTAAGGGGGAGAGCAGTGTTCAATGAGGCTGAAAAGGTAGGTTGGGACAAGGGTTTATATGCAGGGTTTAGCTTTTGCAAGAAGGACCACCTCTTTGTTATGAACTGAGGGAATGGAGTAAAGAGCAAGAGATAATGTCAAGAGATTTTAAGATGAAAATGTAAATAAGATGCCCAGCCATTCTTGGTGATTTGGATGTTCATGTACCCAATGGCAAGATGGCAGGCATAATCAGAGTAATAGAGTAGAAAGAACATTAGACTTAAAGCCAGAGCATGTGGGTTTCATTCATAGGCCTGCTCTACAAAATGTTTTCTCTTCTATCTATATCCTTCTATCTCTTCTATCTTTATGAGTCTGTGATCTCTCTGTCTCTCTGTCTTTATCTCTGTCTCTTTCTCTGTCTCTTTCTCCGTCTCTGTCTCTCTGTCTCTTTGTCTCTCTGTCTCTATCTCTCTCTGTGTGTCTCTTTGTCTGTCTCTCTTTCTGTCTCTGCCTCTCTTCTTCTCCCCCTCTCTCCTCCTCTCCTCTCTGTCTCTGTCTCTCCTCCCTCTTTCTCTCTCTTTCTCTTCCCCCCTCGCTTTCTCTCTCTCTCTGTCTCTCTCCTCTCTCTGTCTCTGTCTCTCTCTGTCTTTCTCTCTGTCTCTCTGTCTGTCTCTCTGTCTCTCTGTCTCTCTCTCTCTGTCTCTCTCTGTCTCTCTCTCTCTCTGTCTCTCTCTGTCTCTCTCTGATGATGGTGATTGAGAATCAGAGAAAAAGGGGACTGCCTTAGGATAATATGATAAGTTAAGATTACTAGACACTAGGTGATCATTTGTCAGAGATGTTATAATGTGCAAATTACTTGGGACAAGTAACGATTTTGATGGAGTTGTATTTTGTGATAGCAGGGGTCATATTTAGGTGCTTCTGCTAATGCTAGCTGACTCAGAATGTCTGACTTTGACCAGATGAAACCAGATTGAAATGAGTTAGCCACCCTTAGTTGGCTCTCTGTCAATTGAGGGTTCTGTTTTATGCTCTACAAAAGATTTATTGTTCTATTTTTTGTGTGTTTTTAATACTTTGTTGTTGTTGTTTTGAGAATGGATATTTCTATGCAGCAGTTGTAGATTTTAACAAGAACAGTTCGGTGATTTTTAGAGATATTGCACATGGTAATGGTATGGGGAAGTCAGCATTTCAAGGATAATTTGAACTCAATGAAAAAGTGTCCCTCACACCCAAGCACAAAGGAAAATGAATATGAAAATGGAAAAATGCCACAAACTGGCAAACTATTACTATAAAATAGCCTAATGAATTCTCAGGGGACAAACAACCTTTAGAGGCATAAGGCAGCTAGAAGAGGTGTTAAGAGATCCTTTTCTGTGTGTCCTAGGCTTCTGAAATTTGAAAGAACAATGAGAAGACCAGTTTGAAAAAAATAGCAAAATAGACAACAAAACTCATTATTGATATGAAGAAAAACATTTGTCACGAAAAAGATATAAACATGAGTGCTGAAGATTTGAAAATGGTAATTTTTATTGATTAAACTCTTTTCTTTTTCATTCAAAGTTACACCAAAATTGTTGTCAGAAAAAAGTCCAGGTCAGTCTATAAGATTCATCAGACTCTAAAACATCATCATCAAACTATAAAAGTACATACCTCACCCCATATATTTAGAAGGTTTATTTACTTTTACTTCAAGTAAATAAGAAAGCTTTGTTCCGTATGGGCAAATGATAAACTCTATTAAATATTTTCATCAAAAGAGGACAAGAAAAAATTCTTAGAAGCAACTGTTCCAACATTACAGGAAATGGAGGCATAATACAGGAAGACAGCATTGTACCATGTCACAAATCACCAAGAAATTAAGAAATTTATCCAAAAGGAGGAAAACAACATGGTTTTTTTCCTGGAAACTCACCAGATTTAAACCTCATTAGAAATTAATGAACAATAATCAAAAGCCAGACTTAGAAAAATGAAATGTTTGTGAAATATACACTTAGTTCCCAATGTGGTGTGGTTTCATGATGGAAAAATTAAAGCATACATGTCAAAATCATCTAAATTCAATGTCAAACAATGTAAAACAAATTACTGCAGAAAAATGAGTACATATTACATAGTGTAAGTTTTTTAAGATGCAAATTGTGAGCTTATTGTATGACAATCAAACTGATTATTTCAGTTTGTCCAAAGTAATTTGAACAGCACTGTACTTGAGGTCTGAGGTCTGCTTTTACTAAGAAGTTTCCCTATTCCTAGGAGTATTAACATAGTACCATGTACAAAAAAATTGCTAATGAACATATTCTGGAACTAATCCAGGAGTTCGAAGCAGGATTTAAGTGCTGTCTTCTGGGATTGTGTGTGGAGGACATCTTCCCAATTACCCAAGGAACAGATATCTCCAGCCTCCATCCTCAACCAGGTGCTAAGCTGCACCAGGCTTATTCCATGGCTATTTGCCTTTCAATTCCCTGGTCACAAGTGTACACCCAGAGACAGAAACATTGTCTGGCCTGTTTTCCCATGGAGCGTGTTCATTTATTTATAAGTCTGAAACCCTATCTCTTATTCTGGGTGTGTTTCCCTTGTGTTAGGTTTTCCTTTTATTACAGCTCAGCCCATAAATTATTCACTTAGTTTGAAGACAATATTCAGAGTCTTTAATGGTTTTAAATTATTTGGCTTATTTGGCTATGGCCATGCTTAAATATTGAACAGCCAGTTACCAGAAAGAGCATCTCCTTCCTAAAATAGTGGACCATGCTACAAGACACCCTGTAGGCCCATCCCTAATTTCCCTTTAAGCAGCTACTCCCTACCTATGGGCAATAGTTTAGCCTGTGAAACATCCCTTATGAAGTTGTAGCCTCTCTAGAGCTCTGCTAGGTCAGGACTTTGAGGCAGCCCAATTCAGAGGCAAGAGAAAGGCCAACGGACTGAGATCTGGGTTCTAGTCCTGGCTGCCACTGGCTCCCTTTGTTACCTTAGGTAAGCCACTTTACCTCTGGGCCTTTTTCTTCCTCTGTAAAATGAAATGATTGGACTAGATCATGTCTGCTAGTTCTGAAATCCTGACTTAGGTTCTGTAATCAGTGTCCTTATAATCAATCATCTGCCACCATCACTAAAAGGCTTTATGTGGCCATGAAGTTGTCAATAAATTTTTTACACACATTTTCTCATTTGATCTTCAAAATAATACAGTGACCCTGGGTGAGACCCTTAACTTCTTATTGTCCCTGATAACTCTCCAGAACAATAAGTTGTGCAGAAGGTGCTAACTTGCAGCAGGAGAGGAGTTGCCACTGTCAAAGTGGCAACTCCAGAATAAAACAAAGCATGTACATACACAAACATATGATGAATACAAGTTCACTGGGGAAGGTGAGTGTTCCAGCTGCTGGGGAAATCAGGAAAGGCCTTGGGTAAAAGGTGGTACTTGGGTGAAATCTTGAAGGAAAGTTGGGATTCTAGGAAGTTGAAATGCAGAAAGCAAGCTTGGAGAACAGTCTGTGCAAAGGCATAGAGACAGGAGGAAAAGATGAGTGTGAGATCATCATTTAACAGATAAAGAAATTAAGGCCCAAAGAACTTACCTTGGCCGAGGTCAAACATGGAAGAAATGCCATAGACAGGATTTGAACCCAGGTCCTCCAATTCCAAACCAAGTGTTCCTTCCCCCGTACCATGCTTCTTTTTATCCCAGGGAGAGATGACCCATGTAGGGGCCCCCATATGCTTGCTGTCCTCCCTGGATTCTCCCTTCCTGTCAGGGGAGGACTGATTTGGAAGCAGAGAACACAGCTGCCTTGACATAAATCTTCCCTGACATGTCTCTCAGAAAACTTTGCTTTCCTAAAAGTGTCTGTCTCCTTCAGGCAGCTTGGCATGTGTGCCTGAAATATGCTGGAATTTTCTCATTCAATCCTGTCTCGTCTGCTTAGGCAAAACAGGTTCCCACAAGCCTGTGGCTTTTTTTCCCTGCAGAAGGCTCTCCTACCCAGTGTCAAGCAAATACTAGAGAGAGGTCATTAGGCCATCCATCTATCAGCTGAGATAGTGTTTGTAGTTCGAAGTTTTTCATGCTAAGCAGTCTGGAAGCATGGTGGCATGGGAGGCCATTTGTTTTTGACAAATCTTAGTTTGCCACTAATCTGGGAAAATTATTTCCTTTCTCTGGGTCTTAGTTTCATTGTTTGTAAAAACAGAGAGAGAGAGAGAGAGAGAGAGAGTGTATGTATATCTTTCGGAGGAAAAAACCTCTTAACAAATTAGAATATGAGAACTGAAAGAACGTCTATCTATCTTAGAAGATTGTTTTCAGGATCAGAGACTGAAAGGAATTTTAGAGATTATCTAGTCCTAGAATCATAGACTACCTAAACTGTAAGGAACCTAATAGGTCTTATAGTTCAAACACCTTCTTCACTATGGAAGAAACTAAATCCTGTGGGGGTTAAGGCAGGGGCAGGGTGCTTTTTCCAAGGTCACACAGGTAAATAGCAAAATCAGGTGTTGAACCCAAAGACATTTGACTCTAAATCCAGTACACTTTTATCTACCCTGTTCCATCTTATTCACTGTATTTTTTTTGTTTGCCTGCTTTTAAAAGGACTATTGGTTTCATCAATGTTAGAAGCTTCCAGTGAGGAAATCCCCAAATGAACAAGCTTGGCATCTACTCTGGCAGTCCTAGAGCATTGCCTGGGGATAGTGAATGGTTTAGTGACTTGCATACTAACTGTATGGTACTGGACATCAGAGACAGGATTTGAACCAGATCTTCCTGATTTTTAGACTCTCTCTTACAACATGGTATGCTGTGTGCGTACACAATAAATATATATACAAATATATGCAGTGTGTATGTATATGTGCATATATGTATATACATACATGCATATGTGTATGTATATATAAATATATGTATATATTTACTATACTATATATTTATCTAATATATTATATCCATAAACCCAGTTTATTTTGTATCCATTATACTTATATGTTTATTATATACATTCATATATAATATTTCTACAAACTTATTAAATATATATGTATACATATACACATATGTTTGTGTACACACACATATATGTATACATATATATATATATATAATCTTTAATAAGTTTACAGAGGAGATGTGATTTGATCAAATTCACATAGAATATTCACAATAAAGCTGAGATAAAAACCTAGGTCTCCCTATCCAGTGATCTTTCCATATTTGTGAGATTTCTTTGAAAAAGGAATTCCTTTGAAAAAGAAGACAATAAAAGCACTGTACAAATGTGTTCTTATTAGGGAATCAGGGAGATATTCCTAGAATTTCTGTTCTTTCTTCCATTAAAAGAAAAATTCACCTGTAGGTATCTGGCCTCTGTTCCACAATGATCGATAAACACAGGTACTCCTGAACATGTGGCAGTGAGAAGGGAGCATAAAGGGGGAGAGGGAAGAAACTTCCTCTCCTGTGGCATTAGAGCCTACCAACACTGCTCACTTCTGTTGCTCCTGCTCAGAAATCCTTAACTGGATTAATAAAGCTGGAAGAAACTTTATGGATAATCTAGTCCAGGCCTTTTATTTAATCAAAGAGAGAATTAAAGCTCAAAGAAAGGAAGTGACTTTGTCAAGGTAGCAAACTGGGTTATTGGTAGAGCCAGGGGTGGGGAACCTGTGGCCTCCTAGTCCTTAGGTGAGGCCTTTTGAATGAGTCCAAGTTTTATAGAACAAATCCTTTTATGAAGGAGATTTGTTCTGTGTGGATTTAGTCAAAGGGCCACGTGTGGCCTTGGTGCCATAGGTTCCCCACCCCTGCTAAATCCAAATCCCAAGTCCAAGCCTAGGGCCTGAATCCTGCTCAGCCTCTAGAATCTTACATCTATGTAGGGCCTTACCAACATCCCTCCAGCCACCGAGCTCATTGGACCTCACCTGACCTACCTAGATCTATATTATCAGATGTCCATTCTTACAACCTTCAATTACACCTCCACCCCTCCCCATCCACATATAACACACCTTGACTCATGACTGTGGTTCCTCTAGATCAACTTTGCTCCCTGGTGTTGCCATCAGGCCTCAGTCTAATACCTCTCTGGGAGGCATCAAGCATTCATCAGAGCAGTGGAAGATTGGAACTTTTCAGCATATAAATTTTTTTCATCCCTTCTATCTCCTCCTGGCCAAAGGCCATCTATCAATCCAGAATTCAGGAATTGCATTCTGTTCCCTTTCCTACAGTCTTCTTTCAGACCAAGACCTCTGGGTTAGTGTTGCTTTTGTAGAAAGGGCATCAGTACCACCCACTCCTGACAAAAAAAAAGGCAGGCCTCCATTTCTGAATCTTCTAATTTGTACTCATTTTCCTTTGTAATTATGATTAAGGATATGGCATTCATGGAAATGAGATTATATTTTTGGATCATGAACCTTTATACACTTAAAAAAGTATTATCTTTCATCTAGTTTCATATTTAGGAAATTTTACTTTGATGCACCAAGTTTCATTGTCCCACTAGCTTGTTAGAAATGAGTATGCAGCTGGACACTAAGGTTAAATGATGATATCGCAGCTTACTAAGTTTGCATTTTACATTTCAATTGAAAATACAAGCCCTTTGCTTCATTAATCCTTTGCAATCCAACCCTCCACATCCCCTCCCTTACCTACCCCCACTGAAATTATCCTTTGGGGACACATTCATATTCTTTTTAACAGCCGCCTGACAGTTCCGCTGATGGAGTTTGTATCCAACTTTGTTATTGGTTAGTGACAACTCGCCCTGACGGATCTGTGCCCATAATTATTTTCTCGCAGTCCAATTTAATTAATGCTTAACCTCATCAGGATCTTGCAGCTGGAGAGCTCTCTCTGCAGGAACTGCTAACAGCAAAAGGATTTCCTTCTTAGTGAAGAGAGACTCCAAAGGGCTTTGCAGAGCCTACGTTGTTTTGCGTGTATGTACGTGCATGTGTGTGCATG
Organism: Pseudocheirus occidentalis; assembly: GCA_028646575.1. Classification (NCBI taxonomy): domain Eukaryota; kingdom Metazoa; phylum Chordata; class Mammalia; order Diprotodontia; family Pseudocheiridae; genus Pseudocheirus; species Pseudocheirus occidentalis. The sequence continues at coordinate 70,183,565 of CM053595.1, read as the reverse complement.
TGTGTGTGTGTTTTAAATGGGGAAAAAACAATTCATAAATGAATCTCTTTAATTTCATCCCTCTCCACGCTTGGGCCAAACTAACAGAATTTGAGACTGCATGGAAAGATGGGGTTGTTAAATCTAATTCCAAACTAAGTGTCTCTAACATCAGACACTCCAGGAGACCCACCAGGAAGATGTATATTTTTTAATATCTTGGCTTATAACGGGGACAATTCAGCTTTATTTTGTATAAGTGTATACTCTATCGATGGTCTCCCTAACTGCTGAATTGAATTCAATAATAAATAGCTGTGGGAAAGAGGAGAAATTAAGAAGCATCAACAGGGGAGGCAAGGGGGGTTTGGAAATAAGACTTGGGAAGGGATTATTAGAGGGTTGATAATAAGCAGGAAGATTTTGTACTTATACAAACCCTATTAGCTCAGAATATTTTGCACACTTTCAACTTCAAATAAGCTGATGGGCTATCCTTGTGGCATTTGCTTTACAGGTTGGGAAAAAGAGGTTAAGGGAGCTCAGGGAAGGGACTCACATAGCAGCTCCTCCCGACTTGCATTTTTCTTTCTAAAACATCAGGAGACATTCTGCTAAAGGATGCCATCTGTGTGGAAAGTAATATGATGGTTCTTAGTCTTAATGATTGCATGAAATATTAATGGTCATTATTGCGATGAGTTGTTATCTGAATTTTCATCCAGCAAGATCCCAGAAGCTTTCAAAAGCTCTACCCCACCCCCACCCCCTTTCAGTGATATACATACTTTTTAGAGGAGGAAGGTGGTGGGGGTAGAGGGAGGGATTTAAATATAGAGCACAGGAAAACTATCCCAAAATGCTGACAATTAATCAAGAAACTTGCTGCCATTTTCTCCATCTAGCACTCTCCCAACTATGAGTCAGAGAGGTTCATTAGAAGCAGCACTGGCCTGGACTAAAAATCAGATGGCTTCAGTTTTAATTCAAGCTCTACCTATGTGACTCTGGGTCAGTCACTTTATTTCTCTGGACCTCAGTTTCACCTAGATGATGTACCTTTCTGGCTCTAATTCTGGAGTCCTGTGATCTGGCTTAGAGAAGATTAGCCAGTGCCATTTTTTCTCTACTGTGTTTTATAAGATGAGCTCCTGAATTTCATTACCATAGTGCAATTAAACTTTCTAAAGAAATTGATGGGGAAGTACAGACCCAAAAAGGATAGCAAGGAGTGGACAAATGAATGAACAGATACATGCGTAAACAAAAAGCTGAATGAATATATAAATGGAGAGAGACAGAAAGTTGGGGGGAAAGGAAGATGAAGAGGGTGGGTTTGTTTTTGGCTCAATCTGAGGGGCCCAACTTTAAGGGAAATGGGCGCAGTGCCTGTGGTTATTATACCAGATTACTGCACCAGATTTAGTAGTTTAAGTTTATCCTGAGGGTTGATTGTAGAATTGTGGTTCAGTAGAGTATGAGAGAGGTTCTGAAGCCAGAGTCAGAAGATTTGTTTTTGAAGGCCAGATGTTCTATATGCTCCATGCGTGATCCTAAACAAGTCACTTGACCTCTCTATCTCAGTTTCTCATCCATTACCAAACAGGTCATTTTAACATCACTTCTGGCTCCCAATCCTCAAACCCTTTGGGGTATAGTGGGAAGAGCACTGGACTTGGGTACAGAAGATGAGTTGCAGACTTAGCTCGCCATTTTTCAGCTATTAATCAACAAGTATTTATTAAACAGCAGTCCCAGATACTGTGGCAAGCCCTGGGGCTAAGGAGGAGATTGCAATCTAGTGGAGGAGACAACATGAACATATACTGTTATATACATAATGTATACAAAATGAATACAGAGTGGTTTCTGAATAGGTTGTGTTAGCAACTGAGAGCATGGGAGATGGAGAGTGGGAGGAAGGTTTCATGAAGAAGGATCCTCTTCTGCCAAATCATGAAGCAAAGTAAGGATGGGGGAAGGAGGTGAGAGGAAGATGCACATCGCAGGCCTAGGAGATAGCAAGTGAAAATGTCCTGAGCAGTATAGGCCTGTGTGACCAGATCCCAGAGTGAGAGAAGAATAAGAAGACCGGAACGGTAGGAAGAGGCCATCTTGTGAAGAGATTTTAATGTCAAACAGGAGAGTTTATATAGAGATTCATTACAGTTTATTGAATAGGCAGATGACGTGATCAGATCTATAAGGAAAATTACTTTGGTCTCAATGTGGAAGCTGGGTTAAAGAGAACAAATACTTGAGGTGTTGTTGCTCAGTTGTTTTCAATCCTGTCTGACTTATTCATGAGCTTATTTGGGGTTTTCTTGGCAAAGATACTGAAGTCATTTTCAAAGTTATTTTTATTGTTGTTATTCAGTCATTTCAGTGTGTCTGACCCTCTGTGACCCCCTTTGGGGTTTTCTTAGCAAAGATACTGGGGTGATTTGCCATTACCTTCTCATTTTATAGAATAGGAAACTGAGGCCAACAGTGTTAAGTGACTTGCCCAGGGCCACACGTATTCTTGGCAAAGATATTGGAGCAGATTGTCATTTCCTTCTCCAGCTCATTTCACAGATGAGGCCAGATTTGAACTCAGAAAGAGGAGCCTCCATGACTCCAGGTCCTGTAGTTGTCTACTGAACCGCCTATCTGCCCTAGACTCTTGAGGAAGGGATGCTAATTAAAAGACTTTTGCAGCAGTCTAGGTGAAATGTGATAAGGGTGTGAACTAGGGTGGTGGTTATGTGAGTGTAGAGAAGAGAATGTATGGGAGCAATGTTGTGGAGAATTTTGACAGCTGATTGGGTATGGGAGGGTCAATGAGAGTGAGAATTAGAGGACCACACCCAGAGATAGAGGAGCCCTCAAAAACCATGGAGTTTAACCCTCTCATTTTATAGAAGTGGTGAATGAAGCCCAGAAAAATTAACTAGATTGGTCAAGTTCACACAGGTAGAAGTCTGCACATCAGAGATGAGATATGAATGTGATTCTTCCTTGCTCCGATTCCAGCTTTCTCTACACTGTATTGCACTGCCTTTAGACTACAACTTTAAAAACCCAGGTACTATTAAGTCACCAATGAATTCAGTGATTTTGAGCATTTCAATTCTATGTCCTTTCTGGTGCCCTTCTCCTCATCCCAGTTCCATTGGATACACAGTGTTCTCTTGTTTACTCTCCTCTTTCTTCTCAAATTGATTTAAGAAGGGAGACATTTATACCTTCAGGATAATTTAAGTCAATTGGTCCTGTTCCAGGGGATTGATTTTTGTTTTTGCTTTTGTTAGCCTAGTCTCTTGTGTAAAAAGAGTCCTTGAGGATTTCTGGAATGACTATACATGAAGCAGGCATTAGAATACTGGATTTAGAGCTAAGGGGACCTGAGTTCAAAATCTGCTTCACTCCCTTATGAGTTATGTGACCTCTGACAAATCCCTTAATTTCCCTCAGTATCTTCTTCCTCACCTGTAAAATGGGGATAAGAATAGTTCTAAATACCACAAGGAACTGTTCTGAGGGAAAGCTTTGTGAACCTTAAAATGCTATGTAAATATGAAAAATGACAAAAAGTGCTGCAATGCTATTCTATTGTTATTTTTATTATTAATTTTAGTTGTTGATGATGGTAAAGAGGGACCCTTCTAATTCTACTGGATTATGTGAAGGTCAAGTAAGATAACATATGTAAGGAGCTTTGCAAAATTTAAAATTATATGTATATTTGTGTGTATGTGTATATGTATGTTTATGTGTATGTGTATGTGTATATATGTGGGGGTGGGGTGGCCCAGAATTTTCTCACTCTGGGTTCTACGAGTCTGCCTGTTTGGGCTGCTGAGTGTATATGAGAAACCTTGTTTCTGGCTTTGTAGCGATTGATTACTAAGGCAGGACAGGGGCTCCCTCAAGCTGGATAGGTGGTATTCAACTCCTTGTAAAGCCAATCAACAGTAGATTTCTGAGAGAATGCTACTGTGAACAGCTTTTAAGATTCAGATTACACAGTATTAGTGAACACTGTTTATTCCATTACAAAATCAAGATTCAGTACAATATTCACAGTATCAACAATT
>CM053595.1:70144634-70179007 GCA_028646575.1 Pseudocheirus occidentalis | reverse complement strand
AGTCTCTCTGATTCCCTGGATCCTCTTCCCTGGTCCCAGCTCCCTCCTGAGTCTGTCAAACACTCATTTAGAGTCAGGAGCTGAAAGCTGGCAGGTTCTCATCCAATTCTCAAAGGAAAAACAGCTCCCAGGTCCTTGTCCTCAGCAAACATCAGTTTCATCCAAGGGGAGGCCTTTTCTTCATTTTGACTCTGGGTGGTCTCTCTGATTCCCTGGATCCTCTTCCCTGGTCCCAGCTCCCTCCTGAGTCTGTCAAACAATCACCTAGATTCAGGAGCTGAAAGCCACCAGGCTCTTGTCCAGTCCTCAGAGATGAACAGTTCCCAGGTCCAGTCCTCAAGGCAATCCCCGGCACACACTGAAGTTTACCGGGTTCAGCACACCTCATACCCTTCAGGACTTCTCTTGCTCAAGGATCAGCCAAGCCACCAACAAACGAAGTCCCATCCTGTTCATGTCTTCAGTCAGCTTCACTGAGGAGCCAAATCCAAAATCTGTCTTGACTCTCTAAAATTATTCCTTATAAGCACTAGCCTTCTCCCAAGTCAACAGGGGAGTTCATATCTTTTCACCAATGGACAGAGTTCTATACTTAGCCCTAAGTTACTAGGTGCTACTTAGCCCTAAGTATCTGATCTACTTAGCCCTAAGTATCCTATCCACTTCGCCCTAAATATCCAACAAATTGATTACCATTACACTCCTCTACCCCCACCCCACCCCCACCCATATCCAGCAATGCAAAAAAAATAGGAATAAAGAAGGAGGACTCAGGTTGATCTTTATTATTTATTGCCTGCATGACTTTGGGTCAGCCAATTAAGATCTTGTGACCTTTTGCTTTCCTTCCTTCCTTCTTTCCTTCCTTCCTTCCTTCCTAAGTAAACCTAGTCTTGTGCTGAGAAATGAGAGTCCTTAAAAATTTCTGTCATGAGGAAGTCCTAGTCCAGAGACAGTAGGACACAGTGTCACAGATAGAATGCTGGAATTAGAGTAAGGAAGAATCATGTTTCAGCATGAGTGCTGGACTTGGAGGCAAAGGGACCTGAGTCTAAACTCCATGTCACTCATTTATGAACTTTGTAATCTTTGGCAAATCATATGAAAGTCATATATAAAATGAGAGACCTGGATTAGATCACTTCTAAGATCCATTTCAGCTCTAAATCTATTATCATGTGAATGACACAGCTTAAATTCACTTGACTTTCTAATGTCTACCACCAGAGAAGTATGCTTGTATCTCATTTTTGCGTAATAGCTGAAAAGTTGCAGGTAATTAAACTTTTTGTAAACCGAAAGCTATTTTAAAGGCACTAGGAGAACTGTCAATTTAATAATAATAATGCTTTATGATCGTAGAGGACCTTAAATATTTCAGAGGGCTTTTCTTAGACTGTCTTTGTTGATCCTGATAAAATATCTTGTGAGATAAGTAAGCTAGTTATTATTATTCCCATTTTATAGGTTTAAAAAGACTCAAAGAGGTTATGAATTGTTCCAAGATTATGCCTATATTTTTAATATAGTGACATGGCAATGAACCCTTTATGAACAGGAAAAAATTACCATAAATCACTCTAGCAGTTCTCTGTTTAGCAAATGTCTGATGTGTGCCTGTGTGTGTTTCTGTGTTTGTATAGAGTATGTTTAAAGCTGAATTTTCTTTTTAAAAGACCTCAGCTTGCTGGAATTGAACTCAAGGTCAGAAGACCTATGTTTGATAATTTCTCTGTGTGACTAGTTGTGAGCAAGCTCCATTAACTCTAATTCTCGTTTTCTTCTTCTTTAGGATGAGTATTAGAATGTTCGCACTAAATACCACACAAAGCTATTGCGAGGGAAAACTTTGTTAGTCTTAAAATGCTATATAAATGTGAAAACCAACAAGGAAAAAGTACTGCAACATTATTCAGTTATAAGTAATTTTAATTATAGATTTTGTTAAAGAGGTATCCTTCTGATTCTACTGGACTTAGGGTCACAGGAGAGTGGTATAAGGAATGAAGTATAGAGGGAATGTCAACATTTTGTCCATGATTATCATACTTGCCTTCTCACATCTACTTTGGGGAAAAAAATATGGGTGGGTGTCTTGGACAGAGGAAAGGAATCATTTCATTCTCTATGTACTAGAGCAGAGTGCTGTTGGAGTAGATTAACAAGCTAATAAATCAACAGGCAGGACAAAAATGATGAGGGAGCATTGCTCAGGAACATCTGGAGCACCATGGGAGGTTGAATAGCTGACCTTCCATTGTTTCCTGCCACACAACAGTGGAGCACGTGACTCTGGAAAAGGAGGGGTGTGTGTGTGACAATTTGGTTCTTTTCAATACATCTCTCACCTCATTTTTTAAGCAGACTTAATGGTACAGCCTTGGAGATTAGGGTTGGTGTGATATCTGGCTATATTCTGCTGTGCCCCCACCCCTTTTCTCAAAGCTATTTAAAAACCTGAACCTTGTGCAAGGAAGGAAAACAAGACTGTAAATAGTAAATTGAATTCCTTCTATTTCACTTGGATCAGTGTTAATTACATTTGGCATTTGGAGAGTTCTTTTCATCTGCAAACTTCACAAAGATGTGGGGTGAGAGGTGTGAGGAAAGATAGAAAGGGACATACCAGAAGGATCTGCTTATGGGAAGCTGAGCCTTGGGGAGGCTAGGCAGTTTGTCTTCCAAAGATATTCCCCTTCCCCTAATAAGATATTTTTGGTGACAGAGCAACAGAAGTGTATCAGTGCTTTTTGTCATCCTCCAAACTTTATACATAGGCCGCTACTACTAGGGGAATTTAGTCAGCAATAAGAGAGTGGAATAAAAGAAAAAGAAGGAAGACTATGGCCTTTCAAGTCATATCTCCAGAAAGCCCATGATTCCCATCCTATCTTAGCCTCTCATCAACAATGCTCAGTTTGGACCATGTGTGCCTCCATTGCAATGAGGGGCAGCTGAGCAAGGTATTCAGGGCTTCCAAAGCTAAAATCAGAGGATTTTTTTGGAAGGAGGCCTCTAAAAATCTGCAACCTTTTTCAAAGATATTTGATGGTAATTACTTTTCTTTGTTTTAGTCTTTTCCTGAACAAAGCAAAAAAAAAAGGAAAAGAAAAAGAAAAGAAAGGGCAAGTGAGGCCTGACTGTCCCAAGGCTTGATAGAGAAAGCTGCTTCTCCTTTCCTGGACCTCAGATTCATCTCTAAAATGGAGGTGGGGGTCTGGGGAGAGGGAGAATTTATTTAAATTCTAAAGACCCTTTCAACTTTAATACCTATGATCCTATCTCTCTACCAGAGAGCATGCTGGCCCATTGTACCCATGACAGAATAGGAGAATAGAGTCTGCTTTCTTTTCTCTTCATTTCTCTGCCCTATCCCATGCTACATTTTACCATTTCCTACTTTAAGAACAGAGTAGCTCAGAGGAGAGAGTAAATGATACAAGGTGTGGGGAAGAAGCAAGAAGAATTCTGAAGAATTGTGTGAGTTAGGGATTTAATAGGATGTTGGGAATTTACAAAACCTTAGGAAATCAAATAATATGAGGGATTGAAGTACTTAGAACTTTCTAGCCCAATATCCTCATTTTACTGACCAGGAAAATGAGGCCAAGAGAGAGAAAATGTGCTATATTGGGAAGAACATGGGACTGAAGAACAGGATACCTGGGTTCTAGTTCCAGCTTTGCCACTAATTCTCTATGTAACTCTGACCAAGATTCTTCCCCTCTCTGGACTCCAGTTTCCCCAACTATGATAAGAACTTGGTCTGGAGCAGGAATACTTACCTGTTTTTGTGTCATAGTCCCCCATTGGAAATTTGGTGAAACCTGGGAATGCCTCAAAATGTTTCTTAAATGCTTAAAATAAAATATATAAATCAAAAGGGGAACCAAACATATAGAAATAAAGTTATTTAAAAAATAAATTTACAAATTCCAGTCTTTTCTAGCACTGACATTTATGTTTTAAAGTCCATTCTAAGGTCCTAACATTCAGCATTCTGAGGTCCTTTCCAGTTCTTACATTGTGCGTTCTAAAGTATCCTCCAGTCCTGACATTCTATGTTCTAAAGTCCCTTTCAGCTCTAACATTTTGTATTTTAATGTATCTTTTAGCTTTGACATTTTATGTTCTTTAGTTCTCTTGTTATCTCCTAAAGATTCTCCCTGGCCTGGTATTCTGTGATTCTTTTAACCTTGGACTGAAGGAGCTCAGAGTTACATCTTTTGTGACTTTAGGACCCCATCCCTGCCCTTTCAGAGTTGTCTGGTGGCTGTCATGCTGTATTTCCCAGTGGGTGGAGTTGGAGGGATTTCCATACCCAGCACTGGTACTGGCGCCACATTCCTGAGTCACATATTTCTCTATCCTATGCAGTTCTGGGTAATCTAAAAATGCAATATCGCTGTCACCAACTCACAGAAGACATCCAGCCTGAATAATTTAACATGTCACTGCCATCCATCATGGCTGTAGGAGCAAGCGCCGGAACAGAGGCACACAGAAGAGGGTTAGCCAGGCAGCTGACCGAGCAGCTCTGGGAGTTGGGCTGGGCTACCGCCCACATGATTACCAATAGCTCCCATGGGAGAGGGGGGTCCACCTGGTAGCTAGGAGGGCATGATAACACCTTCATGCCCAGGGGAAGTAGAAGTCATTGATAATGTTTCTACAACACTGTTCTATTAAGAAGGCTGGACTACTGATGTCCCACATTTTGGGTTTTGTTCTGTTTTTCTTTTTCTATTTATTTACTTAGGAGTAAACCAGACTTCAGAAAGATTAGGAAATCAGCATTATTTCTCTTTGAAGTTTTCTCATTTCTCTTTCTATACCATTTAGCTAGTGAGTATTGATCCCTTATACTAAATGTTCTCATGTTGCTTAGTGATTAACACATAAAATCATAGAACCATAGAGCCGAAGAGACTGTAGAGGTCATCTATTCATGAAATCATAGATTTAGGGCTCCGAGAGCTATTAGAAGCCATCTATTACAACATCTTTATTTTCAAAATGATAAATCTGAAGTGAAGTGATTTCCCCAAGGTCATATAAACAGTAAATGGCAGGGCCAGGATTTGAATTCACAAACCAGCCCTCTTTCCACTGTACCATGCTGCTTCCCAGATCTTCCCTTTTCAGACTGAGAAAACTGGGCCTCAGAGAAGTTATGGTGCTTGTTAAAGGTAACATGGTAAATTAGGGGTAAAGCTATGATAAGAACACAGGTCCTTTGCCTCTTAAGTATGTGACCTTTTGATTATATCAGATTGCTTCTATGCACACTAACATTTTAATAACTCCAAGGGTCATTCTATCTGCAGGAATTTATATTCAAAAAGAAAAAAAATGCAAATTTTCTTTAAGACCTTTCCAGGAACTCTGAGAATTATGCTCTTTAGTACCAACATACTCCGCCTATTTTAAAGATTGAGCCTGCTTAGAAACCTTCTAACGTTGCCTACAGTGCTCCTTGGGAAGCTAGATTATGTACTGATTCATAAAATCATAGCTCTAGAAGGAACCTCATAGATCATATAGTCCATGTGCCCTTCCCTTTTAGATATTAGAAATCTGAGACCCAGTGAAATTAAATCACTTATAGCCTTCTTTAAGGGAATGACAGAGCCTTGGTCTCCTAAGGCCAAGTCATCGATTCATTGATTCATTGATTCATTGATTCATTCATTCATTCATTCATGCAAGACTTATATAAGATATACTGTGAGCAAAGCATTGAGCAGTAGCTGATGACACCAAGTGCCTGGGGACACTTTTCCCATCTTTTTAATCAGAGTTCACCTTGGTGATTCAGAATCTAACCTCTATCTTCTGCTCCTCTCCTCTTTCCCCTTCTCCCTCCCTCATTCACCCAGGAGGTGTAGGTGGTAGTAAGACATGAAGCTGTTTATGTACTCATCTCTGTGCCCTGATCAACCCTTTCATAGTGCCATCATGTTCTAGCCATTTGCTATCTTTAGGACTCTATTGGAAGTATTCATGGAGCCCAAAATAATTAATGACCACAATTTAGTGCCCTAAATCATCTACATGGTATTAAAATGCCAACAAAGGGTACTTTTTTAAACAGTAGTCTGAGTCATCTCTGAGTTCATTATCGGTCCTTACCCTTGTGGGTTGTCTGTCCACACTTTAGAAACAAGCTTCTGCCAGCTCTGTGTTGTTGTGAGGTAATCCCTAAGCATCTAATATGTCTTCACATCTCCCAAGGCTCACTAATCAAGTGAATGTCCCTTTCCCCAGGGCTTCATAGAAGATTCTCCACTGTTGGATTTAAAACCTTGAGTAATCTTAGGTTGACCAGAAGTATTTACAACTACATAGGACCTTAGGGATCGTTTTGTCTATACTTGTCATTTTCCTGATGGTCCTAGAGAAGTGAATTAACTTGCATGGAACCATGCAATTAATAAAGGGCAGAGTCAGAAGGCAAACCCAATTCAAAATCCACATTGCTTTCAATGGGGCTGACCATATAAATGAATAAAGTTGATAACTTCCTATGTGGTATGCTTTCATGGTTGTTAGGAAGCCTCGTTTGCCTTAAAAATGTCTCTCCCTTACTAATCATGTGAATTCACCATTAGGGATTTATTTCTTTGAGTTAATCATTGATCTCTCCACTCCTTATGATAACACATAGTATCATAGATAGAGATTTGGAGGGGACCTCAAAGACTGTCTAATCCGAGGCTTTCAACTTACATATGAGTAAACTGAAGCCCAGGCAGGATTAGGTGATTTGCTTAACATTATACAGAGAGTGTCAGAAGTAGGATTTGGGCCCATGTCCAACTCATGTTAGAATCCTCTGCCTCCAGAGGCAGTGCTCTTTCCACAGTACCATGCAACCAGACTAAAACAAAGTCCACCTGAAATAGGAATATTCTTCCAAAGGGATCTTAGAGTCCAGAACTGGAAAGGTACTTAGAGATCATCTCATGTTCAAGTCCCTCTTTAGAAGAATTAGGAAATCATGACCCAAAGGAGCCAGGGGGATGTCGTGGAAATCTTGCATGATTTGGAGTCAGGAAATCGAGACCCCAAACACACCTCTACCATTTCCTTTATGACTTTGGGCAAGTCACCTACCCTCTCTAAGCCTTAGCTTCTTCACCTGGAAAATTAGGAGACTGTACAATTTCATCTGTAACATCTCTTCTATCTCTGAATCTCTGACCCTGAGATGAGAACTGATTTGGCCACAGATAGTAGCAGAGCCAGTCCTTCCACCCACATATTCTTATTCCTAGGCCAGTGTAGTTTCTGCTTGGTAGAGGGGAAAGGAATAAGTCCTTAGTAAGCATAGCAGCACTTCACAAATCTCATTTGATCCTCACACCAGACCTGGGAGGCAGGTGTCATTATTATCTCTGTTTCACAGTTGAGGAAACTGAGGCAGATCACAGTTAAGTTGATTTACCCAGGGTCACATAACTAGGAAGTATGTGAGGTTGTAATTGAACTCAGATCTTCCTGACTCAAGGCCCAGGGCTCACTGTGCAGCACCACCTAGCTGCCCCTGTAATTATGTGCTAGTACAAGATGTAACAATGATAATACTTCATGAACTGGATGACAACCTTCCTTCTTCTTCCTTCTGACTCCTCACCCCCATAAAGCAGCCTAGTTTAGCTTCAGAATGCAAGTATTATTGTAGAAATTCTGAAAACATGGACCAGACCAAGATGTAGGCTGAGCTAGATGGCCTCTGAGGTCCCTTCCAGCTCTGAGATTCGGCCATCCCTGTCCATCCACAAACATAGCGCCATTCACCCATCTTCTCTATGACGCATTTCTCACAACTTTATCAGTTACTCCCAGTTCTTCCACTCCCTCTATACTCTATCTCCAACCCTTCAGAATAGCTGTCCTGTCTGGATTGCTTTCCCTCCTCCCTTCCCCCTCTGAGAATCCCTGGTGTCCTTCAAGACTCATCTCAGACTTATATTTTACAGGAAACCTTTTCTGAGCCCCTGGATGCTTGTGTGTTTCTTTCCTTCCTACAGTTTGTGTGTGCATGCATGCGTATGTTTACTTAGACATACAAAATATACATCTATCCTTCTATCTGTATTATATACACATGGCAAAGAAAGGAAGGACACAAACATTTGTGATATATACACACATTTTACACGCACACTTTATACACACATGTATAGATATTCAAAGTAAAAGAAACAAGCATTGCTTTATATATACAGATAAATATGCACATACATGCATTTTATGTATATATCTATAATCCACATAATTATGTGTATATATAATATGAATGTGTATATGTGTCTATATTATATAAAAAGTGAACAAGAAAACACGCATTAGTTTTATACATACACTCATAAACATATACATTGTGTTACACTTTATGTGTATATATAATTGTGTGAGCTTATATAATATGTATGTATGTATGTGTGTGAATATATATGGCATATGAAATGAAATGAGGAGAAATATTTGTCTTGGAGATATAGATAGATAGAAAGATAGGTAGAAAGATAGATAGATCGATTGATCGACCGTTTGATCAATCGATCGATCTTTATATATACACACATACACAACATACACATTGTGTTACAAATACATATTTTTGTGTATATATACATCTACAAAGTAAATATCCATGCATATTTGTATGTATGCATATATATGCATATACATACACACATAAATATATACATTGTGTTATGAATTTATGTGTATATATAATTGTGTGGGTGTATATAATATGTATATGTATGTATATGTGTGTGAATATATATATGTGTGTGTGTATATATTTTGTATAATATATGGCATATAAAGTGAAATGAGACAAGCAATTGTCTTGGGTATATACAAAACATACACACTGTGTTACAAATATATATTTTTGTGTATATATAGATATACAAAGTAAATATCCATACATATATTTATGTATGCACATATATGCATATACACACATAAGTGCATGATACACACACACACTTAGATATATCTTCACGATGCCCCTTTCCCCATTTAAATATAAGCTACTTAAGGACAAGGACTGACTATTGTCTTTGTATTTCTAGAGATTAATACAGACTCTAGGAGTATTTGTAGTTGAATGAGTAATGGATTTGAAGTTTAAGCATATGGGCTGGAATCCCAGCTCTGCTTCTTCTTTATTGTGGGACCTTGGCCAAGTCACTACCCTTCTGGGCCTCAGTTTCATTAGTAAAATAAGGTGCTATGACTTGATGGCCTCTAATAGTCATTTCAGGTATAAACTAGGATCCCATGATCTGCAAGTGCTATAAGCATTCATTATTTGGTTGATTGATTTATTCATCCATTCATTGTTTCATTCATGGTCTCTCTGAACTCTGATATTCTAAGATGTCAAGATTAATAAGCATTCACTGAGTTCGTCAATGTTACTTTGCCACTACCACCACAATAAACATTTATTGTCTCCTACACACCAATCACAGGACTGGTTTCAGGACGTAACAAGGATAGTATGGCCTAGGGATAGAGCGATGTACTTGTAGTTAGGAAGGTCGGGATTCAAATCTGATTTTTGATACTTGTGACTATGAGCAAATCACTTAACTTCTCTGAGACACTTGTTTCATTACCTGTAAACTGGGAATACTATTTCATGTTATTCCTGTATCACAGAGCTGCTTTGAAGTTCAAATAAAACAAAATGTGTAGCAATTTCAGGTTATACCAATGCCTGAGGATTTTGCGTTTGGGCCAGTAATGGTAGTAAACCTATTCAAAGTGAAGAGGGTGCATTTGTTGTATGACTGCAAAGTGATGAATATATTGCCCGTACTAATTCCTGGACACTTTCTATTAAATCACAGAATTTGTGGCAAGAGTACTTACCATGGCAAAAATTACAAATCCTTGAAATATTGAGGTACATTGAATGTCCAATGTACGGAAGACTTAGAGTTCAGGACTGAAGCAGAAGCAAAGATATCAGGCCCTTTGGATACTGAAGGCATTTGGGGTTTTAAATTCATCTGTAAATGTCTTTGGGCTCTATAACACATTCTTCTATTAGCACTTCGTGAAAAGTGGTTTATTGGCTGTTTTCCAATCTGTCAGCTAAGCATAAAGCAGCTCCTCTCAGGAAGGGACTCATAATGAGTGACTTCTGATGGGCAGGAGGAAGGAATAGATTCCGAAGTGAGCCACTGTTGCGAGTACCTGGAGGATGTCATATGCCTATAGAGTCCTGAGCTCCCAAACTGTGTGGGGGAAAAATGTTGACCTGAATTACCACCCCCTCTCACTACCTCCACGCTGTGCTCAATTTAAGCTTGGTTGAAATAGCAAGGTATATCATAATAAGCATCAGATTTGTCCCTGTCTTCAAGAGACTTGTACTTTCTCAGAGGCAACTCCATTTTTTATGAAGTAGAATATGTGACTGGTGCTATCAGTAAGATCATGAGACACACTAAGGGGGCTTTTAGCTTGTGGTGGCAGCAGACAGAGGGAATCAAGGAAGGTTTTGTGCTAGGAGTTGTATGTAGGCCAAGTCTTTAAGGATAGATAACAGATAAGAAACAGATCCAAGAGAGTGTTATTCCAAGTTTCCAGAATGTTATTAGGAATAAGAGATAGGTTCCAGGGACTCCAGGTAGGCCAATTTGTTTTGAATTATTAACAGAAATGTAGTGGGAAACAAAGTTAAAAGGATAGTTTGGCCTTAGATTGCAGGTGAGGAGGAAGATTCTAGGCTTAGGAATTTAAACTACTTATTAGTCAATGGAGTGATATTAAAAGATGTTAAATAGAACTTGACTGAATTCTCTTAAAACACTTTAAAAATAAACTGACTCTTTACAACATCTCCTCCCTCCCTGTGCTAAGCATAATGATCCTTCCTCTCAAGGAGCTTACCTGGGTAAGTATAGTGGTCAGATAATGCTGTAGAGTAGCTAAGACACTGATAAGATTAATAATAATAGCAACTCATTGAATTAGTACTCTACTGTTTATTGATGATCATAATGTAAGTAACTACATTTACATAGCACTTTTAAAGTTTGTAAATCAATTTACATTTTTTATCTCATTTGAGCCTTATAACAGCCCTGTGAGATAGGTGTTACATGTATATTATTCCTGTTCCATAGATGAGAAAACTGAAGCTAACAAAGGTTAAATCAGGGATGGGGAACCTGTAACCTTGAGGCCACACATGGCCCTCTTGGGCCTCAAGTATGACCCTTTGATTGAATCCAAACTTCACAGAACAAATCCCCTTAGGACCTAGAGCAGTGGTTCTCAACTTCCTAATGCCATGATCCTTTAATAATCGAATGTGGGCATATCTGCATATGGGTGGGCCTGCCTGGAGACAGACAGAGGAGCGGTGTCTTGGTTCCTAAGACCATCAGAAATACGTGTTTTCCGATTGTCTCAGATGACCCCTGTGACCCCTGTGAAAGGGTTGTTCGACTCCAAAAGGGGTCATGACCCACAGGTTGAGAACCGCTGACCTAGAGGGACCATGTTCTAGGAAGTTTGGGTTCAGTCAAAGGGTTTCATGTGGGCCTCAAGGCCTCAGGTTCCCTAGCCCGGGGTTAAATGATTTGTCCTGCGTCCTATCACCACTAAGTGTCAGAGGGAAGATTTAAATCTATATTTTAAAACTTGCAGATTCAGCACCCCCTCCGCTATACCATTTTATTGTCAAAGGGTTTTTTTTGTTTTATTTTGCTTGTTTTTGTCATAGCAATCTTATCAAACAAGTAAAGGTAAAGGTTATTCTACTTATTTTATATCAATGGAAACTGAGAACCAGTTATGTTAAAATGATTTGCCCAAGTTCACAAGACAAATCAGTGCTCTTTCTGTTACACCAAATGAGTGTCTTGAGGTTGAAATAGCCAGAATTGATTTTTCACCCATTTGACTCCATTCTTCTGGGCTGGGGTCCCTGCTCAAGCCTACAGCTCACTAACAAAGGTCCAGAACCCTGGACAGGAGATAAAAACTGACAAGGCCAGAGGAAGGGGACTGTAACTGCTGTGACTTTTGCCTCTTCTTTTCCTATGCCAAGAATGGTGATGCTTGCACTATAACCTAGATAAACTGAAAGGTTTTTTTTTTTTAAAGAAAAAAACAGTAAAATATTTTAACGGCAGTTTAAAAAGCCCTGCTGGTCTCCAGAATCCTCTCCTTCCCTGTCATTTGCAAAAGCTCCAGCAGTTTTGTGCCAATTCTCTGTCAGACAAGAGTCTTATAAACTTAAAACAGAATTGAATCTGGCCGAGTTTGTGCTTGTCCTGGCATCTCTGATGCTGATGGAACCTTGGGGCTTGGAATTTAGAAGGTCTTTGGAAAAGATAGATGGAGATACACTGAATGGAGAGGCAGAAAAACTGGGGCAGGATCCCATTGCTCATATTTATCAGTTCTGTGACTGTGTTTGAGGCACCTGTCCTCTTAGCCACCATTTATACACCACCCCCTGCCAAATAAGTATTATTCTATCTTCCCTACCTCTCACTGGGTTCTGTGTGGTAAATATCAAATTTAGAAAAAGAGAATATGAAGTACTTTGCAAATCTTTACAAAGGAAAGAAACAAGCTTTTTAAAAACGTATTACTAATTTTTTTTGGCACAGATACTATGCCAAGCACTTTACAAATATTATCTTATTGGATTCTCTCAACAACCCTAAGAGGTAGATGCTATTATGATCTTCATTTTACTTTGAGGAAACCAAAGCAAGCAGAGATAAGTGACTTAGCCAAAGTCATGCAGTTATTCCTTGTCTGAGACCATTATCAATTTGGTGGCTAGTGCTACAACCTTACTAGTTAGCTATGGTACCTGTAAAGGACCTCTCATAATGTCCTGTGAGCAATCCCATCTCAGAATAGTCATTTACCTAATATCATGAAAAAAATAAAAACTAGAAAAACAGAGATGCTCATTAAGAGACACAGGGCAGCCAGGTAAGAAGAGGGAGGAATGTGACCAACTGTCCATGCCCTACCAGGTAGCTCAAAGGAACCTCTTCACTCAAAAATGCTATGGAAAGAAATGGAAAGGTGAGCAGGTCACAGTTTTTGTATGCACATTCAGTTCCAGTTCAGAAACTCCGAGTCAGCAGCTTTTTTTTCTTCCAGTTCACAGTCAACAAGACATTTTATCATCCACATAGTACCAACTTCTGAGTCATTCATGCCGAGAAAACAACTTTCCAAATTTTCACTGTTAGGACTAGAAGCAGGCAGAGAGCAACTGCTCTAAGGACTAAAAACAGGCATATGTTCCAAACTTTCAGGTGTGGAAATCACTTTATAGAATTTAAAGATGACAGAAATGTGTGTTACTTTAATTAGATCAGTCATGGCATATGTACACATGTATATTACCATTATAACTTCAACTAGTATTATTTCTGTGGCACCCTATTGAGCCTGAGTGTGGAAGGGGAAAAAAATAAGGAACCAAGACTTGGAGTTAATTAAGGACATGTTAAGCATAGAGTGGGGAGGAAGAATATATTATATTAGGAAAATTAGGATACAGGTGGGACTTGATGAGAGCAACTCAGTGAGGTCTGTGTTTACCCAGACATCTCATGGATCTTTATTTCTGACAAATGAAGAGTAGGAGTCAGCTTATGTTCATTTCTACCTTCTATGGGAGCTAGTCTGGAATGTGTGTGTGTGTGTGTGTGTGTGCATGCACATGCCCATGCGTGCATGCACATAATATTAAGTTACTGATATATGTGAGTATCAATTTTTATTTAAACTTAATATATTTCTGGTTCAAATTATTCTTAAGAGGATAAATTAAACATTAAAAACAAACAGAAAAAAACCCACAAGAAGTTTAGGAATATCAATATTGTTACTACCTTGTTAAATTTAGCATATGTTTTCAAAAACAAACTATGCATAATATAAGTTCACAATTTCACATACCATCTTTATTGTTCATTTTATGCTGGCTTGTTTATTTGTTGATAACTACATCCATATTTGAAAAGGAAGTTTAATTTTTAAAAGTGATATAATGAAAGGAGCCCTGCATTCAGAAGCTGAGGACTTCAGTTCAAATCCTAACTTTACTCTGAATATGTCCTTAGAACAAATCACTCTTAACTCTTTGAACCTATTTCTTCACCCATAGTAAAAAGAGGGAATGGGATTCGCTAATGTCTAAGGTTCCTTTCTCTCCAAACTGGAAGGATTACCACTTGTCTAGGGGACATCTGGCCCATCCCTACTCCTAGGTTTCCCCTACCCTTCATTTTACTGTTGAATAAAGCAAGAAAAGGTTAAGTGACTTTCCACAAGTCACATATATAGCCCTAATCATGTATAGGATTTTAACCTAGCTCCTTTGAACCAAGGCCAATGCTCTTTCTACTTGCTAGCACAGTAAAGGATCTAGGTCTTAGGTTATAGACTCCTAGTATAATGTTCTGCCTGGAATTTCTACATTTTAGCAGAAGTATGAGTAACATGATGCATTATTTAGTAAATGATGTAGATACTCAAATAAACTATCAGTATTGTAGACTCATATACAGAACTCAGAGAGACCTTAGAAATCATCTAATCCAAAGATTTCATATTTTATGGATTAGGAAATTATGAAGTGACTTGCTTAAAGACATACATGAGAATGAAAGAGTAGGAACTAAAACACTGATTCTCCTCAGCATACTGAGGAGTACTTTGCTTGTAGAGTAGCTTGGACACCCCAAAACTACCCTTAGCTATGAGAACATAGTCTCATAATATGTGATGGAATTTCTCCTCCAATGTCGTGGACAAGCACCTTCTTAGTTATCTTTGATGAGATGGCACAGATTTAGTCACAGAATCTTATAGAGATTATAGAAGTAAGGATTATAGTGGAATTGCGCTATCTGATTAGAATATAAATTCATACTATTTTAAGCAATACCTCTGTTTCTAACAATTGGGTGAAAATGGAATTTTTGTAAATAAAATTCCATCTAAATTCAATTAAAAACATTTATCAAGTGCTTTTTAGGTACAGGGAACTGAACTATATACAGTCTGAGGATTCAGTGCTAGGGATACAAGGACTAGATAGAAAGAAAGGAAGAAAGAAAGAAAAAGAAGGAAGAAAAGAAAGAATGGAATGGAATCAATTTTTGTCCTCAAGGAGCTTACAGTCTAATGATGAGGGGAGAGGAGTTGCAGACAGAAAATTCATCAGTTTACAATTTGTACATTGAAAAATAAATATAAAGTAGTTTAGCAAAGGAGAGATTCCTGCATTAGTTAGATAAGGTATATTACTTTGAAATATCTAACTTAAACATTTTTCTTTCTCTATTTTTCATAATGTAAGATATATCCAGGAGACCCAAATTATAGTTTAGATTCTGCCATTGACTAGCTGTATGACTTTGGACAAGCTGATTCTCATGAGATGATAAATTTAAAGCTGGACAGGACTTTAGGAGTCACATGGTTCAATCCCCTCAATTTACAGATCTGGGTCTCCCTTTCTTATTCTATGAAATGCTATCCATGCCTTTCCAGGTCTAACAGTCTATGCTCAGTATTAAAACATTTTGTATTCTAAAGACGTTTCCAGTTTCATCATATGTGGTTCTACGATTCATATTGAGTGTGCTGGGTAAAGGGTGGAAGAAGTTAAATCTGGGTCTTCTGGGTTTAGATGAAAAACCTTACCAACATTATAACATCCAAGAAGCTAGTTCTAATGTTTTCCAATTTTTTATAGGGGGAATAGGTTTTGGAAGAACCAAAGGAAACTCAGGCTCTGAGGCAGATGATGAGACACAGCTGACTTTTTACACAGAGCAGTATCGGAGCAGGCGTCGAAGCAAAGGTAAGCTTCCTCATTCATCAAGGGCATTGGGGAAGATCTTAGGTCAAGAAAGCTTAAGGTTGTGAACCAAGCTAGGATCAGTTCAACTACTATAAATACAAATACTGAGAACTGTCCAGAGACTTGCTCCTATAACTCATCCCAAATCTGAATGAAGCTTTCCAGGTATAAGATGGTGGGCATGCCATTCATTCTTCTCTTTTCAAGGAGTCTTTTTTAATGAATTCATTCTCCCCTGTCCGCCTATCACCAGCTGTTCCCTGTTGTCCTCCTTAATCACTAGTCTCCCATATCTCCCCCAGTTCTTTAGCACTTAGAATAAAAGTAGAAGTGGAATGGTTCTCTAACCTGGATTACTTAGTTGTAATCAAAGAAAAAAATTGGTAACATAAATAAAAGGTAAGGAAAGGGGGAAACAAAACCGAATAATTGGTTTCTGCATAAACAGTTTAGCCTATTCATTTAACCAAGCTATCTCCATTGTATTTCCATTTTGATGTAGACAATAGTGGAATGCTTCTTCCTTTTCCCCTCTCTGATTCCACTCATCTGCCTATTATTCTCTTCTCATCTTTCCTGATAGCATCATAGACTTTCAGAGTTGGAGGGGATGGCACATGTCATTGAATCCAACTTTTAACCCAGCAGGAAACCCTTTTACAACATTCCCAATAACCTCCACTCAAAGGCTTCTAATTTTAGGGAACCTATTGCCTCCCAAGGCAACCCTTTCCACTATTAGTCACCTCTTTTATGATTTTTTTCTTTGTATCAAGCTGAAATCTGACTGTGCAACTTTCTTCCATTCTAACTACTTCTTTCTTTGGGCCCAAATAAAATAACTCTATATGGCAATCCTTTTTAATACTTGAAAGTAATTTTCATGCCTCAGTTTCCACATCAATAAAATAGGGGATAGAAATATATGGTCTCAGAGGTCCAGTGCAGCTCTAGATCTCTGATCTTATGTTCTTCCCTAAGCCTTCTCTTCTTCAGGCTAAAAGGCTGTATTTCCTTTAACTCAAATAGCATTGTTTTCTAGTATCCTCCTTATCTTGGGCGACCTCTTCTGGACATGCTACAATTCACCAATGTCATTTCTAAAATGTGTTACCTAAAACTCACCACATTACTTCACATATCTTCTGACCATGGCAAAGCACAGTGGAACTCCTACTCTCTCCACCTGAACAAATGTGTCTCTTTTTACGTATCTTGTCTCATCAATTTGTTGGGCTGCCATGGGGATGCTGTTGGTGCATGCTGAGTGTTGTCCTTTAGGTCACTTTGACATAAATTATTTTCTAGTCAAGTCTCCCCTACCCTGTCTTTCAACAATTCAATTTTTAATGCTAGGGTAGGATTTCATATAGATCTCTTAAAATTAGTACTATTATAATGTGCTTAATGCCACAGCTTGAGATCTTCCTAGATGGCGATTGTACCATCCGACTAGTTATTCTTAGCCTCATAGAATCTGCAGATCTGATAAGCATGCTGTCTATGTCTTCATCCAGGTCACTGATAAAGCCAAATGACTCCCTCTACTTGTTCTTTCTTACTTCCTTAGTCATTCTCATCCTTCTTTATTCTTCATCATTCCTTTTATCACCAAATAAGATTTGTGCTTGCCATTTTGTTCTGATAATCCAATTTGAGCTTTTCTTCCACTGATTCTCAGTTCTCCTTCACAATAATTCTTATCCTCTTGACATTAAGATTGCTTTTAAAAAGTAATATTTTCCTTCATCCCACTTTCTCCTTCTTCCATTTTTTTCGTCCCTTTTTGCTTCTTCCTTACTTGTATGTCCTCTTTTCTCTTATTCTTCATCTTTGGCCTCCTGTTCCCTACTCCCCCATATAATCCTCTTCCTCCAATCTTTTTTCCTCCTCCTCATATTTACCTGATGGTTGTTTCATGAGCTGAATTTCCTGTCATATTAATCCACCATGCATCATCCCATCCAAGAAGAATTAAAGTTTTTCTGCATCTAATTTGATTGTTGTTTGTTAAGTATACTGGACTTAGCAATGTGCAAAGATACAATACTGGCCCTGGGTACTAGAAGTAAGATTCTGATGGCCTTTAATTATTATATTAATTATAACAATTAATTAATATATGAAATCGAGTGACCAAAGAGCTAAGTGCATTTTCTTTATCATTGTCTGTGGGCTTGAATGTGGAGTCTTACTTATTGCATGGAGCATCACAAGAAGGTAATATATCCCTAAAAGGACAAGTAAAACTGTGAATATAGTAATGAAAGATTATTGACTATCCAAGTTACAGAGAGTATTTAGAGGGTTCTTAGATCACAAACCTGTAAAACTCTGGAGATTGTGTTTGGAAAGTGGACATGCAGAGGAAGAGAAAGGGACTAGGTGAGAAGGGAAGAAAAACAAGAGTGGCCAAGTAGAATATGGGCCAATATTCAGGACAACATAGATCTATCTAGTTCTATCTTTGCCACTGACTTAATGTCTGACTACTGTAAGTTGCTTGTCTCCTTTGGTCCTCAGTTTATCCATCTACAAAATGGGGATAAAAATGTAAAATCATAAAGTCATAAAACACCATGATTGAAAGAAACCTTAGAGGTCATCTAGTTCAACTTGAACTTCAACAAAAATTTCCTCCACACCATCTTGACAATAGGTTACTCAGTGTCTGTCTGAAAACTTGAAGCAATAGTGTATGGGGGGGGGGTTTCCTATCTTTTCCTGAGATAACACATTCTGTATTATTTTGAGGAAGTTCACATTGCTAAGAAGGTTTTCTTTACAATTTTCCCTGCATATATCAGAGGGTATTTGTGACATTCCAACAGGGTGATGGATGTGAAAATGCTTTGAAAGTTTCAAAGTGCTGTAAAATTGTAAGGTACTCTCAGGTAAATTATCTACCTTGAGGTAGATGTGAAGCCAGAATGGATGAGACAAGAAATCCAGTGAGGAAATAAGGAATTAGAGAGTAAGGGAGAGGAGAGGCAGGGGAGATGAGTAGAGGGACGACCATTGATCTTTCTTGTTATGTTGCATATATCTCTGCATTTAACTGTGATATGACAAGTGACTTCTTGTTACTTGCCTCATAGGAAAGGTGATGCTGTCTTCTCCTCACCTCTTCTATCTCTTAGAGAATATGTGTTGTTTTGTTTATATTTTACCCTGTTCTGTTTAACTTCCATGGTAAAGGTACGTGACAATATATCATTCATCAAATTAAAGTAGAATGCATTCATCAAATTAAAGTAGAATACAGTATTTCCTTCATCGAGCTTGAACTTGCTGAATGTCTCCCAGAGACTGAATCATAGAATGTCTGAGTTGAGAAGGGGATTTGACAGATAAAATGTAAGAGCTAAAATAGGGCCTTCTTACCCTATGAGGCCCTCATGCCCTTCCCTTCATCCTTCACCTCCACTTTCCTCTGTTGCTCTCCCATGGAGAATGTGGGAGTACAGCCTTGGAATGGAATGAGCCTTCTTACCTTAAATATATTGTCTTTATGCTCATTAGTCCCAGCTTTCCCCTTTATCACCATTATCTTTCCCTTCCCCTTTCTACTACAACCATATCTCCATATAGCTTTACTTTCCTTGAAAATGCAATGAGTCAGCAAAGCCCTGTGTATCAGGGTGAGACAGCCTGACTGTGTCTGTGGCAGAGAAGGAGATGAATACAAAAGGATAGAGGAAGAGAGGAGAGGAAAAGATAGAGCAGGAGCTAAGTTGATCGTACTAGGGATCCCTACTTAATTCACAATAAATCTTCAATGGTACCTGCAGATAGAAGCTGAGCTGTGAACCCCAAATCAAGTTTTTGTTATTGCTGTCATTTGTAGGACCAATATATATGGAGCTACAAGAGATATTACATTAGCACCTAGGCCAATCCTCTCATTTTGCAGATGTGGTATCTTGAGCCCATAGAAATTAATTGATTTGTCTAATGCCACACAGTTACTAAGAACAAAAGCTTTGACCCAAATCCAGATGCCATCACTGCAAATACATTGCTCTTTCCCTATGACATACAATCAAAAGGAAGCAGCCTTTGCTAGAGCAGATGTCCTTCAGGAGGAAGCTGAGTCATTGGCAAATATGTAAGAAGTTGAGGGTTGGATTCTAGCTCTCTAGTCCTGGTACTTACTGCCTGTGCTTTTTGCATAGCATCTTTGGCCTCTCTTTGTCATCAGTCCATTGAGGGGACTAGACTCCCTTTTTGTGGTAAAAGACCTAGGTTTCAATTCCAGTTCTGTTATTTTCTGACTACCCTAGCAAGCAGCATCTCTATGCAGCATTTACTGGTTAAGTAACCTTGGGCAGGTCACTTTTCCACTCTTTGCCTCAATTTTATCATATTTAAAATGAGTTCCTTTGGACTAACATCCTTAAAATTCCACCCAACTCTAATCTCTTGAAAGGCAGGGTGGTCTTGTAGAAAGGGCCTTGAACTTAGAGTCAAAAGACCTGGTTTTAAATCCTGATGACTCAGACAGTATCTGTGTGACCCTGGAAAAGTCACCTAGCCTCTCTGAACCTTAGCCCCTTTGTCTGAAAATGAGTGTATTGGACTATATAGTCTCTAAGATTTCTTGAAGCTCCAAATCCATGGTCCTGTGATCCCCGTGGGACTGTAAAATGAAGATTGTAATATTTATGTGTTTCCAAAAAAGTATTTTGGAAACCTTAAAACACTATTAACTTGTAACCTATTATTATCCTGTAGATCTAGATGATCTGTAACAAGGACAGGCAAAATATGGCGTAGGGGGACAGATGTTGTCCTTTGCGCATTTTTGTATGGAACCCTTCTTAAACTTACAGGCCATACAAAAACAGACTGAGGACTGGATTTGGCCCTTTGCCAACTCCTACTCTGTAAAACAGCCTAGGGCTTTATCAGGAGTGTTTGGGGTCCTGTAAATTCTGGTTATAACAACAACACTTATTGTTGTTATCATATTATTCTAAGGCACATTTTCTAAATTCTAAGATTCTGCTTCTGGGAAGTGTTTATTAGATTTAAGTCCATTCTATCTGCAACATCACTGGTAATTTCTTGTAACTTGCCTTTGTAGGAAAGGGGTCGTCCCTTTCCTTCCTCTTTTCATCTCTCCCTGTGGAGAAGAAATGAATTTGTCAGGGAAACCCACAGTGTTTTTCACTCCACTCTATATGTCTCACCTTTTTAAAATTCCTGTGAAAACAACCACAACTACTACCACCAACCTCAACTACCAAGCAGCAGGAGAATGTCAAGTGCAGTGATTCCCTGGTAGCCGTCAACCTGTTTGCAAATACTGTATAACCTTGTTTCCTCAAGTTCAGCTGTAGTTTCTGTCACTTGTGAGCAATATAACGTGCTTAATGAGGCTTTGCGGCTGCATGGTAGAGATGAGAAGGGGAGGAGGGGAGCAAGAGGAGGAGGACAGCTTCTAGCCCCCTTCCACCACCCTAACAAGCAGTGTCTCCATGCAGCATTTCTGCAAGCCTTAAAATAAACCAAACTTCCCTGCCTGTCATTTCTTCTATCCATATTTCCCACCACTTCAAACTAGCCCATTGCTTCACATCAGTTAAGGAAGAAGCCTATATGAGGTATATCTCTCTCAATGACAGATACATCAGAATCTAATGGAAACTTAAATTGACTAGGAGTTAAAGGGCCTGCAGTCCAGCCCAAGACATGAACCATGATGTTCTAGTGATACTCTTTTCTCCTTTCTGAAAGGGAGATTCTGAGGCAAAGGTAGAACCAGACTAAGACTCAGATTTCTCCATTTCTTGGGTATGACAGGAGAGGTTATGGGGGAGGGTGGGCGGAGTGAAAGAAAGCAAGAAAAGAAGGAAATGTTATTTTCTTCTGCCTCTAGTACAATTTATTACATGTATGCTATAACATATTTTATGTAATAGATATTGGCTAGAAAGTTCATAAATCAAGTTTTTGTATATCAAACCTTGTTTAACATTCCATCAGAGCTACCACTATTTTAAGGAATCCAGAAAAAGAATAGTATAGTGGATTTGGGGTCATAAGACCTAAGCTGAAATATTTGCACTTCTGCTTAATAGTGATCTTACAAAAGTCACAAATCTTTTTGTGGAACTCAACTTTATAAAATGAGGACGTTTGACTAGCTGGTCTTTAATGTTCTTTGAAGTTTTAGTATTCTGAGATTCTGTTATCATCAATTTATTTTAAGAGCAAAATTTATTTTTTATTAGGAAAGATTCTCCATTTAAATGGTGTTTTGTAAATACAAATATTTTCATACATAGTTTGTATAAATAAGATCCTACCTTAGATGCTTATTAGCTGTATGATATGACCTTGGGCAAGTGAGTCAAGCTTACTGAGTCGCAGGGGCTCATTTGTGAAATGGGACTTTGGATTTGATGCCATCTGAGCTCTTTTCCAATTCCAAATCTATGGTTTTGGGCATTCACTTAGTAACTCTTAATGGTTGTTCACTCCTATGGATGTTGTCAGTTGTAAATTAATCTTCATTTAAAACCACATTACATTTATTGCGTACTATTTGTAAGCCTGTAATTGTTCCAGTTTACTGTGGGAGGCTCAGAAGGTAAAAATAAGGTTTCTGCCCTTGGAGAGCTGATAGTTTTTTTTCTTGGAAGAAATGAAGATGAAGATATCATCAAGAAACAGTGAATATTAAGTCCTATAACTAAATGTCAAATCAAGGGGGACCTATGGTCTATACAGAGGTGGGTCATATCAGAAACTACCAGATAAATTTCAATGCCGTGGATATTTTTAATGTGCCCAGAATGTCCCATATTTCACATATTCTCCTTAAGGGTAAGGACTAGGGCTACTCTATCTCCCCTCAGAGTTTTATGTAAAGCTAAAAATAGGAAAAACTTCATAGCATCATAGAATGTTAGCACGTAGAATGTTAGAGCCAAACATAGAATGCCCAGATATAAATGATCCAAACTAGAAAGGGCTTCAGAACATGAAATGGTAGAAAATAAAATGTTACATCTGAAAGGGACCTCAAAATCATGTAATCCAACTTCCTTATTTTACAAATGAAGAAATCGAGGTCTAAAAAAAGCAAGTGACTTACCCAAGTGCATAGCTTCTTAGTAGGAAATCTTAGAGTAGAACCCAGGTTTCCTGACTTCTGCTCCAGTACTTTAAGAACCACACTTGATTCTTGATTATTTTTAAAAGTACATGGATGAAGGAATTTTTGGCTTAGGTAGAAACACTGTAACCCTGGTATTTCTCCTGGCATAGCTCCATAGTCAACCCATCTCACCTATATTGCCTGCCCATTGTCTTAAGGTTACCAGTGTGAAAAATTTATTTGAAAAGAGCAAATGCTTTATATAGATTAATTTGTATTAAATCCCATTATATTGGACAGAGTAAGCAGGAAAAAAAAACTATCCAGACTCCAAATGTACATGAATACATATTATGTGTGTATATGTATGTATGAATATATGTATACATATACATGTATATGCACATACATGCACATAGAAAAGTAGATTGTAGATTGTATGTACACATATATACATATAAACAACAGTTGACATTGATAGCACCTTAATGTTTACAAAGCATTTTACAAACATCTCATTTAAGCCTGATAACAATCCTACAAATAATGTAAATACTATTGTCCCCATTTGATAGATAAAGAAAGGTTTTAGTGACTCATCAGTGCTTACACAGCTAATAAATGTGCTAACAATTTGAGCAAAACCCAAAAATTTCTTTGGGATATCTTCTTGTCCACTGGAATGCTGCTGTGTCAAATTCCTGGAAAAATTAGCTATTTCTCAGGATCGAGGTATGATGTTCTCTAGAATGAGTACCAGTTTCCTCAATACTTTACCAAAAATCACAGAATCACAGACTTGGAATTTCAGAGTTGGAAGAATTTTCAAAAGTCATCTAGTTTGACCCATATCTGAATAAAAATCTTCTCTATAACATTCATATGCATAATTTCTCTCTCTCTCTCTCTCTCTCTCTCTCTCTCTGTCCCTCTCCTTTTCCCTCTCCTTCTCCCTCTTCCTCTCTCTCTATTTTTTCCTCTCCCTCTCCCTTTCTTCTCTCTCCCTCACACACACTCACACACTCACACACAAAACATCTAGTACCCTTTGAAGACATTCAGTAATGGGAAATCTCATCAGAATGTTATGATCATATATTGCTATAGCTGGAACAGATCTTAAAGACTGTTTAGTTCAGGTGGTCTCCTGAATCTCATCCCTATACTATTGCCACTAGATTAAGCTGCTAGAGAAGCAAAGTGGAATATCTTATTATGCTGATTCACCAAGCATTTACTAGTAAAGATAAGTTGTATATTATGTTGGTATATTGACGGAACATTATGGATTTTTGATGGCAAAAATACAGGTTTAAACTGTGCTATTTCATTAAGGGGTATGGAGAAGGCATAAAGGTGAACATACATCTACTTGTAATTGGTCCTCATAACATCCCCATGGTGGATGAAGAGAAATATCAAGCAAGTGCTATATCAGAGATGGAGTCCCATAGTATCCCAGAAGTCCTTATCCTAGGTCTAATTCTAGAAAATTGGTCCATCTTCAACTTACCAAGTATAATCATAGCATATGATATGCTGAGGGATCAGTAAACACATTCAGTTCCCCTAGTCTATTTCTCAGAGGTCAGCACACGGGAAAGACACAAACTTTATAAATCATAAAGACTCACTTGCATCTGAGTCATCTTCTAAATAATATGAAAATAATTACTGAGTTGTACAAACCAGTCTTATGCTGATTGGCTATGAGTTACTCCTTTCTTCCTCCCTAACTCATCACAGAGTAAGATAGCTGTATTGCAAAAATTAAAAAAAAAAAAGCTTGGTGCTGTCCCTTATTATAGTGCTGATTCATCTCACAGTACTTTCTCCCCAATATCTCTGGCCATGGTGCTAGCAGTAATAGTGGGAGACCATATTGAAAAATCACTCCATGTGACACTTACTATGCTTTAATGCAGTCCAGTGGTCATGGAAGCATTGCAGTTGACTTGTAGAAATCTAGCTGAACAATCACAAAAGAGATGCTCTGTGAAAATGACATCTGTGAGAAGCAGCTCTGTGGGTCTAGACTGATGGTGTTGTTCTTAAATGAAACTGGCAAGTCCCATCTATACACACCAGCCTCATGTCAACTCTCTCAGATACACATATGCTGGGGGGAAATGATTTTTTTGCCTTGTAATGAATAGTCTAACTAGTTTTTCTTCTAGTTTAACTGTGAGTAAGAAGATCTAGATTTTGACTGCAACTAAAAAAAAACTATATGACCTTTCCTGGCACATCATAAGAGCTTACTAAATGCTTTCTCTATTTTAGCATACCAGTTCCTTTCTGCAGTCCTTTTCTTTATCCACAAAAAGAAGAGAAATTATCTCTAAGGTTTTTTAGTCCTAAAAATGATTGTTTTCAGGTCCTATTCAGCTCCAAAATCTCTGTTCTGAGATCAGTTCTTTTCCGGTTCTAATATTTGGTATTTTAAGGATTCATCTAGTTTAAACATTCACAGCTCTAACATTGTGGTTTTTTTTAACATTAGCATATCTAGTGTTCATTTATGCTTTAATAGTCCATGAACTAAGTTTTCTTAAAACTCGAATAGACTATGTTTTAAGATTTCTTCTAGGGGCAGCTAGGTGGTGCAGTGAATAGAGCACCAGCCCTGGAGTCAGGAGTACCTGAGTTCAAATCCGGCATCAGACACTTAACACAAAAAACTAGCCATGTGACCTTGGGCAAGTCACAACCCCAACTGCCTTCCAAAAAGCAAAAAAAAAAAAAGATTTCTTCTAGCTTAGACATTCCATATTTTAAGATTGCTTCCTCCTCTAACACTCGCAACATGTCTGAATCTTAGAGACCCATCTTATTTTGGTATTTTTATGAGTCTCTAAACAGAGAGAAATCAAGAAAGGGACCTGACATCATATCATTTGCTGTTCTTGTTCTCTCCCTCTCCTTCTCCCTCTCCCCCCTTGACCTTTCTCTCTTTTTTTTCCTCCCTGTTCAAAATCAGTGATCCTTTGTTTGAATCCCAACTTTGCTAGTCACTCCCTTTATGATTTGTACACGTTGCTTAACCTCTCTACTAATCACTTTCCTCACCTATGAAAGGAAGAAACTAGATCAAACAATGTCTCAATTATCTTCTCTCTCTTAACCCTAATCCTATGGACTCCCCCCCCCACATGCCAAGCTTTCTTTGGGATTAGGAAGAAAAATGACAACAAAATTGGAAAGGAAAAAGGAGCACTGCATATTTTTCACCATACTTAAAGGGGGGCGGGAGAATCCCACTGAGCATTCTTGTAAAAGGTAGAAAGTGAAAAAGACTGATTATTCCCTCTTACCAGTGTAAGCAACGAAAAATGACATGTTTGGTTTATCGCCTTTTGTCTCCAGTTTCATTCCTGACAGCCGTCTCCTTTAGTTTGAAGTCTGTGCTGACAGGGTGCTGGGCCAAATGGCATTGAAAAGGAGGAGGAATTCTCATACAGTTTCTAAATTATTTCAGGGACTGATTCATGCTTGTGGTAAGATGGGGGAGGTTTTGGTGTCACCTAACATTTCCCCCCCCCCCGCCTTCATTCCTCCAAGGAGTCCTCTAGTTATATCGACATGATATTTCCATATTCCATCATATATAGTCAGAAGACAAGGTCCAAAATACTGTCCTTAACCCTGTGGATACAACAGAATAGCAAGACAGTCCCTGATCTCAGGGAATTCACATTCTAATTGGGGGGACAACCTGTAGAGGAGATTTGGGGAGTCAGATGGAAAAGTTCAGTGTTTCTTGGAGTTCAGCAACAATGTAGCTTTACCTTCTTCAATGACATTTCCATTCATAAAACCACATCCAGTGTTAAACCATTTGACATTATTTATGTGGGTCCCTCCTCTACAAGGGTTATTCCCCTTGATGATGTATTTAGGGCCCATATTGGAAGGAAGATCAAAGTCATATTGTTATAAGAAGAACAAGCGATGGACATTATCATGTTCTAAACTCCTATCAAAAAAGATACCTCCTCTGCCCTAATCACCAAGACATTGCATACTAGGGACACATTAGGAAGATGGCCTAACATGGTCCAGTAGTAAAGTCATTGGACTGGGAAACAGGAAATCTCTCTTCTAGACTTCAGCAACAAATATGGGAAAAGGAATTAAATTTGTAGTTATAGGACTAGGGTCTGGATTCCACAACTCATGTTTACAATCTGTATATCTTTGAAGAATTTGTTTAATCATACTGATCCTCAGTTTCTGAATCTATAAAATAATGGGTTTCAGTTAGACAATCTCTAACATCTTTTTCTGTTCTCAATCTTATGGCCTGTCTTCTATAAATTCCTTTCTCACTTTGAAAATAAATGCATTATAATGCTCCATGTATCTCTGCACATCACCTAAGAATTTTAGGAACATTATTGAGGGACTTATTAGAGTTGAATCTGAAGGAAGGCAAGGAAGGTTTCATAGAAGGAGATGAATTTGGAAGACTCTTTGGGGGAAAAGTGATCATGGACAGAGAAAAGGATAGAAAAGAAAAGATGAACAAAAGTTTTGTTCCAGCACCATTATACCTACTAATGTAGCCCTGGAGCAGTTACTAGATTTTTTTTTACCTGTAAAATTAAAAGGCTTAACTAGGTAATCTTTAGATAGTCATTTCTAGCTCTTATCTTCTGTGATTCCTCAGTGTACCATACTCACTTGTCTGGTCTAACAACCATCACTTTCATACCAGGTCAAAAACACCACAGGTCAAAGGTTGCTTCACTAGGGAACATCAGATCTAAACAAGACTCCATCTTCCATCTACCTCAAGTGGTCCAGCCCATCACTATGGCAACAGCCTCTTTTACTTTCCCTGGCCACTGATAGAGATAACAACCCTTACATCTGTTCCTCTAGGCTTTGCTTCTGTATTTTCCCCTTTTTTCTTCCTTTTTTTTATTATATCTGATCCAGCCTCACTGGGTAATTGAGTGTTTGAGAGTGAAAAATTATCTCACCAGCCTGGCCCTTATCTTGACAGCAAAGTAGCACTTTTAATTTAATTTTGTTCAGAGACGCACGGGTAACAAATTTCACTAATCGCTTAGCTGTCGCCCTCCACATGGTAACCAGCCGTTTGTTACCAGGCAGCCCCGCATAAATACAGTGGCCAGGGACTGGTGTATTAAGGGAACTTGAGAGAAAGGAAATGGAGCCTTTATTATACCCAGCTCAGTGCTTGGCACATAGTAGGCACTTGATAAATTCTTGTTCAATTAAATGGAATGGGACTATGCTTACCAACAAACTGATGGATGTGAGTACCCCAGGACTTCCTCCAATTCTGTGTGAGTGTGTATGCTCAAGGGGAGTGGAGAGAATAAGAGAGGAGAATACCAAAAAAATGATGTTAGAAGTAGCCTGTGTTTCTATTATAGCATCCCACTCAGTGCAAGAAGGAGAAAAAGAGGTATAATGAGAGACACTCCCTTCCTCCCTCCACCCCCTTGAGTCCTTGGTTCTGAATTTATGAGCCCGTTAGGCATTTCTCTTTCTCTCCATCTGAGTGGGCTTGACTCCTCTCAGCTAATTAAAAATCCCAGCCTATGCCACCAGCTTCCGTACATCAGTGGCCGTACTGCAGACATGCTGATGCCTTGTTCTGATAGATAGTTCCCTGCAGTCTGCCCATGAAGGAGTTTTTGTTAGAGGGCTTGGGAACATCAAGTGATACATATGTGGAGGAGGACTAAGGGACTCGGGGCTGCCTAGTAGCATCAGCAGCTGCTACTGAGGTCACTGAACTCAGTGACCTGGAAATAGGAGGTTAGTTGTGGAGGTATCCTGAGGCTTTTGAACTCTCTGTAGCAACATCAGAGAAAAGAAGTAGTTGGACTTTACATTGTCTTCAGTCCCATTGTTAATAACTGTGAGCTAGGGGTCATGGTAGCACCCTGGGAGACAAGAGCATTGGACTGGGAATCAGAAGACCTAGTCTTTGGATACTGTTTGACACTTACTAGTTGTGCCCCTTTAGTTCTCAGGTACTCAGCTCCCTCATCTGTCAAAGGAGAGGGGTCAGACTATGTGATTTCCAAGATCTCTTCTACCTATAACTCTATTTTGAAGAGAGATTATTCAGTCAAATATGACCCTTTGAATTATTAATTTCCTTTTCCCTAAGAGTTAATGGAGGGTAGACGAGGCATTAACCCAAGTACAGCTACGGGCCCGGTTGTCGCTCTTCCTCTACCGGCTCACCCGCTGACCCAGGATCGAGGCGAACGCTGATAACAGCATGGCAGAGCAAGTAGCCTTGAGCCATACTCAGGTGTGTGGGATTCTCCGGGAAGAGCTATACCAGGGTGATGCCTTCCACCAATCAGACACACACATATTCATCATTATGGGAACCTCGGGTGACTTAGCAAAGAAGAAAATCTACCCTACAGTCTGGTGGCTGTTCTGTGACGGGCTCCTCCCCGAAGATACCTTCATTGTGGGTTATGCCTGCTCAAACCTCACTGTGGATGACATCCGAAAGCAAAGTGAACCCTATTTTAAGGCTCCTCTAGAAGAGAAGCCAAGGCTGGAGGAGTTCTCTAGAAATTCCTATGTGGCAGGCCAGTATGATGAACCAGCCTCCTTTCAGCATCTCAATGCCCACATGGACTCCCTGCATCATGAACTACAGGCCAACTGCCTCTTCTACCTAGCCCTGCTACCTACTGTCTATGAAGCTTTCACTAAGAACATCAAAGAGACTTGTATGAGTCAGGTAGGCTGGAACCAGGTTATCGTGGAGAAGCCTTTTGGAAAGGATCTTCAGGGCTCTGACAAGTGGTCAAACCACATTTCCTCACTCTTCCAAGAGGACCAGATCTACTGGATTGATCACTACCTGGGCAAGGAGATGGTACAGAACCTCATGGTGCTGAGATTTGGTAATAGGATCTTTGGACCAATCTGGAACCGAGACAACATTGCCTGTGTCATCCTGACCTTCAAGGAACCCTTTGGCACTCTTGGCCAAGGGGGTTATTTTGATGAGTTTGGGATCATTTGAGACGTCATGCAGAACCACCTCTTACAGATGCTTTGCCTAATGGCCATGGAAAAACCTGCCTCCACCAACTCTGATGATGTCTGGGATGAAAAGGTGAAGGTCCTCAAGTGTATCTCAGAGGTGAGAGTGACTGATGTGGTCTTGGGCCAGTATGTGGGGAACCCGGATGGAGAAGGGGAAGCCACCAAAGCCTATCTGGATGATCCCACAGTGCCCCAGGGCTCCACCACTGCCACCTTTGCTGCAGTGGTGCTCTATGTGGAAAATGAAAGATGGGATGGAGTCCCCTTTATCCTTCACTGTGGAAAGGCCCTGAATGAATGCAAAGCAGACGTGAGGCTACAGTTCCGGGATGTGGCTGGTGACATCTTGTAGCGCTAGTGTAAGCGGAATGAGCTGGTGATTCGTGTGCAGCCTAATGAGGCTGTCTACACCAAGATGATGACCAAGAAGCCAGGGATGTTCTTCAACCCTGAAGAGTCTGAGCTGGACTTGACCTATGGCAACAGATACAAAGATGTGAAGCTGCCTGACGCTTATGAACGCCTTATCCTGGATGTCTTCTGTGGGAGCCAGATGCACTTTGTGTGCAGCGATGAGCTTCGGGAAGCCTGGAGGATCTTTACACCCCTACTGCACTACATTGAGAGGGAGAAGACCCCCCCCCATTACCTATGTCTATGGCAGCCATGGCCCTCCCGAAGCAGATGAACTTATGAAGAGAGTGGGCTTCCAGTACGAGGGCACCTACAAGTGGGTAAATCCCCACAAGCTCTGAGGCAGCCTGGTAACCCACAAACCGCCTCCCCCTTGTTTCCCATCCCCAGCCTCCATGTTCATTGTCTCAGCATGTTAGCCTCACTTCGAGTCTGTCTGTCCTCTCTCTCTGCTCTTCCCCTGTTCGTGTTCTGCTCACTCAGCAACTCTTAGGACCACAAGACCAGGAGCCTGGCCCTGGGGGATAGGGAGGACCCCACTGAGATTCCCTGGCCCTCTCCACTCTTAGGATCCCTGGGCACCTGGTCACCACCTCCTCAGCCCTGTTTGCTGCTGCATTGGGTCTGCCATTCAGCAGCTACCAGAAATGCTCCCACCTGCTTGAGCTCCCAGAGCCAGCTACATTCCAGTAGCAGTAGCTGGAGGTAACCTTTGTCTCCCTTCAGGACAGCAGCTTTATGAATACAGAGAATTACCCCCCCCCCAAAAAAAAGAGTTAATGGATATGGTATGGTGGGAAGAGAAATGAATCAGTTTTCAGAGGACCTGGATTCTAGTCCTTTTCTGCCTTTATTCTAGCTCTGTAATCTAGAGAAAGTCTTTTCCTTCCTCATTGCTTTGGATTTTCCTTATCTATTGAATGAGGAGATCATGCTAAGTGAGTGGTCTCTGGCATCCCCCTGCACTCAGAAATTCTGGTTTTGTTTAAAGTCCTTTTTAATGCATCCTATAACCCAAGATAATGGGGGAATTTAACAAGGTCATTAAATCTCTACTTCATAAGTTTAGGAGATTGTGAATTGTTTCACAGAGAAATTGAGGGATTAGTGTGTTATGGTATGATGATGTAGAATAAGTTTGACCTCTACAACCTCTCACTGGACTCAGCTTCTTGCAGATTCTGCAAGCTGAGCACAATCTGGAGAGGTTACACTAAGCTGTCAGTACTTCAGAGCCAGCCCCCACAATAGACTGTGTCTGCTATCCTAACACCAGTTTAGCTAAGTGAAGAAAGGGCTCATCACCAGGAAGTTGACCACCAGATGATGTATTTGTTACTAACCATTGTTTGGGCTACCAGAACAGGCTGACTTCTAGCCTTATTTAGTTTCTTCAAACTAAACCTACAAAGTCATTTCCTATTTTTCATGACTATAACCATCTTCCTGGTGAAGGATTTTGGTGTTAAGAAAGGAAAGTTGTACATTCCTAGGATTCCAGATTTAAAATTTCCAGGGTGTCATAGCTCCTCCCTCTCCTCAGTTGCCTAAGAACAGTATCTCATCTATGACAGAACAGGCAAGCCCACCTGTCCCGTTTTCTAACAGGACTGCAGCACTGTCTTTTCTCTATTAGCTTATTCTACTACTTCAATGTACTTGGGTAACTTTGCTCACTCTCTTTAGACCTTCCCTTCCCTTTCTTTCTCTTCATCCCTTTTTGCCTCCCTTTCTCATGTCTATTTATTCTCCTTTTCTCTCTCTATTTTACCCTTCCTTCTTTCTCCCCATCCTTCCATTTCATTTATGCTTCATTCCACTCACTCTCAAACAGCTAGTAGGCTCGAGTCAAAAGAAAACTAGGAAAGACATGGGACTATATGCCTGAAGACATGAGCCCTAGTCTCAGTTCTGAAACTAAAGAATGGCATGCATATAGGCTAGTAACAGCCCTTCTTTTGAGCCTGTGTTTCTTCATTTGTAAAATGGTGGAGCTGGATTATGCGATCTCTGGAGAGATTATTTCCTTTTCCCCTTCTCCTATTGATATCCCATCCCTGCCACTGTAGTATCATAGACTAAGAGTTAGAAGATTCTTTAAAACTTATCTTTTCTACGGCTTCTTAGGGTTTTTTATGTCTTGAACCCCTTTTTAATCTGGTAAACCCTATGAACCTTTTCTCAGATTAATTTCTTTCAGTGCCTAAAATTAAATACATAATGGGAGGGGGGGACAGCTAGGTGGTGCAGTCAATAGAGCACCAGTCCTGGAGTCAGGCAGACTTGAGTTCAAATCTGGACTCAGGCACTTAACACAAAAACTAGCTGTGTGACCTTGGGCAAGTTACTTAACCCCAATTGCCTTCCAAAAAGCAAAAATTAAAAAAATAAAAAAGCAAGTCCTTAAAAAAATTAAATACATAAGGTTACAATGCAACATATTGTAATGAAATATGGCTGTCACTTGTTTTCAAGTTCATAAAATCTGGGATAAGAACAACTGATCTAGTTTAATTCTTCATTTTAAAGATGGAGGCAAGGAAAAAAAAGACTGAGAGAAAATTATTTGCTTATACTCCTCCAGTTAGCAAGAGTACTAGAATACAACCCCTTACCCAAATCCCACGTAAATTTTTAGTTTTTTCTACTTTACTACCCTGCTTTCCTTATCCTTTTCTCCCTCTTGTTCCCTCTCTATAATGTCTCTTCCCCTACTTTGTTCCTCATTTTTTTGTTTCCCATCCTCTTTCCTTCCTATTTTGTGTCCTCTCACCTTTACTTGGAACAAGATTACCAGATGTCTCTTGTCTAAATGTAAGCTAGGAAAAAAAATGATCTGTAATTGAAAGATGGTGCTTTAGGAGAAGGCATTTGTTTTCAAACATCCAGCATTACAATCCACAGTGTCTTAAACCAGCTGAGACTTGAGAAGAATATATCAGAAACAGATTTTAAAACCTCCCAAGGAGCAACAAGACCAAACAAAATGCAGAATTCAGATATGTTAAGTCTTTTCTTCTTAGGTAGTCCCTTTCTTTGCAGATAAATTAGTTGAATATATCAATGTGCTAATTTTTGTCACCCAGAAAAGAGATTCTGGGGAGTCTTATCACAGTTAAGAAATAAAAAGATAAGACTTGTGGTACTACTTTTCTTTTACACTTCAGAAGGCATAATATGATTTATTCAATGTGGCCACTACCCTGGAAGATGCTGATCCCAACCCTTCTGTATGTAAGACATCTACCTTCCAAAATGGTAGAAAATGGAAAACTACATCATCTCTATATAGCTAACTTGTGATAATTTCATCACTTAGCTACGCTGTACATTAAGTGGGAGGCTTATATACCCTAAACACACCCTCTAGGCCGGTGGTTCTCAACCTTCCTAATGCCGCAACCCTCAAATGCTCACATATGGGTGTATCTGCATGTGGGTGGACCCACCAGGAGACAGATACAGGAGCAGTGTCTCGGTTCCTAAGACCATCAGAAATATGTGTTTTTTTTCGATGGTCTTAGGCGACCCCTGTGACCCCAGTGAAAGGGTCGTTCAGCCCCCAAAAGGGGTCACAACCCACAGGTTGAGAACCGCTGCTTTAGGCCTTTTCATCTTGACAGGGCCTTTCAGAGACTGTGTGGGCTTAGAGAACAAAGTGTCATCTCCATACCATAATGAACAGCACATTATTAGAAACATATGCTGGTATGTAAATAGTTCAACTTTGATAAGTTCCTTATGATTTCTTTCCAAGGAACTTATCAAAGTTGAACTATTTACATGCCAACATGGAAAAACAATAATAGTGACTTATGAATCTTTTCTTAGTATGAAGGATAGGTGAAGGGAATATCAATGTATATATATGTATACCTACTCATATGTCTATATAGGAGGGTATATATGTGTATG
>CM053595.1:70100657-70144134 GCA_028646575.1 Pseudocheirus occidentalis | reverse complement strand
GGGAACAGATTGTGGGAGGGGCCTTACAGTGGGATCAATGTTCTGGGCTGGGGGGTAGGCGCAAAAAGGGGAGAAAATCTGTAACTCAAAACCTTGTGGAAATGAATGATGTAACCAAGAAAATAAATTAAAATTAAAAAAAAGAAACATATGCTGCCTTTTAGAGCAGGGGTTTTTAACTTTTTGTGCACCATAAGCCCCTTTGAGGGTCTGGTAAAGCCTGTGGGCCTCTTTTCAGAATATTTTAAAGTGTAAAGTAAAAATATAAATAAAGTATAAAATAAATACATAAATTATAAAGTAAACTGATTGTATTAAAATAAATTTACCAGATACATTCATATGTGCATTATATGTGTACATATTTAAAATCCACAGGTTCTAGATTAAGAAACACTTTTCTAGAAGAAAATAAAAAAATACAATTTGTATGAAATTGTAACTTTACAAAGTTAGACAGTAAGCATTTCTTAATCCTCTGCAATGTGCCAGGATCTATACTAATCACTGAGAATGCAGAGAAAGGTAGAAGATAGTGCCTACCTCAAAGAGTTCATGATCTAATAGGGAGACCACAAACAAATATATAATGTATAACTATAAACAAGCTAGATTTATACAGAGTAAATGGGAAATAACCAACAGAGGGAAGGTAGTAGAATAAAAAAGGAATTGACAATTATATAGAAGATAACATTTTACCTGGTAGAAGGAAGCCAAGGAAGCTAGAAATGGGGAGGGAGAATATTCAGGTCCATAAAGAATCAAGGATTCAAAGAAGGAAGATACTTTAGAGGCTTCCTACTCCAGTGTCCTTCATTTTGGGTGAGGAAATTGGAAGTCAGAGATATTAAGTTAACTTTTTCAGGGTCTCGCAGGTAGTAGAGATGAGATGGAGTGTGGTAGAGGAGGGTGGCATATTTGGCTGGTCCCAGAAACAATACGAGTCTCTTTTTAACTCTATACAACAAAAAGTTCCCTAAGAAATGGTATTATCAGTAGGTTCCCAAGGCAGGCAATACCACCACCTGGGGTGGGGGGTGATGGAACAATCCAGGGGGAGTAGTAGTAGCCTCTGGTGAGATTAAATTGAATAAAAATGGGGGTGGGATGGAAGCTTAAGAAAAGAAGAAAATTTTGAAAAACCATTCATACAAGTTTCATCTGTTGTATAACAGAATTATAGTCATAGTGATTATATTATTTTCTAAATAACTACACAAATGCGAGTTATAACTGATCAGTGGTCAAGTCTGTTGACAGGTCTTAACAAACAAGTGTTGGCAGATGAGCACATCATGCATTGTCAAGAAGTCCAACATGCATGGGCAGGAACATATGCATGTAATGATTTGTCTGAACTATAATGCTATGTGGATACACAATGTAGTATTGAGTTATTACAATCTCAGTGCAAGAAAACCCCCCATGAATTTACAATAAATTATTAAATTTAAGATGTGTCATTTATTAAAAACTATATATATATATATATATATACATACATACATACATATGTATATATATGTGTGTGTATATATATATATATATATGCCACAAATTTCAAAAAGTTAAAGGGTAAAGTAGATTTTGGGAGGGGGTGAGTAATTACTTTTTTAAGGGGGCAGTAGAACAGATAAGTTTTGGAACCTTTAATATAGAGGGCTTCCTTTGAAAGTAAAGAATTGGTCCTTTGTGGTAGTCTTTAAAGAAAGATGCTATGATTACTTGTTGGAGATGTTATATAGAGTTGATTACTGTTCAGGCATGGTTCTAGACTAGATGGTGTTTAAATTCCTTCCTACTTTGATGTTCTTTGATTCTTACTCCAATTCTAGTACTCTTTTGACCACACTATGAAGTAGCATCCAGGGCAGATATAATTTTCTCTATTTTACCATTATGAAAACTGAAACATAGAAAACATGAGTGAGAATGGAAGCACGATTACTCAACCTTATCTTTCTTTTTAGATCCATTTTGGCAAACAATTCCTAGTTTAAATGTGTCTTTATTTTTGTTCCTTTTTTCTCCTGAAGATCTGAAACTTTCTTCTGGGTAAGAACATTTGTTCCCTTTTGCCATTTTACCTATGTGGGCATTCAGATAGATTGCTGTGACCAGTCATTTCCTCGCAATTATTGCTAGAAGGAAACCTAGTAAGAACATGAGGAGCAAATGAGATAATGTCTGTAAAATGCTTTGTAAACCTAAAGGCACTATATAAATGTCAGCTTTTATTATTATTGAATGGTCTGCAGATGGAAGTGAATTGTATCATGGTTTTGGCAAACTGGAATTTGGGAAGGGAGGTACGGGCCCAGTGATGGGAGAAGCATTTAGAGAGGGCCAAGTACTGAGGAAACAGGGCACTTGGGAACACTTCTAAGAAGATGAGAGCATTGATTTGTTTAGGCACAGGCTGTTGGGGCCAACAGATCCTGAAAGAATAAATTGGGCTAGAATAAGAATAACTCTTGCTTGGTAGAAACTCACTGCTGCCCCAGAGGCCACTACTGGATGGCAGATAACAGCTTCCTAGCATTGCTGTTAATCTTTAATTGGTATTTGATTTGATTTAACATGATCTTCTGCTTGTAAAACACCTTGAGATGTTTCTGTGTGTGAGTGTGTCCCGGAAATGCTGGTTTATTGTATTAACAAGTCTCAGCCTGAACATAAAGGGAGATAATTAGAAACTGCAAAGTCCCTTGACGTGCACGAGGCAGCCAAAAGCTCTTGGGAAAACAGTTCTTTCAGAAGCTTTCGTGTACCAGGAAAGCTAAAGCTGGCATAGCCACCCCCGTGGGAAGGAGAGGCTAGTGGGGTCACTCCATTGGCTATTTATAG
This sequence comes from Pseudocheirus occidentalis, assembly GCA_028646575.1. Taxonomy (NCBI): domain Eukaryota; kingdom Metazoa; phylum Chordata; class Mammalia; order Diprotodontia; family Pseudocheiridae; genus Pseudocheirus; species Pseudocheirus occidentalis. Next base: position 70,141,284 of record CM053595.1, on the reverse strand, counting down.
CTCTCCAAGAGCTTTTACCTAGCACTTATGCTCCCGTCAGCTTTAACCACTCAGAGTACTCTCCATCTCTGAAGCCCCTCCTTTTAGTACTGCCTTTGCTTTCTAGTCTAGGGACAAGTTGTGTTCTGAAAGTTTCTAATCAATTTAAAACTTGGAACCCATTTCCTCATAGAAATGGCCTGGTGGAAATTCAATACTCGGGCCTACTGATAAAGGTTCATAATTTAACACTAGTTACCCGAGATCACCTATTTGCCAAACCTGATGAGTTTTTGCCTTTCTTGACCTATCTGCTACATTTGATGCTTTTGACTCTTTTCCTCCTGGAAACCCTTTCCTCTGTACTTTCATATCACTGTTATCTCCTGATTTTCCTCCTGCCTTTTAGACCGCTTTTTCCCAGTCTCCTTTTCTGGTCTCGTTGTCCATATCATGTTCCCTATCTGTGGGTGCTCCCTGAGCTCTTGTCTTAGACGTCCTGTTCTTCTCACTATGCACATGTCCAGTTCTTCGGCTCCTATGGGTTTAATTTTGATTTCTATGTCACTAAATCTCAGATATATATAACTGGTCCCAGTTTTTTTCCCTCAGTTTCTATGCTATATTACTGATTGCATTTCCAGCTCCACTCCCCAGAGACATCTATAACTTAACAAGTCCAAAGCAACTCATTATGGTTTTCCCCAAACCCACCTCTCATCCAAAATTTCCCTTTTTTCTGTAGAAGGTACCATAATTAGTCCAATTTAGCAATCTTGTAATTTTTTATAATAATTTATTTTCCACTTTTCCTTACTCCAAATATCTAATAAGCTTAACAATTTTTTGCCATTTTTACCTCTACAACAGCCCTTGTGTTTGTTTCTCTGTTCATACAGCTGCTAACCTTAGGCCAGCTCTTCATCACTCTCCTAGATTATTACAACGGCTTCCTTATGGGTCCACCTGCCTCAAGTCTTTTCCTATTCCAGTCCATCCTTCATGTTGCTGACAAAGTGATTTTCCTTATGCTCAGATTCTGTCTGTGTCATTCTCCTACTCAGTAAAGTCCAGTGGATGCCTAGCATCTTTAGAATACAGTATAAGTTCTTCCATTCATCTTTAAAAACCCTTCATAACCTCACCTCGATCAATAATTCCAGAATCATTGTGTATTCCTCCCTGTCTCTTATTCTGTGATCCAGATAAACTGGTCTTTTCTGTTTCTCACATAGAACATTCAATCTCCCCCCTCCATGTTTTTATGTTGTCCATTCTCGGGGAGATGTGGTGAACTTGTATTCAGTTTTATGCTTAACTTACGAATTTGGAAAGCAGAGAATAGTGTTGTGACAGGCACCCAGATGGTACAATGGATAGAGTACTGGGCCTGGAGTTCGGCAGATCTGAGTTCAAATTCTACCTTAGCCACTAGCTGTGTGATTCTTGTTAAGTCACTTGGCCTCTGCTTTAGTTTCCTCAACTAATGAATGGAGACAATAATAGCACCTAACTCTCAGGGCTGTTGTGAGGATCAGGTGAGATAATAATCTAATCTCTTAACACAGTGTCGGGTACACAGTAGGCACTTAATAAATGCTTATTTGTTACGGTTTTTTTCCCCTGCCTTGAAATATTGCGAAGTACAATATCTTATGAAATCATAGAATGAAAGCAAGGAGTCACAAGATTGAAGATGTTAACTTGAACAAGTCTTCAGGGGTCAACTAGTCCAACACCCACGTTTTTTACAGGTGAGGAAACAGAACCAGAGATGTTAAATGATTTGTTTGCCTAAGATCAAAGAGTTACATAATCATTGAAAATTATTTGTTAAATGCCTACTCTTTGTCGGGTACTGGGCTAGTTTCTTAAAGGAGGGATTCTGTGAGAAGGGAGCACACTCTAGGCCCTGGAAGCGGGAAGGGATTTAGCCCATCTAGTCTAAAGCCTAAGTGTATAGTTTCCACCTGTATACAATTAGGCTTTAGACTTAATGGGCTAAATCCCTGCCAGCTCTAATATTTTACGACTTTGTTTTCATAGGCTAAGTAGTAGTGTTCCTGTGTTAGTGAAAGAAGCCTCCTTCTGGTCTTGCTCTCCCTTCCCCACCTCAGATAAAACATCTGTATTTTAACTGAGGCCTTTGGATAGAACAGCTCTAATTTTGTTATCTAATCCAATACAGAGAGGAGAGAGACAGAGATGGAGACATGGACAGAGAAATATCATAATATAATGGTAGGGATTTTAGTTTAGATAGCAGAAGAGTCTTGCTGCTCTGTATAACTAAATGAGAGGTAGTTCGGGGTAGGTACTAGCATCTGGAAACGCTCATATCACGTTGTTTTAAAAGCCATTTGCTCGTTACAGATCTAGATTTTCCTCTGTGATTGAGTCAGGATGGAGCCATGTTCCGTTATATGGAGAAGATCTATCCTTAATAGGAAGTTCCTCCATTGAAAGGTCAAGGCTATGTTTATTACCCAGGACTACTTTCTTGTCTTTCATTTTTTGAAAGATGTCCAAAGATCCCTGATAGAGGTCCTCCTAGCATTTTATAGGTGAGGGCCTCCAGCGGAGGACTTGAGCTCTCTGAAAGGTTTTTACTTTTCTTTGTCTTCAGCACTTAGCACATTGCCTGGCACATTGTAACACCTAAATGTTTATTGTCTTACTAGTGACTAAGAGATTTGTAGGTGCAAAGAAAGTAAAGTGAGTAACTGGAAAAGATGGAGAGGAGAAAAGCTATGAACCTCCCAACAACTACAGGCTGCCCACCCCTGACTTTTAACATCAGCACAAAGTGAATATGATGAATTCAGCTGTTAACACCTGGGAGGGGAGGAGGCTTACAAAGCAGTTGCTGTTTGGTTTAGAGTCCACATATGGCTGATGCTACGTGCTTCAAGATGATAAAGGTGACATAATTAAAGTGTATTTTTATAGTCTCATCTCCTGATTTTGCCTTTATCAAGTTGATTTAGAAATGTCTTATGACCAAAAGGCCGAAACAATAGTGTCCCTTCCCTATCCTCGCCTCACACCATTCCCTCTTCCCCATCATTTTCCTTGTTGAAGATAGGGTTAGTGAAGAAAGAAGTGACAATACTGAATCAGCTACTTCTTCGAGTCAGAGCAGTTAAACAAGTCATTAGCAGTCCATGGGAGAGCAAGGGTCTTTCAGACAAGACCATTGCCAATGGACTCACGTACTGACAGCACCAACTGCTCATAGCAGCCACCTTAAATGTCTCCTCCTTTTTCAGCAGGTGCTGAATCTACGGAAGGGAATACGCTGTTTTGCCAGCTGTTCCCAAACTTTGCACAGAGATAGAATCCGTTGAGAGAGGCAGCTAATTGGCATCCATGAGAAAGAGGGCTTGGTATGGAAATCTGGCTCCCTAACCTTTTAGTCTGTTATAATGCCCAAGCAAAGGGCTAGCTTTTCTGTTCCCCCTCCTTGAATATAGAATCACTTTGTAATAAGATAGAATTTATGGATATGCTATACAAAATATGATGAAAGGGGCTGGCAGTTTTGAATAGGTCATAGTTATATAGTCTTTCACAGTTACAAAATACTTTCCCATATGCTGCCTCATTTGAACAGCATTTATACTTTGGCAACAGAAAAAGTAAGTGATCGTTATCAGCAATTATCCCCGTATTGCAGGTGAAGGAACTGGAGTTCATAGAGACCAAGTGATTTGTCCAAGGTCACTCAGCTAGTTAGTTGTAAACTAGAACCAGAATCCAGGTTTGCAGGCCCGTAGTTCAATGTTCTTTCCACCGTACTATGATGGTATCCAATATTATTTTCAAGTAATCAAAATCAAAATTTTTGTTTTAAATTTTTTTATTGGAGTATAGATTTAGAGTAGAAAGTAATATTAGAGGTCATCTAATCCAGTCCCCTCACTCTACCATGGCCAGGAGAAATTAATGGATTTGCCCAAAGTCACACGGGTAGTAGTGAATGGCAGAGCTAGGATTAGAAATCAGGCCCTCTGATTTCAAATCCATTATTTTTTTCCAGTGAAACATTTTCCTTTGTATATCACTTTGATTTCCCACTCCATTCTCAGAGAACTGCCTCCTATAAAAAAGAATTTTAAAAAGAGAAGGGAACAAAAGCAATTCAGCCAAGGTAATCAGCAATATAGGCAAGTAGGTGGTTCAGTGGATAAAGTGCTTGACTTGGAGTCAAGAAGACTTATCTCCCTGAGTTCAAATCCAGCCTCAAACACTTATTAGTTGTGTGATCCCAGGCAATTCAATGAAATCTGTTTGCCTCAGTTTCCTCAGCTATAAGATGAGCTGAAGAAGGAAATGGCAAGCTAATCTAATATCTTTGCCAAGAAAATCCCAAGACAGCAGCAAGACTCTTCAATTATCTAAACTAAAATCCCTACCATTATATTAGGATATCTCTCTGTCCATGTCTCTCTGTCTTCCTGTCTTCATCTTTGTCTCTCTCCTCTCTGTATTGGATTAGATAACAAAATTAGAGCTGTTCTATCCAAAGATCCCAATTAAAATACAGATGCTTTATCTGAGGTGGGGTAGGGAAACCAAGACCAGAAGGAGGCTTCTTTCACAAACACAGGAACACTACTGCTTAGCCTATGAAAACAAAGTCATAAAATATTAGAGATGGCAGGAATTTAGCCCATTAAGACCAAAACAAATGAACGACAACAAATAATCAACAGTATATTCAATGGTCCACACCTAAAGTTTCCCATCTCTGCAGAAGAGGAAATGAGAGAGGAAATAGGTATTTTTATTAATCAGATCTAAATAGAAAACAATGTTCAATTCATTAAATGCCATTCTGAGGTCCCAGCTATGGTGTCATGTTGGCATCTTAGGGATTTAGGTTCCACAGAAATTTTGAATCTTAAACCTAACTTAAAGAAACCTAAAGTCCTGAAAGAGTATAAAGTTCTGCTTTGCCCCCTCCTGGTTGCACATCCTTTGAGGTTATCATTATTAACTCTGGGGACACCATTTTAGGAAGAACAAGGAACAAGCCCAGGCAATGACTGGGATGGAATGTTAACTGAAAGCAATGCTATAGAATGATTATTTAAAAGAATTGGGGACAGTGGATGATTTGAGGGATAGGTGTGGGGATAAGCACCATGAAGTATTTGAAGGCTAGTCATGTGGAAGAGAGCTTAAATTTGTTCCACTTGGCCTCAGAGGGCAGATTCAAGAGCAGTGAGTGGCAGTTAACAGAAAGGCAGCTTTCAGTAATGGAAAAGAAGAAGAAAAACTTCCTAATGATTAAGGCTGTTTCCAAGAAGGTCACACTGCCTTGGCAGATGCTGAATTTCCCTTTCTGATAGTCTTCAAGGTGAGGGTGTAGGATGAACTTCTGATAGCTAGTCTAGCTTTGTTTGAGTCTACAAATCTTTAATTTAACTCAAGACCTAGAGACCTCTACTGTGACATTGGGATATATAACAAAGCAGCAGCACAGTGGGAAGGAGAGCAGGATCTCAAAACAAGGAACTATAATATAAAAAAAAAAGAACCATGACTAAAACTGACAATCAAACAACCCCTGATGCCTTAATCAGTTAACAAAGGTAAACTATTGTTGTTGCTTTTGTTGTGATTGTGGTTGTTCAGTCATGACCCCATTTGGGGTTTTCTTAGTAATGATACTGGAACAGTTTGCCATTTCCTTCTCCAGGTCATTTTACAGAAGAGGAAACTGAGACGAACATGGTCAAGTGACTTGCCCACAGTCACATAACTATTGAGTTGCTGAGGCCAGGTTTAAACTCAGGTCTTCCTGACTCCAGACCTGGTGCTCTATCCACTATGGTACTTAGCTTCCCAGGGTACACTGTAGCCACATGTATTGTTTGCAGGCTTTCCTCTCAAACCAAATAAAGCAATGAGTTGCTTTCCACACCAGGAAATCAGTTTCAAGTTTTCATAATGCAACAGGATATAAAGTACACTAGATTTTACTTAAGCATGCCTGGGTTCAAATGTTGGCTACATCACATAACTGTTATATCCACCTCGGACAGGTCACTTAACTCTGGGCCTCTGTTGTTATGAAGAAACATTCTGCAAGTATCAAAACTACATGCATATGAATTATTGTAATATTTAATATTTTGCACTTGTAGGTTTCATTCCTACTTCTTTGCTTTCTGATATCTCCACCCACAAGTGATGGGATATCAGACAGGATATGCAAACAGGAAATCAAAAACATAACTCACAGTGACCCACGCCTCCCACCCACAAGAAATCATCTTCATATTCAGATGCTTATCACCATCTCCTCACAGCATCCATCACCTGCTCCATCAGAAATGTTACCAATTGGGAAATCTTTCCTACTCACTTTTGACCCACAACTGTTTGTTGGAAAGCCTGCCTTCTTTGCTCTTAAAGAGGCGGAATAAAGAACACTTTGATCTCATCTGGGAAAGAAAGCCATCGTGCTATTTTTCTGAGCAGATTTTCCAGGATTCTTTTTTGCACTTATACCATTCAGGAATAGCTTTAGTCTCCAAACCAAAAACATAAGCCCTTGACATGTCTGAGGAAGTCAGGTGGGTAAATACAGAAGTCAGTGGGAAGTTATAAATCATGTATCACAAATGCACATTATGTGATTTGTTGAATAAATTATTAACACCATTCCAAGCCTTGGCACTCACTGGCATATTTACATTTTCTGGGCAATGAAATAAATACTGTCAACCTTGTGTTTCCAATAGGGAAGCTGAGAGAAGCTAAAGAAAGCCGTCCTAATGCACATCTTTGGGAAATTTATCAGGGACTGCGGGGTGTACTGGGGTGGGTATTCTTTGGGGAAAAGCTGGCTTTTGGGATAGTGTTTTCCCAACTGGCTTTCGTTTCCTCTGTTGCTTGCTGCTCATAAACCAGAGCCCAAACAAGACTGCTAATGTAGGATTCTGGTTGAAGATTGAACTGGATAAAAGCATTCTTAGTTATGGTTCCCACAGCTCTTGTTACTGGCTGCTCTATACATATCTGTACCTATATCTACATCTAAACACACAACACATACTTGTAAAATGTAGTCGTGGGTCTGCTCCAATGCTCAAAGTTCTTCAGGTGTTAGCATTGTATAAATAAACATGCACTAATGACTTTACTATTATTGCTGTTCCATAAATTTAACAACATAGAGACAAGAAATGGACCAGTTGTGCCTGGTGCCTGAGTTACAGCTACTAGGGGAAACATTGCTGAAATTTCCCTGGAATCTCAGCTGTAATGATGCTTCATAGTCTTTTTTTGTGTGTGACATTGCTCTAAGGCCCTAGCTTCTGGTCCTCCTGGGAGGGATCCTTTCTCCCCTTATAAAAATCCTTGTTGCAGAATAGACCCAGGGGAAACAAGGTCACCAAAACACAAAGTTTTAGATTTGAAAGAGATTTCAGTGACCATCTACTTTAAACCATGCCTGAAAAAAAATTATGTCAACAATATACCCAACAAGTGACCATCCAGCCATTTCCCAAAGCTCTCAGGGGAGGGGCAACTCACAGCCTCTAGGAGCATTTCATTTCCATTCAGATACCTCTAATTGTTAAATTTTTCCTTATACCAAGGCTAAATTTTCTTCTTTTGAACTCCTACCTATTTTTTTATGTTTTATCCTCTAGGGTCAAACAGAACAAATCTAATTCAGCTTCCATGTGATAGCTCTCAATACTTAAAGACCTCTATCATGTCCCTTTCTAATCATCTCTTGGACCATCTAAAAGTTAGCCTAAGAAAAACATCTCTAGTTCCTTCAGTCTATCTTCATGTGATTGAATAACCCCCATGATTCAGTTCATCTCAGTCCAACAAGCCTTTAATAAATACCTACTTTGTGCCATGCACTGTGATTGACACTGGAGATACAAAGACAAAACAAAACAAGGTCTTCCCTCAAGGAAACTCATTCTATTGGCAGAAACAACATATAGAAATATGTGTAAATATAAAACATGTGTAAAGTATAAAGTTGTTGATATGCACATCTGAGGAATAGATTAGCTGGTTGCCTTTCTCTGGACACTCCCAGTTATGCCCTTCCTATGCTGTGGTACTCAGACCTGAAAGCAGTATTCTAGATGGGCCCTAGGCCTGGGCCATATATTGGAATGTGCCATGCTTAAACTTTGATGATGTTGAAAAGTCAACCAATCTGAACTCCAACCTTGTGGCATGTGGATGTGTTAAGCAATCAGAACAAGTGGTTATCTCTTTTTCCTTTTAAAAATATCATCATAGGGAATATATAGCTTCCCTATGTTACTCATTTCAGTATTAACCTTCTTAGAGATGTGCTTTTGTATAGGGGATAGAGAGGTAGAATGAAAGCCAGGAAGATGAGGGTACAAGTTTCACCTCTGTCATATGTTGACTGTATGACCCTGGGCAAGTTAAGTCACTTATTCTCTCAGCACCCTAGGCAACTGCCAACCATTGCACCCACTCCATTCATAGAGGAAGCTTCCTCATCCAGGAGTTCTTTATATCAATAAAATCCCAGTCCCAGTCCCTATCCCCAACCCTTACTGAGCAATGTTTGGTTATTTTTGTTGTTCTTATTTTTTTCCTATGCCTTGCCTAGACTTCTCTTGTCTTAATCAAAATCAATAGCCTCTTGTTTAATATAAGAGCTCATCAGAATTTTTCTGTGGATCTCCTCCATACTCAAAGCTTAATCAAATCCCTTCCTTGCTAAATACTATTGATTCCTATAGAATTCATCATAGATCCTGTTTTCTATCCCTTTAGATATTTTGAATTATTCTGAATTACTATCACTCCAACAATTTGAGTCCTAGATTTCTAGTCCAAAGACCAAAATGTATGGGTTTGAATCCCAGTTATATTGCTGTGATTTTTTGCCAATAACTTAACCCAGTCCTGGACTCAGTTTCCTTGTCTGTCATATGAGAAAGTTGAACTAGATGTTCTTTCCTCTTCTTTACTGTTTTAACTTTCTAGATGTGTTCATTCCATTTACCCTCTCTATTATAGGTAAGTGTCTTTGGGAGTATTTGTGGGTCTTTCATGTGAAATAAGAACAAGGACTAGTTAAATTGAAGGCATTAAGTAGTCATTTATTAACCAAAACACATGCAAAGAAACCTAGTAGAATTATTGGATTTTCTTTGTTATGAGAGACTTCTTTGAGGGGAAGACTTGTGAGAAAAGAGAACAGGACAACAGAGTAGAGCCTTACACTGAGAAACTGATTCATATTTTATAGAACTACAGAGGTAAAAAAAGGACCACTAAAATATATATAGTCCAATACAATCACTTTATAGGTCATAAAACCAAGGAGATGAGAAATGACTAGCCTAAGGTGACAAAGCTAGCACTCAATTGAGCCAAAATTCTAACTCGGTCCTCCCACTCCACATGCCATACCCTTTTGATTATACTGTTAGTGGCTCCTTATAAATGAGCTAAAAAGATTTACCCAAAGCCATGCTGCCAAGGTTATTGGCTGAGCAGTCATGAACCTAGGTCTCCCTAGGCTTTTTCTATCACATTTACCTCTTAGCCTGTAATAATTAACATACATTCTGACCTATAATATCTTTTGAGTTAGGCCTAGAATTGTTATCTTATTGGTTGATAGGATTAAGGAAAGAACACAATAAGTATATAAAAGAATACCTTTAAACAGTAAACTTTAGAATGAAAGAGACAGATCACTGAAGATTTCAGTGAAGTATGCTTCATAAGGCATTTCTTCTGGGTTTTTTTTTTTCTGTTCCTCCCTTTTGAGAGGTCTAACAGCAGAGCTGTTTATCTCCAGATGAATGTTTAAACACAATGAAAAAGTGCTTATGTGGAATTGTTAGTGGTCTGAAGAGAAGGCGATGGATTGGAAAACAGGAAAAATGTCCCTCTGCTTTAAGAGCAAGAGAAAGATGTGTTTATTCTAATAAAAGCTCAGGTATTCTGGCAGTGGTGTCTGTCATAACCATTAAGATGTGGCAGCCAAGAGAGCAAACCTATGTTAGGCCCTGTTAAGAAAGGTATCGTGCCCAAAAGCTGCATAAAAGACATTATCAAAGAAATGTCTAACTACCAAAGGAGGTAGAAGGATCACAGGGAAGTATCAAGCCATTGAGAGGAAGGAATGATTGAGAGAGCCTATGTGCTGCATTGGTGCCTACATAAGGCTGAAAGTTCTAATGGAAGGACCCTAGAAAGTTAGTTGGAACTTCCATAGACAATATATGGGACTACATGGACGTGCAGTCCTCCATGGAGAACACCCATCTATGAGGTTACATATCTATTGAAGTAACAAATCAAGAATCCAGACTAGATAATCTCCCTGGCCCTTTCTAGCTCTAAGCTCTAAGATCTTAGAATGGGATAAAGATCAGAAAAATAGTATGGGGATATATAGAGAGAATTCTTTGCCTGGGTGGGGTACCACAGGGAAAGGCTTATAGAAGTCAGAGGGCAAATGAGAACCCTAACTATTCAGAAGAAACCCTGGACTAGAAGCAGAAATGGGAGCACTGTAAATGAGAAGTTATGCAGAAACAAACAGTATGACCCATGTGAGTGTCTTTCTTGACAGATAACTTTGGCTCTCATCTCTGCCCCTTTGAGTCAGTTATGTTTAGTCTAACTGACACCTTTGAGTCTTGCTTTGGCACCTCTAGAAAGCCTTCCATAATGTGCTAGGAAAGAATAAAAAAAATTCTTGTTGTGGAGCCAGTTGAATAGTTTCTACCAGAAGCCACCTACCAGGAGTAAGGTCCGTGGGCAAGATGTAGGCTTTCATTATCAACAAAATGAAGATGCAAAATCTGCCAACAGATATGTATGGATCACAGTGGCACCCTGGACAGCTAAAAGGAGCCATTTTCTAAAAAATTCATTGGTTCATTTATTTCATCATTCAACAAACATTTATTGAATACCTAACCATGCAGAGCCTTATGCTGCTAGGTGCTGTGGGATATGTAAAGTTTTGATAGGACATATTCCTTGCTCCTATAGAATTTTCCATCTAAGCAGGCAGGAGACCCAAACACAGAGAACTCTAAGAGTGTGTCATTGTATAAGCTTGTTGGGGAAGTACAAACAAAATTCTAGATGACCTTTGAGTGAGAATGGGTGACCTACAGAGAAGATTAGGAAGACTTCTTGGAAGGTGATAGCATTTCCCCACCCACAATCTTTAAAGCTCTATTCAGATGGCAATTACAACCATTGCCAGGGATGAAGCAGGATCATAAACCTGGGAGGAGATAGTATAGGGGCCAAGGAGAATGCATCTACTAGAGATCAAGGTGAGGCAGGGGTCATCAAGACTTAGATTTTTTTATGAGACTGGGTATTTCTTTGCTTTACATGACAGCATATAATATTTTAAATGCTTTATTAATATTTATTTTTGTTAAGAAACGGATGGGGAAAAAATGGAACCATTTCCTCAATACCACCCTACTCCCTCTAACCTGTATTTTCTCAAGAGTATTTAAAGGATCTTATTGGGGCCACTAGGTGGAACACTGGCCCTAGAGTCAGGAGGACCTGTGTCCAAATCCAGCCTCAGACACTTAGCACTTACTGGCTGTGTGACCTTGGGCAAGTCACTTAACATCAATTCCCCTGCCTTCCCGCCTGCAAAAAGGAAAAAAAAAAAGGAACTTATTGCCTCAATCTACTCCTATTGTCCACAATTTCTTCAATGCTATCAAACCTCCATTTAGAGATTCATTGTTATTAAAGTCCCTACCTAGAATTATCTTTAACAGTGTCAAATCTAGGCTAAAGATGCAGCATGGAACAGTGAAACAAACAATGTATTTGGACTCTAACAATCTGAATTTGAATTGTGATTCTGTCTGTTGAGGCTTATGTGACCTTTGATAAGTCATTTCCTTTCTTTGGGCTTCAGTTATAGAGTTACAATAGAAGATCTATCAGGTTACTTCGAGGACTTCCATTCCATGACTCTGTGTATGTGTGTAAATATGTATTTTCCCATTTACTTGGAATAAGCCAATCAATAGGGGTTTTAGCACATGGGAATTTTCTACTGAGAAGGGCCCTATGAGAATGGGGCTTATTGTTGAGGTACCTCATTCTTCTCAATGTAAAATGTGATTCATTCTGCCCTGAATTCAACTGAAATATGATTGATTCTGTTCTTCTAACTTGGCATTTCCAGAAGGAGAATCAATCAAACCTGAAATTATAAGCAACGTGTGTGTATCAACAAAGTGGAAATGTTTCTGGTGGAATTTCCAAAGCAATGTGTTTTCAGTCTTTCTTTGCTGTTTTGAGAGGAACTGAGGCGAGGAGGGAGAAGAAAAAAGAAAAGGGGGCTTTGAATATTCACTTTCTTCAGCTGTAGGAAATTAGAATCATATAATTACTGGCTTTAGAACTAGAAGAAGCCACAGAGATGCTCTAGTCCAACCCCTCCATTTTGTAAATGATGAAGCAGTCCCTTGGAGAGGTGATTTGCCTGAGGCCTCAGAGTTATCAAGGAGCTGAGCTAAAATTCAGGTTTTCTTATGCCAAATCTCCAGTGTAAAATTTGATTAGGCAGCCTTACTGCTTCCCCTGCAGTTTGGAATTTTTCATGGGGCCTCTGCCTCCCACTCAGGTTGAATTCAGCCTCCTTCCCTGTCACAGGCTTCCTGATGACAGGACTCTGAATTCTTCCCTTTTCCTAGTTGCTTCTTTTCCCTCCCACTTTTTGGAGGGGGGAAGGCAGGGCATTTGAGGTTAAGTGACTTGCCCAAGGTCACACAGCTAGTAAGTGTTAAGTCTCTGAGGCCGGATTTGAACTCAGGTCCTCCTGACTCCAGGGCCAGTGCTCTGTTCCCTGTGCCAGCTAGCGCCCCTTGCTAATTGCTTCTGCAAGGATCTTGGAGACCTTTTTTAATCCCAAGAACAAAGGACATTAGCAGTATTTGTTTCTAAGCTTCAACATGCCCCCATGCAATGATATCCCCCCTCTCACTTATACCTCCTTCTCCTCTGATATTGCTACCACCCTGGTGCAGGCCCTCCTCACCTCGCCCTTGGATTGTTGCAATAGCCTACTATGCTGCTTGGTCTGACTGCCACAAATTTCTTACCATCCCACTCCATCCACCCTTCCATTGTCAAAATTATCTTCCTGAAGCATAGTTCTGACCGTGTCATTTCCCTGCTTAGTTAACTCCAGTGGTTCCATGTCACCTCTATATTAAATATAAAGTCCTCTAATTGGCATTCAGATTCCTTAGTAACCTAGTGGTCTCTCCCCTTCCTTTCTGCTCTTCTTACCCATTACATGCCCACATGTAATCTGAGATCCAATTCATATTGGCTTCCTTGTTCCTGGAAGAAGACTCTCCATCTCATGACTCCAGACATTTTCACTGACTGTCCTCCATGCCTAGAATTCTCCTTCCTCATCTCAACTCCTGGCTTCCTTCAAGTCTTATCTAAAATCCCCAAGTCTATACAAAGCCTTTCCCCATCCCTCAATTCTAGTGTCTTTCCTCTATTGATGACTTTCATTTTATCCTTTACTTAGCTTGTTTGTTTACAAGTTGTCTCCCCCATTAAACTGGGAGCTCCTCAAGAGAAGAGTCTGTCTTTTGCTTTTCTTCAAATCCCCAATGCTTAGCACATGCCTGGCACATAGTAGGTACTTAATAAATGTTTATTTTCCAACTGAGTAGCTGGTGCTGAGAATGTCCTGGGGCCTCTTCTTAAGCCTGGAAAACAGACCATCAGCAGTATTTGTTTCTAAGCCTCAGCATAGTGCCCACTGAGGACTGAGCGTGCTACCCTGTTCCCTGAGGCAAGAAGAGTTGTGTTGGGCTGGTTTTGCCTGACGTGTGCTCTTTCACTCCTGCTCCCACTGTGAGGTCACAGCCAGGTGCCGTTGCCGTGGTAACTTTACAGGACCGATTAGCTACTCCCTGGGCATCTGTTTACTGTGTGTTCTAGACTAGATCTCTTTGTGTTTTTCTGCTTCCTTTCTTTAGGGATAAACCATAGAAAATTGGATTTCCTTAAGGCAGGTGATGGATAAGTTGCTGATCAAAATTGAAAAAAAAAATCCCCTTTCTCTTAATCCATCCCTCTCTTTTCTCCATCTGCCTTTTAATTTTTAGTGGAGGCAGCTCATAAACAGCTATGCAAGGAATAATGGGTGGTTTTTATATTCCAGTCCTTAGCCCAGTGCTTTGCACATAATAGTCATTTAATAAATGCTAGTTTGACTGGATTCAGAATAGGTACAAGGGACTGGGCATTAAGGGCAGTACAACCTCTCCTTATGAGAACCCCCACTGCTTTAGCTCTCTGTACTGGGGGAAGAAGATGGATAGTCAGATCTTTGGTTCTTTGCCCTTATATCCTATCTACCAGAAATGGGAAGTTTGGGAGATTTGGGGTATAGATGAGAATTAAAATATATTAATTTGAATCCTAGCTTGTGCAATATTGGGGGTGGGGGATCATGTTAGGGGGAGTCATCTCACACCTATGGGACTCAGTTTCCTTATTTGTAAAATGAGGGAGTTGAATAGATGATCCCTTATGGTCTCTCAGCTCTGACATTCTATGATCCTACAATTCTGGGCCCTCTGAGAGAGGGCCGTCATCAGTCTGGATGTGGACAAGTCCATTCCTTATTCATTTCAGATAGGGGCCTCTCATTATAATGTATTGATTGTGAGATTTTTGTTGCCATTTTAAAATATTGGATGATTTTAACAAAAGTATTTCAGAATTACCTTTCAGCTTATGTTTTCATATGTATCTTAAGCTTCATCCCAAAATGGAGGTTCTGATCCATAATTCTTAAGGTTAATATTCTTTATGAAATCATTTTGTCTACGTCGCTCCACCTTCTTATTTTAAACCTGAGCACATCAAGATCTAAGTTAATCGTTTTGCCAAAAATCATACAACTTGTTTGTGATAAAGTTGGAATTTGAACCCAGATTTTCTGATTCCAGATACAGTGTCAATTTTACTGTACCCCAATGCCAGTGTTCATCCCATTCCCCAAGTGCTCTATTATCTTTTCTGTTCCTCTTTCCTTAGGCCCCACTACCCTGTACACCTGGAAGGCCTTTCAGTGCTCATATCTACCTGTTAAAATTCTACCCATGCTTCAAGACTCAGTTCAAATCCCACTGTGTCTAAGAAATTTTGCTTTATTTCCCCTGCTAGAAGTGGAGGGGGTAGGGAAATATCCCAGCACTTTGTACTTCTCTCATACATTTACAATATTTAATTAATAGCACCTACGTCCAAGAGTTCTTGTAAGGACCAAATGAGATACTAATTGTAAAGTGCTTATCAAGGACCTGTTAGCTATTACTATTATTTAATTATACTATTATTTATGTATATATGTTTACCCTGCCCCAATAGTGAATTTAACCTCCTTGAGGGAAGGGACCACATCCTATCCATATTTAAATTCCCTACAACACATAGCACAGAGTCTTCCAAATAGTAGGTGCTTAGTAAATGTCTATTGAATTTATTCTTTCCTGTGAAGCTAAGAGAGATGTATAGATAAAGCCATTCTTGTCATAGAGAAAAGATTTAAAAGAAAAACAGGACTTTAGACTTTAGATAGGCTTTCCAGGATTGCAGAAAGTGCCCTCAAGAAGGTAAGTCAGAGCCAAATGCATCTCGTGATGTTGCAGAATGACATCCATTTGTGTCTGTTACAGACACTAATGGAGTTCAATATCCCATTCACCCAGAACATCTCTTCCTACTCTTGATAAAGGTCTATCTAAAGGGAAGGCAGGGGTGGGTAGACACATTGTACACAGAAGCAAATGGAACTCTAGGCTTGTGTGACTTCATGATGGAAGGACCAGTTCCTGGAACACAGTGGTCACCTTCATGTTGTTGTTAATGAATACTTGGTCATTGACATAATAAAACCCATTTCATCAGAATATTTCAGAAATTGGCTACTGGAAGTAAAAGAGCCCTTTTATTAGAGTCAAAAGATCTGTGTTTGAATCCTAGCTCTTCTACTTACTCTCTGTCATGTTGATTAAATTACTTTCTCTGGGGATCAGTTTTCTCGTCTATAAAATGGGAGGCTTTGATCTTTAATATCCCTATTAATTCTAAATCCGATGAGATTATGATAACTTGAATTTTCTGACTTAAACAAGAGACTGATGATTTCTTCTAATTTTTAACCCTCACTATTAAAAATATCAAAATATTTACATGTTGTTGAGGTAAAAATATACCTAATGGTACAGATAACATGTTCTTGGTAGTTCAGCTTATGACATATCAATGTATTCATTAATTAACTATTAATTACATTATATATAGACAGATAGATGATAGATAGAGAGATACATACATATATACATACATACATACACACACATACATACATACTCTGGTATTACCCATTAAATATTCTCTTTCTAGAGAAAAATTATGAAGTTATTTGTGAGTTTAACTTTGTTGACAAACAAACAGCAAAGCCAAAAGATCCTAGGAGTACTGACATGTCCATGGTATGGAAGATTCACTAGCTAGTGGAAGATTCATTGCATATTATTATTTCTTTTTAATTTAAGAAAAGGAAATCTCAAAATGTCTTCATTGCCACTCCTGCCTTAGTAAGTCATTGCATATGATTGAATCATTATTTGATGATTTTCAGGTCTGCTGAAAAGCCCGGTGAACAAGACAGCCCTCACATTGATTGCAGTGAGCTCCTGTGTCCTGGCCATGGTGTGTGGGAATCAGCTGTCTTGCCCCTTGACTGTGAAGGTGACGCTTCATGTGCCAGAGCATTTCATTGCAGATGGTAAGAGCCAAAAGCAGTGAGTACTTAAGGCAGCCACAGTATCCTGAACCCCCATAACACCTTTCAGCTAAGAGTAGTTAAGTGTTCTCTATGTGTGACCCGATCTTGAGATTACAATTCACAAAAAAAGGAACTGCCTTAATTGATTCTGAACAATCTAAGCCTCTTTAATGCAAAGCCATTCATTGAAAAATGTGTGATTAGAATTATAGAACATCAGAGCTGCAAATGACTTTAGAAAAAATAGAATGTTAGGCCACAGGACATGGAATGCCAAGCTTAGAAGTGACCTTAGAGCTTGGAATGTAAGAACAAAGAATGTCAGAGCTAGATGGGGACCTTGGTTTGAATTATTAGCTTACTTTTTTTTATAATGTTTTAAGGTTTGTAAAGTTTTTTTAATTTATAATTTATTTATGTAAAGTTCTTTCTTCGGAATACAGTGAGGCTTATAGTGTGTGTAGTCAGTCTTGCCATTACACAAGTGAGGAAACAGGGTCAGGTGTGACTTGCCCATACTTGCCATGATAAGAAATGTCAGACATGACTTGAAGTCATTCCTTCTGACTCCAATCCCATTGGAGTTGTGCTGGTGGTTTGGTTTGGTTCGGTTTTATGCTCCTTATGTCATATTACCTTAAGAACCTCGGTTCAAATTCTCAGCCATCACTTAATTTCTTGATGCATCAGGTTCTTCATCTATTAAATGAGGAGATTGGAATAGATCTGTGGTTCTTGAAGTCTCTAAATTGGGGGTGTGTGATATTTTGGCAATTGTATCGCAATGTAATTGATTTCCTTTGCAATCCTATTAATTTTATTTTGAGCATTTAAAGACAATATTTTGAGGTGTTGATAGGTTTTATGAGACTGCCCAAAGGGGCTAGGACACAGAAAAGGTAAAGAATACCTGGACTGGCTTATTTCTAATAGCTGATCATCTATAAATCTGCATGATCTGAAGAACCTATGAATGTTAGATTTGGGAGGGACCTTGGAGATTAAGTTCTCGTTGGACAAATAAAGAAACTGATGATTTGGACTAGATTTTATATTCTGTATTACCGTTAAAGGGTATGGTAAGGAAACAAATAATGGAAACAAGATTATTAATTATTAAATATTTAGTAATTATTAAGCTACTTCTGAATAAATAGATTTAAAGCAATTTTCAAGTTTCTCTTTGCAAACCCAATGAGGGGATTCCATTTGCTAACATGTTCATGTGCTCAATAAAGCAGATCCCCTAGAGCAGTGGTTCTCGACCTGTAAGTTGTGACCCCTTTGGAGGTAGAACGACCCTTTCACACAGGTGGCCTAAGACCATGGGAAAACACATATTTCCAATGGTCTTACGAATGGAGACACAGCTCCTCTGTCTGTCTCCAGGCAGCTCTGCCCACATGTTGATACATCCACATACAAGTATTAAAGGGGTGGCAGCATTAGGAAGATTGAGAACCACTGCCCTAGACACTTGTGTTGGGCAACCTCTTTATTAATCTAGTTAGGATTTCTCGAAAGGAATAAGACTGTATTTCCTTTAAAAAGTATATATTTTAAAAATGCGTTTCTTTCTAAAGTAGCATCCCAAATGCTCTCACACTTCCTGTCAGCTGCTTTGCTCCCATTAGCACCACTGCATTATTGAAAAGATATGCTTTGATACTGACTTCCCTGAAATTTATAGGATTTGGAGTTTAGAGAGCATCTAGCTGGGACTTCTCATTGGCTGCTTCCAAAGCATCCAATTAGAATTTTGAAAATATAAATAAATTATCATTACAGTGCTAAGGGACTGTCATGTTGTCTAAGAAATGACAAAGAAGGAACAGAAGTAGTGGGTAACCAGAAAATAGATTTTAACCACCTCTCCTGAAAACACTGGAGGTCAAGGTAAGCAAGGGTCTTAAACTAAGAAGACCCATCAGGGTTTGAGAAAGTCAGAGCAAAAGTATAAGTTAGCGGGTCTGACACAGTGTCATAAGTTTAGGTAATAAAGCAAGTGGAAGGAGTGTACTATTAATTGAACTTTCCAAAGTTGGAGGGGCCTCAGTGGTCATTTAGATGACCCAGTAGAGAGAGTGCCAGAGCTGGAATCAGGAAGATAAGTTCCTATGAAATCCTGTCTCTGATACCCACCAGCTATGTGACTAGCAAGTGACTTAACCTCTGTCTGCCTCTATTACCTTATCTGTAAAATGGGGAAAATAATTGCACCCTCCTCTCATGATTGTTGTGAAGACAAAATAGGATAATGTTTGAAAGTGCTCAGCACAGTGCCCACACATAATAGGTGCCTTCTAAATGCTTCTTTTTTTCCTTTCCCATCTCTATTTGCCCTCGTGGCATCTGAATCCTTCTGTTGTCACTCTTCCTCTTCCTTCCCATCCCCCCCTACCCCACACCCAAAAAGCTTAGATTTAATCTGCTTTGGGAAAGAGAGAATACTCCTGGGCAGTCTTAAGCAATAGCCAGGAAGGCTGATGCCATCTAGCTGAGGAATTGGAACTGACTGAATAATGGGTCTCGTCTGCAGGAAGAAAATGAAATTTGCCCTCATGTTAGAGAAAAGTTGCACTTGATACTTACTGCACAGTACATAGAAAAGGTCAGCGAAACACAACACTCTTTTAGAGCCAAGCTGGCAATAACAATAAATACTGATGCCAGCTCCTGTCCAGTTTTTTGGCTGTTCTTCCCTCCCCCCATTCCTCCCCAGTCCTGCTGCTCTTGTCTGGGATGCCAGTGATTTCATATGATCTGACTGCGTGAGTACGTAGTTCCTGGGTGAATCTCCCCTGTCTCATCCACACACTCCCAATTCCTTATACTCCAGATAGTCAATAAATCAACAAACATTTATTTAGTTCCTACTCAGCACCAGGCATGTGCTAAATGAAACCATTCCTGTTCTCAAGGATCTTACGTTACCAGGAGCTTCATAGCCAAGGGAGAAAAGCACTGGCCTAGAAGGAGAAGACCTGAGTTTAAGTTCTAGATGTCAGCATCTCCCCTCCCCCACCTTAATCTGTGACTTTAGATGAGGAAGAATTCACCAAAACATGTTCTGTACCTGAGATTTAGAGTCAGAGAACTTCATTCTCAATTCCGAAGCTTGACAGATGCATAGTTGGGCAAATCATCTACCCTCTCCAAGTCTCTCTCGCCAGGAGGAAGCAAGCACATTTTATTTGAAATGAAGAAGACCTGGTTTTAAATCCACCCTCAGACACTTGCCATATCATACAAGGCAAGTAATTCAATGTCTGTGTACCTCAGTTTCCTCATCATAAAACAAAGAAGTTAGATTCAACATCCCCTTTTAGCTTTAAATCTGTGATCCTAAGGTCATCTATAAAGTGAAATGGTCAAACAAGATGATCTCCATATTCCTTCTTGCTTTAAAATCTATAATTCACTAGCTCTGATTCTAATTCCTTCCTCTCTACTACTCCTCTGCTATGACTCTCTGGATTTAATGTTGGATGGATGAATGAATGAACAAGCAAATGAACTCCAGTTTGACCAAGATATAAGATTTACATATGGGTGTCTTAAAATACAATATTGAAGACGTTTCTGTTTTTCTTAGGAAGAATGTGTACAAATTGCATCTAACTAACTTGTCAGAAAGGTATGTGTGTTGTGGGGAGTTTGGGAGCAGGGAAAGTGCCCAGGATGATGAATCGGAAGAGCAATTGAAAAGAGCTACAGATGTTAAGTGTAGAGAAAAGAAGTCTTGAGGGCAGCAATACTTTTCAAGTCTTTGAAAAGCTGTCATGGGAAAGAGGGATTCAATAGACTTGGTCTGCTTGACCACACAGGGGACGACTCAGGGTGATGTGCAGAAGCTTCAGAGAGGCTTGATACAAGGAAAAATGATCAAAAAATTAGAGCTGCCAAAGAAATGGAAAGAGCTGCCTTGGGAGGTGGTGGCATCCTCCTCTCTGAAGGTCTTCAGACATCAACTGGATTACTGTTTGTTGGAGTAGTCACAGAGGAGATTCCTGTCTAGGAGCTGTTTGAATTCTATGGCCCCTAAAGTCCCTTCCAGCATGAAGATTCTGGGATTCTCTGCTATCTACTTCTCCCTGATCATAGGCGTAAGGAATATGGCTTTTAACTGTGGTGCTTTAAGAATTTTATAATGTGCTTTTTTTCCTTCTATTTTTAAAGGAAGTGGCCATCCATTACCTTGGTGGAAAGCTACAGTGTACTATGATTTTTTTTTTTACTAAAAACATTTGGTGATTCATTGTTACCTCTGTACCATCCGTTGTTAGAAACAGGCCTCATGACTCTCCTCCTCTGCACCTCTGTTCACGTCATTGACTATACCTGAAATTCCTCCTTCTCTAACCTCTGCTCATTGTCATTTTATCATTTAGTAGTATTCAAAACTATCTCAAGTGCCACTTTCTCCACAGAGTCTTTCCTGATCACAACATATCAGAATTAGTCTCTATTACCTCTTAACTTTAATAATAATTTGTCTTGATTTTTTAAACTCATTATATTACTTTGTATTATTGTAATGTGTAAAGATTTTTTTCTACCATATCCCTCATCATTAGACTCCATTGGCGTAGGGAACATTTCTCATTCTCATTTGAATACTCCACAATGATGGGCAGAGGTCCTAGTTGGTAGTTGGGACTTAGGATTCAATTTAGATAAAGAGCAAACATTCATTAAACAGCAAAAGCAAGGCACTGTGCTATGTAAGGTAGATGCAAAGATGAAAAATAAATGTAGTCCTGCCTTTAAGGAGGTTATATTCAACTAGAATCATAAAATTTTTAGGAAAGAAAGAATTTTATTTATAACATAGAAGAGGGTTCAGCAAACTATGGCCCATGGACCAAATTCAAGTCACTGCCTGTTGTTGAATAACATGAGCTAAGAATGTTTCTTTTTTACATTTCTAATTAAGTTTAATTGTATCTTAAAATGTTAAAAAAAAAAAGAGAAAAAAAAAAAACATTCTTAGCTCTTGCATGGTACAAAAACAAACTATAGCCTAGATTTGGCCCCCAGGCTGTAGTTTGCTAATCCTGGACATAGAATGTTAGAGCATAAAATGTAGAGTCTTGAAACTTGAAGAGACCTTAGAAACCATCTAGTCCCCCTCTTCCATTTTATAACTGGGAAACTGAGGCTCAGAGAGATATAGTTTCTCAGAATTGGAAGGAATTTTAGGAATTGCTTAATTCCATTCTTATCAGAAACAGTAATCTGGTTTAAAACATTCAACTTTGCCTAGGGTCACAAAGTGAGTTAATAATACAGGCTCAATAAATGTTTGTCAGATGAACAATAAAGATTTGTGTATTGAACAAATAAATGGATGAGGTTGTTGACTGTCCCAAAGAGATAAGTCAAGCAGATACAGCACAATATAGTGGAAAGAATCCTGGATTTTCAGTTAGAAGACCTGGATTTGCATCATAGGTCTGTTACTGATAACCTACTCGACCTTAGGAACATCATTTACCATCTCTAGGCCTCAGTTGCATTTGTAAAATGAGAGGATTGGACCAGATTATCTACAGGGCTCCATTATGATTTGAAATATCATAATCTATAATCTATCCTTGATTTTCTTTTTCTTTTGTCTATACCTATATTTTCATTGGTGTAAGGAGCTCCTGACAGAAGAAAGCCCCTTAACCTATAAGATCAATACCTGTTCTTCAATTTATAATCTTAGAGGTTATGTGGCAATACTGGGAAGCTAAGAGATTTGAAGAGCATCACACAGATAGTCTTGGTCCCATAATGCACTTGAACCCAGATCCTCCTGACCCTCAAACTGGCTTTTTATTGACTTTACCATGTTGTTTCTCCAATCTGTGTTGGAGCCAGGAAATGACCTTTGAGCAGCCCTGATCTCAGCTGTTGGCTCCCTTACTTCAAGACCCCTCCCTACTTCCCCAAAGATAGGAGAGTCCTACTGAACGCAATATAGTGCTTCAATGTGAAAATGAAACTACTTTAGTCCCAGAGTGCTGGAAAGAAGGGAAAATATAAATTAAACTGAGATCCAGAACACCCAAGGGGAGGTGGCAATGAAATACCAATAAACCAGATTAATATGCTGAAATCAGGGAAAATAGGATGAACTCCAACCCACACTTAATGACTATGCACACGTGAGGGTGTAGGGAGAAGGGGAGGAAAGGTTTCTGTTGGAATTAAAATGAGATCAGTAATGAAACTGGAAATATAATTATAAACTGTGAAAACTTTTTCCCCTCCTCTTTTCCCCGTATACTTAATGGGCAACATGTTCAACGACACCCAGGAGTGGGTGCCAGAGGCTGGTGGAAATCACTGAAGTGATATCAGTTTTCCTAAAACCTTTTCATTAGGGGCTCCTGGCCCCCTAGACTTCAGAAGGAAAACTGCTTCAAGCCATTGCTTCCTTAAATAACAATCAATCCCCAGGTTAAAAAGAGCAGAGAAAAATGCTCTGCCAGCAGAATCTTCTCGAGCATTTAAGGCCAGCTCCACATCCAGTTGGGTTGGAATTTTTAATGACACTCTATGCTGAGATGCCGGCTTGGCTTCATCCCAGGATGAATTGTTACTAATTTCACTCCTTAACAAAAGGGGATAACTGAGTTTGACGTCCAAAATTGGAGACTAATTTGTCTGTTTTGATAGCAGATTGCGTCCAGAAATATGTTCCCAGGAACCGGGGGTGGAGGGCTGTGAGGGGTGGGAGAGCTTAATTTCCTCTTGTTAATAATTCCATCCTGCTGTTGTGAGCTCTCTGCCATCTTGGCTTTCAGGGATGGGAAGGGGAGTGTGGCAAGGGGGTGGGAGGAGGCTCAGGAAGGTGGAATGATTCAGAGTTAGATATGCTCCCCCCTTCCCTTGCTGCTATTCTAGAGGAATTAGGCTTCTTCCTTCCCCCCAACCCTATTTTAGGGTAGTTGACACCCCCAAAAATAAAATAAAAGAGAGGAAAAGGAAATAAAAGGACTATATGACCTAGAACTAGAAAGAACCTAAGAAATGATCTAGTCCCCCACACTCTTCATTTTACAGATGAAGAAACAGAGGTTGCAAAAGTTACCTTTCTCAAGGTTGTAGAGTAATAATATATATAAGTTCAAACATCTGACTATGAGTTTGGTAGGTATGGATTATGGTTGCACTAAGTAATAAGCAAAAGTGTTCCTGGGATAGTGCCGCCGTGTTAGGGAATATCCAGCCTGGCCTATCACACTTAATAACAATAACTTTTATATTTATAGTATTTTATACTTATAAAACAATTTTTCACATACTTTCTCACAGAAACTGCACAGTACTGTGACATAGGTGAGGCAGTTATGAGTGTCCCTATTTTACAGATAAGGCCAGTATCATTGGATCCAACAGTATGCACTGGGGAATATGAAGACTGGAAAGGTAGGAGGGGATTAGGTTATGAAAGTCTTTGAATGCCAAACAGAGCATTTTGTATTTGCTCTTGGAGGTGAAAAGAAACAACATATCAAAAGCACTTTGCAAACCCTAAAGCTGTATAAATAGTAGCTGGTATTATTATACAGTTTAATTTTAGGATCATAGGGTTTAGATATCCAGTGGCTGGCACAGTGCTAACATATTAATAAATGTTTGTTAATTGACTGTTGAAGCCAACCTCCTCATTTTATAGAGGAAATCAAAGGCTAGATCTCATGCAGGTAATAAGGAACATAGCCAGAACTTGAACCTAGCTCTTCTGATATAAAATGCATTGAACTCTACATTATACAAATCCAAGTACCCTTTCTGTGTAATAAAACCAGTAACAGACAGTAATATCTGACATTTATCTGGAGCTGTGTTTACAGAGTACTTTGTAATTATTCTCTCATTTGGGCCTTCTGACTGCCCTAGTTTAGTAATCCAGCTATCATTTCCCCAATTTTACAGATGTGGAAACTGAGTTAGGTTAAATGGTTTGGAGAAGCAAGATTTAAAATTAGGTCTTCCTGACTCCAAGTCCAGCCCTGTATCCCCAACCCCATGCCATCTCTGTGCAGCTAAAAAAAAAAAAGCCTCTTTATACATCAGAAAAGTTGCTCTTAGAAGGTAAAATGTCCTTCCTCTGAGACCTTGTGCTCTCAAGACTAACCTGATCAAAAGGAACCAGCTTAGAACCTGGGTCTCCTTGGTTAAGAGTTATATTCTCTCCTCTTCTCTGCAGACTTTCCCACCTTGGGATACTAAAGGAAGTGTCCCAGGGGATCCTAGGAAACTTGGCTTCTAGCAAATGACCAGATGAGAAGCAGGAACAAGAGGCTGAAGAAAAACAAACAAGGATGATCAGGGATAGGGCTGGCAATTAAAACCTGCTCATCACCGACTTCTTGCTCTGCATGTGTTGGAGTTGGTGTTTGGCTCTTCTCCCCGGTCTCCCCTCAGAACAATTAGAGCCAAGTCTGTACAGCTGTTCAATCTGTGATCTGCAGGGTAACAGCAAATTTCCACCTTCAGCACTGCCAAGGAGCTGTCTCCTTCACCCAGGCCTCTGGAGGGTTAGCCTGCCTAGAGCCAGTGAACTCGACTGAATCTGGTTCTCTCCCATCCCTCATATCCTTAGGAGATGATCCATGTCAGTCTCCTTCCTATGAGAGTGATTATATTCTCATCATTCAGCACCCTACCTATACTGAAGTGAGGAACAGAGACATACCTCCCAGTCTACATTTTTTAGGAAAGACAGTGACAGAGATCCAGAGAGAAGGAGAGACAGAGAGACAGAAAGAGAGAGAGAGAGAAAGAAAGAGAGAAATTGAGAGAGAGAGAGAAGGAGGAAGGAAGAAAAAAAAACAACTCTTTATAGAACACACATCCTTAGGACCTTTAGAAAGCCTTCCTGAATGGCAATTATTAGCAGGAGATGTCACTGCTCTCTCTGCACAGAATTAATTCACCAAATCACAGAACGCAGCTCGGTCCTAAAGACTCAAGCCTTTTAAGTATTATTTAGAGTGACATTTAAAAGTGAGTTTATATGGGGAGGGGGAAGAACTCACTGCCACCTCGGAGGTGATGTCCCCTGTGTGTATGCGATGCTGCTTCCTGAAGCCTCCATGGGGTGGCCATTTCCTGTAAGGCATTATTTAAAATGCAGAGTTAACACTGGCCTGCAGAGGCACCTGGTGTGAAGGAAGAGAGGCAAGAAAAGGTTCAGCATAAAGGAACAGCCTTCTGAAGACTTACTGTGAAATATTGTATCCATTTAAAATGCTAGCTTTTACAACCTCGAGAGGAAGGCAGACTGATGATGGAAAAGGAGTTTGAGGTGGAAGGAGTGCGCTTGCAGCAGTGGAAAGATAAATAAACTTGGAACTGAGAGTCATGGGTTCTAGTCCTGACTTTGCCTTTAATTATTGGTAATGACCCAGGCAAATTATTCCATTTTTCTGGGCTTTGTTTTCCTGTTTGTCAGATGATAAGGTTGGTCTCAATGGTCTCAAGGTTTCCTTTGGAAATTATATCTCTGTTATCAGGGGCCTTTTACATCTGCACACTTAGTTTTTTAATCCTTCTCAGCCCTGGGTCACCCCAGGATGAACAATCTATGCTTTCAAATGCATTATAGTTCTTTCTTCCGTTCTGCGTTCTCACATTAAAATATTGTGTTTTATAGGCCTTTCTACCTCCATGATTCTAGGGTGTCTAACTTTTTATGTTCTAAAATTATGTGATTCTCAGTATACAATACTAGTAAGGCACAATCTATGCCATCCCTACACAATACATGTAGTATGGCTTATCCCTCTACAAAATTATAAAATTGGTCAAATATCTTCCTAGGCCACCCAGTTATCCTTCATGGTTTCCTTCAGTGTCTGCATCTCCTTTCCACCCATTCTGGGCTCTGAATGGGATCCTGTTCTTTTCTTGCTCTCCATTAGGTACCTGAGGATGCTTACATACAATGAGGTTCACACTAAATGATGAGTGGCAATTTGCATCTTAGCAGGGACTTGGTCCTTAACCCAGACTCACAAAGCACCAGTGGTGACACAGAACATTTTATAGAGAGGAAAAAGGTAAAAAAAAAAAAAAAAGAAAAAGAAAAAAAAAGAAAGATAAGGAAGGAGGAAAAAACAACCAATAATAGTTCTTTATAGAACACACATCCTTAAGACCTTCAGAAAGCTGCCTGGGTGTCAGACAACCTAGGTTCAAATTTATTCTCTATGATTCTGAGGAAGTTACTTTTCTGTGCCTTACTAACTTCATCTTTAAAATGAGGGAGTTGATTAGATGACATCCCAAATTCCTTCTAACTCCAAATCTGAGGTCTTATTACCTTGAAGGCCCCTTTTTGAAATTCTCTGATCCCTTCTAGGTCTGAGGCTTTGTGACCCTATGGCGGAATTCAATTAATGATATAGAGAGTATGGAGTGAGGCTGGGGTGGGAGTAACTTTCAACCAGGGTCTCCACCCAAAGTCTATCTACTCACACTGCTTAGATGCTGCCTCTACATGAGGCTAGTTCTGAATATGTTGTCCATTAATGCATAGATTATAGGGATAAGGGGTAAACATAGTCCTTTTACCTGAAGAAGATGGCACCCTCTCTGTCACTTATAGATTTAGTGAGTATCCTAGACAGGTAAAGGGCCTTACACAGGGTCACAAATATGCCCGGGCCAGTATAGATTAGACTCAGGACTCGAACCCTGTTTTTCTTGGTCCCAAGCCAGTCCCACTATGCTATGCTACCTATATTATAAAGATTATTCAGGGAATTTCAGGGAACTTTCCCATAATGGAAATGGGAGGGGGGAGTAAAGCAGATAGACCAAACATAAAAACAGATAATGTTCTTTGTTGCCTTCGGAGGCGACTCTGTCATTATTTCTCAGAACTGATCTTTAATTGTTTCATCGGGAGATTATGCATCTTCTTTCCTCATGACTGTCTCCTCTTAGAAGCCTGTGAATTGGATCCAGCTATTAGTAGCATTTACTAATTTCCTCTGAGTCTTGCTGGCTGGAGCATCAGGCTTGGAACAACTTTTAATTTTGTTTTTAATTAAATTTCAGTTGTTTCGAATCACTCACTTTTAATGTCACTTCTTTGGACTCCTTAGAGAAAACAAAGGCCCTGAAGGTCGTTATTTATATCCATAGACACATCTGATGTGTGTATTTCTGCTAGTTGGCTAAGGCCCAGTTGCCAGTTAATAACCCCAACAAGGAAGAATAGTTAGGGGGAAATAAGGGGTGGGGGAGGGACCAACAGCACCAATTGTGCCTCTACTTGTACTTGACTTCCCAAAGCTTCTTAGTTCACTAGAGTCTGCAGGGTATACTAGAAAGAGAATTAGACATGGAGGCCAGTGTCAGAATCCCAGCTCTGACCATCAATAGCCAGGTTACCAAACAAGTCATTTAACTTAGAACTCTGAAGGTATCACTTTATCATTATCATATACCCCAGTGTCTTCAGTCTTAACCTGTGTAAATTGAACTCCAGGTGGAATGATTTGTTCAAGGGCACTTTGTCAATTAGTGGAAATGCCAAGGCATGTATTGTTGCTGTTCAGTAATTCTTCATGATTCTATGTACATAGCATGTCTACAGTGTTGTCTGTGGGGTTTTTCTTGGCAGATACTGAGTTTTTCCAGTGGATTAAGGCAAACAGAGGTTAAGTGACTTGCTCAGGGTCACACAACTAGTGTCTAAGATTAGATTTGGACTCAGCTCTTCCTGACTCCAGGCCCAGCACTCTGTCCGCTGAGCCACTTATGAAATGTCTAATTAATTCTGAAATACTTTTTCCTTCTTTGCAAAATTCAGTGGTAATGTAATAGAAAGAGTGTGGGATTTATTAGAGGACTTGAGACTGAATCTGGCTTTGTTACCTACTAGCTGTGTAACAAGAGATAAGTCACTTCTTTCTGATCTTTGTTGTTTTGTCATTAAAATGATTTTTAGGGTCCTCTTCATCTCTAGATCCCATGATTTTGCTATGGGCATTTCACAAGATTATTGCAAGCAAAGTCTTTTACAAAGTAAGCACATAAACTATTATTTAAACCAAGGTTACTGTGTGTTTGCAGTTTCAAAATTATATGAGTCCCAAGTCCTGTATTTTCTACAAAGATTATCCAATACATTTAATGTGATATATTTGAAGAAGGCATAAGAATCCCAATAAACAAAGAAGAAATATACTCTAAAAATGGACTAATTGTATAGAAGAGTGTAACTGATGACTTTAATTGTCCTTCCTTCTTGTGGACATTAGTATAAGTTAGATATTTAACTTAGATATGTCAGACCTAGAATATATCAGTGATGGGCAAATTAGGAAATAGCCCTGGTTCTAACACTGTGATTTACAATCTACTATTGATCATTTATTTAACTAACCTCATCATGCAGTCTCAGTTTAGCTTAACACATAGGATTTTTTTTTAAATAAGTTTTTGGGAACAGAAGAGTAAATGCAGGCACAATTATTATCATTATTATAATTTATTGTTGTTGTTGTTATTATGAGACTCAGAAAGCATTACTGTGATATTCTGTCAGCCCCTACTGAATTCAGAAGTGAACAGTTAAATAAACAAATCATTATGTTGGGAATACAATTGTCATACTGTGAGCCCGTTGTGATACCCTAATTTCCTAAGTGACTGATATTTGAAGCAGCCACATTCAGCAAGTTTACATTGAATCCTCCTAGGCCATGGGAAGACCTTGCTAGGTGTATGATATTTTCCCTGACATTAATGGGTTTATAAGATACTGCTACTCTTAATTATTATTAATATATGTCATAGGTAATGAATATGAATTAATGAATATCATTGAAAATTAAAAAATATCTATCATTGATAAATATTATTTTTAAATATATATGTATATATTTCTATAGCACTTTCAAATGTATACAGAATGGTCAATCAATCATAATTGTGCCTTGACTAGAACTGAAAGGCCACTTCACAGAGCCACAACAAAGCTAGGAAATAACTAATGCATGCATTATTATGAGCATTTTACAGATAAGGAAAAAAACAAAAACTTGCCAGCGGTGACAAAACTACTAAATATCAAAGCCACTGTTGTTTCTGCTACGTCATCGTAGAGCATACACATATGTGCTTTCCAACCCGTGTGTATAGATACAGCTTTTCTTACAGTTATTTGCCACTTTAGGGCCTCCTCCAACTCTCAGGGTAGGCCCATTAGACAATGATTGACTGCCTTAGATTTGAGATACTCTGTAGGTATGCATATGCATGTCAGTTGTGAGCTTCCACTGATGTGTGAAGTTTGAATAGACAGCTAAAGGACATTTTTTTAAAAGCACTTAATAAAATGGTAGAAAGAGAAAAATAGGAACATTGCATTTTTTCCATAAACCTGGTATGGATGTTCTTATAAATACACACATCAGTCAGAAGAGTAGGCACATGAGTATCACATGGGTAAAGAATACAGATGACCAGGGTGAGTGTGTTGAGAAGCACACATGACAATGTATAAGGCAAGGCTATGAAATGTGAGTGGAAAGGCACACATGGAAGGAATATATATGATGAAGGTACATAGAGGAGGGGCATATACACAGGGGACACATACCTATGATACACACACAGATGGTTAACTTGTTCCTTAGATAATTCAGGACCACATGTATCTTAGAGCAGTGGTTCTCATCCTGTGGGTCACAACCCCTTTGGGGGTTGAACGGCCCTTTCCCAGGGGTCACAGGGGTTGCCTAAGACCATTGGAAAACACATATTTCCTATGGTCTGAGGAACCAAGACACTGCTCCTCTATCTGTTGCCAGGCAGGTCTGCCCACATGTAGATATGCCCACATACAAGTATTAAAGGGTTGTGACATTAGGAAGGTTGAGAACCACTGTCTTAGAGTGAAATCATCATGTTACTCCTGCTGTGTCTGTTCCCCACTGGCCTCATACTGTAGTATGTCAACTAGACACTACTTGACCACTGGGAATTGCTTGGTTAGGTGTCTATTCTCTGCTGGATGCTCTTTACTGAATATTCTATCACCTTCAACTTCTGGTTCAACAGAAATCTCTGGGGGGTGGGGAGGGGTTCTTCTCCAAGTAAACAGTAGATACTGTCATGCTCTGTTTGATTAAATTTCATAGATTCCCCCAAGCCCACCCCTACTCCCCATTATATGAGTTTTTTTGGAAAGGGGGAAAAAGCTTCCTCTCACATTTTCCTATCTTTTCCATACAGAATCTTGGCTACAAAACTTAGAATGGCTAATTCTCAACCCCAAATACCACCCACTTTAGAACAAAGATCAGGCTTTTTAGTTAGCTAATGCCCTCAGGCTTTTAGGCTTCACTTCCTGGTCCAAGGACTTGATTACTGTCTGAGAATTTATCCTCCTTTATGCATGCCATATACCTTCTAATTTTATTTTATGAAGACTAGATTACAGTTGTGCTATTTGACTTTTGACCTCATCATTCAACTGAAACTGTTCTCACTAAATTTGTCAGTGACCCCTTAATTTCCAAATCTGATGATCTTTTCACAGTCTACAATCTTGTTGATCCCTTGGCTGCATTTGACACTATTGACAGGACCCCTTGGCTGCATTTGATACTACTGACCACTCTCTTCCTAAATATTCTCCTCTCTCTAGGTTTTGATGATATGCTTTCTTGGTTATCCTCCAAATTATCCGACCAGTCCTTAGTCCCTTTTGCTAACTATTTCATATCACATCACACAAACTTTTAACATTCCCAAGACTCTGTCCTAGATACTTTTCCCTTCCCTATATATGTTCTTTCTTGATGACTTCATCAGTTACTATGGTCTTAATAATCCTTTCTACAAAGATGGCTTAGATCTATATAGCCAGCCCCTGTCTCTTCTCTAAGCTTCAGTTTCATATCACCAGTTGTCTAATGGACATTTCAAACTGGATGTCTCAAAGACATCTCAAATTCAAGATACCCTGAAGAGGATTCATTATCCTAGATCCCCTCCTCCAACTCCCCACTCAGGCCTCTTCCAGACTTTCCTGTTTTTATAAAATGTGCTGCCACTGGGTGTGGTGCACTCAGGAAAGACTGCTTTAGCTACATCTCATGGGAAGAAGGGCTCTCTGTGGTGGAGGTGAGATTTCCTACTTCATAACCTTGATGTTATTCTCAACTCCCTATTCTCTTTTACCTCAGATTTCCAGTGATTTGCCAAATCTTGCCATTTTTACGTATACAACATCTCTCACATCTACTCTTTTCATATAACCACCATCTTAGTTCTGGCCTTCTATCATTCTTGACCTAGACTAGCTCATCTGTCTCCTAATTGGTCTGCTTGCCTCAAGTCTCTCCCTTCTCTAGTCCATCTTCCATACAGTAGCCTAAGTGATTTTTCTTAAGCATAAATCTGTGTTTCTTAAGCTTTTCAAAACTCTCTCAACATTGCCTCAAACTCTTCCCAAACTCGTCACGTGTTATTCCCTATCTTGTATTCCGTGAGCAAGCAAACATGTCTTCCCTATGTTCCTGACATATGGCACTCCACCTCCCATTCCCCTCCTTTGCACCAACTGTTCTCCATGCCTGGAATTTACTCCCTCCTTACTTCCACTACAGATAATCTTTCTTTTCCCACAAGGTGAGGCTCAAGCATCATCTTTGAATGAAGCCTTTCCTGCACAGTCTTCCCACAATTCTAATATGCTTCCCTCTGCCCCAACAACCCCTGTACTCATTTTCTTTATATTTATTCTTTATACACTTATATGTGAACATATTTTATATTCTTATACATATGCATGCTGTCTCCCCCATTAGAAACATAGGTCAGGGAGCTATGTTGAGAATTAATTCTTTGTATTTATGCCCCCAGCATCTAGGATGCAGTGTTGTTACTTAACAGATATGTGAATGATTAATTGATTAATATAAGACAAGAAATATGTATTTGATCAATAATTACCAAATAGGAAGACAGGAAGAAATGATCACTTATTAAGTACCTACTACATACATGCCAGGCACTATGCTAATCATTTTATAAATACCTAATCTGATCCTCATAATAACACCTGGTGGTAGGTGCTATTATTATTTCCATTTTGCTGTTGAATAACTAAGGCAATAACAGGTGAACTCAGAGCTAAGAGAGGAACTGTCTTTTGCTTTTCTTTGTGTCCCCACTAGTTTTCAAAGAGGACTATGGAAAATGATGTGCTTAATAAGTATTTATTGGCTGACTGACTTGTCCAAGGTAAGAAACCTAGGAAGTACATGAGGTTGGATTTGAATTAGTCTTCCTGACTCTAGGCTCCAGATCCATTGTGTCACCCAGCTCTGAGGTTTGGTTTTTAAATTATAAGTCTCTTCCTTTCTCTCATGTAGATAAGTAAGTAGGGAGGTGGGGGAAATATTGAAATAGCATCTAAGCCAGACATCAAAATCACTGTCTTTTCCTTCTTCCCATCCCCACTCTCCATAATTACCTTCCTAGTCCTTTTATATACAGATACAATCTGTCTGAGGCCTGAGTAATGGAACTCCATATCACTCCCTTACAATTAAAAAATCAGTCCTGGCTTCCCCCTCCACCTTCTTCCAAACAGTGTTTTCATCTGACTGCACAACATCAACCCCTTACTCTATTATAAGGGAGCTTAACCTGAGGTTTTTGCACATTTAAATCTAATATGTTGATAACGGTGTGTAATATAATTTATTTTTTCCTATTTATTTTGCTTTATACATTCAAATGTATTATCCTGAGAAGGGTTCCATGTGCACACACCCAAGCAAACATATACATATAAAATGGTTAAGAATCCTTGTTCTCTCAAAACATAGTTGCCCTTTATTTATCTCCTTCAGCCCCAAGTTTTCATTTAAATCAATGGTTTAACAGATACACAAATACCATTTTTCTTGTGCCTCAACCCAAAACCTAGAGAAAATTACTTTTTCCACTTTTTTTTTTTGGTCAAACTTGTATATCAAATTATATGACTTTGGGGCAGGTGGGAGGAGTCAGATATCAGGACAAACATAATTAGTAGGAGGAGATAATTTTAGGCAGGTACACTTACAATTCAAATTTTCATTTAAGTCTTCTTTAAAGTGGCATGGAGATGACCTTAGTTTTCAAAGACTATGGTAGTGGACTATAAGTTTTGACAAGTCTGATCAAGCAGGAATCACTTTGGGTACAGGTTCAGAAATGAACTCTTTATATGTGGTTCAAAGTCCTACCTACATTTTAAGAGAGACTCATTACCACAAAGGCTGGTTTTTCTCCTCTAGGCAAAACAGGTCTAAAAAGTGCTTAATAATGGAAAGAGAGAGAGTTCTGGAGTCGTAGGACCTGCTTAAAAATCCCATGTCTCCTGCTTATTATTTTGTATGATGTTAGATGGGACCTGGAACCTCCCTGGGCATCAATTCCCTTATTTGTTAAATGAGGAAGTTGAGCTCCATGACCTCTGATGTCCTATCTAGCTTTAAATCTATGATCCTATCAAGTATAATAGATCTACCTAAATTAGGTGGCACAGCCAGGTAGATATAGCATGGGCTGAGAAATAGGAAGACCTGAGCTCAAATCTAGCCTTGGGCATTTACTAGATGGATGACCCTGAGCAAATCACTTAACAGCTGCCTGCCTCAGTTTTTTCAACTGTAATATGGGGATAATACTAGCACCTACCTTACAGGATGGTTGTGAAGATCAAATAGGGTATTTGCAAAGTACTGAGCACGGGGCCTGCTATGCAAGTAGGTTCTAGGCAGCTATGTGGCACAGTAGATAGAGTTCCAGGCCTGGAATCAGATCTTCCTGAGTTCAAATCTGGCCTCAGCCACTTCTTAGCTGCTTGGCCCTGAGCAAGTCACTTAATTCTTTTTGCCTCTGTTTCCTTATCTGTAAAATGAAATTGAGAATGAATTGTCAAACCACTCTAGTATCTCTGCCAATAAAACCCCAAATGGCATCATGAAGAGTTAGACATGAGCTAAAAATGACTGAACAACCACACTCTACTAAATGGTTGTTCCCTTTCCCCCCTCACTCCATGAATGGAGGATTTATGAGCTTGAGTTGATGGAGGGAGAATATATACTGTGAAATAATAGAATTTTAAAGTACTCCTCCCTGCCACACATGTGTTATCTTGATCTAAAGGAAAGGGGGAATATGCCATAGCTGCCTTGGAAATTAATTGAATCAATCTCATAGAAATTTGGATCAAGGTCTTAAAAACCATTTATGCCACCTAACTATCTTCATTTCCCAAATGGAAAAACTCAGTGACCTAAAAGAGGAAGTTATTGACCCAAGGCCACCCAATTCACGGAAGAATCATACTTCTCTTTACAAGCTTGTCAGCTTAGCCCAAGGGCTCTGCTCTGTCACAGTGTGCTTCCTTTCCATAGGTATGCTTATATTTCAGAAGTAGGGCACTTCATAGAGGAGTGAACCACATTAATGAATTTGAATTAGAAATGGAAAGGACCGTAGAGATTACCTACTCCGACTACCTTGTTTTATAGTTGAAGAAACTTATGCCTAGTGACATTAAGTGATTTGCTCAAGGTCACATAAGTGTTAAAAGAGTAAGGTTTAGAACCCAGGGCCCCAGATTCTAGATCCGTTACATAGTGTGAGCTCTTCTAGAGCAAGGACTGTCTTTTGTCTTTCTTTGTAACCCTAGTGCTTGGCACTATGCCTGACACATAATGCCTGGTGCTTAATAAATGCTTATTTGTTGACTGACTCTTGCCTTTCTCAGCCTTTGTTAGGGTTACATAGCTTTACTTTGTCTCATTACTTTCCCAAAGTCCTTTCCTATTTTGTTCCTGTACAAATTCTATCCAGTCTCATCTTATCCTTCTTAGCATTCACTCAGGATGTTATCTGGTCCACGGACATGCTGATCACTTGGATATCTCAAGTTTCTCTTGATTTCAGGAGCGTTTGATTAAACTGCTCCAGGTAGTGGTGCTATAATATGCAAGCAGCTGTTCCTATGCGTGCCAGACAGTGAAATCTGTTCCGCCCACACAAATGTTAAAACCACAGATTTTTGGAAGCTTGGCCCCATCTAGGCCTCTGTAGCATCATAAAACAATTAGATTTAGGCTTGGCATTAATTTGAATCATTGTCTAGTTTCTAGAAAATATCTCCTGGATATGTCATGAGGATGTATTATATGTCTTTGGAGATATTAAAGATTGAATTACAGTGTTCTTCCCTTCTCACTTTGTTAAAGGAAAAAAAAGGGGTTGATTTATGTCCCCGATGCCATTGACATGAATGAAGGCCTCAATACCCAGATGACTATCCAGAACTGGATGCTTACAACTGAATGCTTGGAAGAAAGGAGAAAAAAATAGGTAATGGTCATTTCCTGAATAATAAGGAAAGGAAGGAGAGAGAGAGGACATATACGCACACAGACATATATCCAGATATAGGCGTGCAGAAAAGACAGAGCCAACAGAAGTAGACAGGTGCCTAGGTCTAATTTGGTATGTTGGCATGAAGCTCATGGAGTAGTAATGATACAAATCTGGAGAGGAATTACTAATAAGCTTATTCTGGGCGCACACAGTTGCAGACAATTTTTGCCAAGGCAGTCATGGACTTCTGTGAAACTATCTTGGGAAAGGTATTTTCAAAAACAAATCCATCACACACATACACAGGCACACATGGTGTTGTCAGTCCTGGGAAGGGGGTTGACATAGGTAGGACTGGCTGGTCTCTGGGAGACAAGAATATGATAGGATTCAGTATCCAAGAATCTGTACCCAAGAGGAAACAACAAGGACTAGCTTATAGACTAGGGCCACTGACACAGAACTAGCCTAGACAGAAAGGGGAAGAAGTAACCCATTCACACAGCAGCAGTAGCAATACCTCTGTGTTAAGATGGTTTATTGGTAGGTGGAAGCTGGTCACATACATCCTAATGAAGGAAGGCAGACCAGGCCCGCAGGTATAGACTTGGGGCTTGGAATCCTGCAGGATGTTAGGGTGACTGTGGCAGAGGGGCTGAGCCCACCCACTCAATGTGTAATTCCATACAGGTGGAGAGCAACAGTCAAAAGAGCTGGAGAATCTTAGAAAACAAGATTGAAAAGGGGAACACAGAATGCTAAAATGTTGAAACTGACCTAAGAGACTACCCAGAAGCCACCAGGTTTGTGTATAAGGAAAATGAGGCCAAGAGAAATGTATCTATGACTTGTTCATAGCATGATGACTCCACAGTTCAGTGCAAAGAGCCTTGAATTTAGAGTCAGAAGGACTGGATTTGAGTCTCAGCTATGATGATGAGGAACAGTGGATTATGGACATGTCACTTAAAGACTCTAAACCTTAGTTTGTACCTCTATAAAATAAGATTAAAATTATTTGCATCATCTCCTTCAGTGTTGTTTATAAGAAAAGTGGATTTTAAATTCTAAAGTACAATGTGAGTTGTGAAATCCCTTCTGTCCTTTGCCCAATAAATGAAAGGGAAAGTGTCTAGGCCTGGCCTTGGGCAGAACAATTAATTTGGTTAATTATATTTCGGATTCTTTCACTCCTTACCAACTTCCCTTACCCAATATAGGCTATCTTCAAGCCACTTAAAAACTCCATGTGCTTGTGATGACCAGGACCTTGTAAAGGAGGTGTGGTTCTTAACACTCCTAAAAAGTCTATCACCCACCTCCTTGCTTTAATGGAGGATGCAATCCCTATGTGGAATGTACAACATCCTGACCTTTGCCTATTTGAGTGCCAGCTTCCTTTTAAAGTTCATCTTCAGCATCACCTCCTACATGAAGCCTTTCCTGACCCACTCAGCTGCTACTTCCTTCCTCCTCAAATTACTTTATACTTTGTACATGTTTTATATGTGTACACACAGATACGTACATGTATTCATATATGTATACACGTATCCCTCTTTTCTATCATATATGTTTACATGTATATGTACATATGTGTGTGTTCATATGTGTGTACACAATGTCACCCCTAGTAGAATGTAAGGTACTTGAGGGTGGGACTGATACATTTTTGTCCTTGTGTCTGTCCACCAACACCTAAAATCATACCTGGCACATAGTTGGAGGTTAATAAATTTTTGTTGATTAATTGCCTCAACCCCACAGGTAACTTTATCAACACAAAAAAGTTGAATTTGATTCTGTTTAGGGTTTAAAAATTCTACTCTTGACTTTATGAAGTTGTTTTGTATGATAGCATGAAAATGTAGCAACCACAGAGCACTTGGTGATGTTGTTGCAAAATGCTTGATGAAAAGAAATAAGGAAAAATAAAGGGTTTTCCTGATAGAGACTGGACCTGGTCAGGATGAAAATGAAGAAGATAATGCTATCACACACAAATCATCTCTTACTACATTTCCTTCCCCCATCAGAAATAGGATACTGTCCTAGGAAATCTCTCAGGCTGGTCCAAGGGTGTTAGGTCTCTGATACCTCACGTGGGGAGGAGACTCCT
Source organism: Pseudocheirus occidentalis (assembly GCA_028646575.1). Classification (NCBI taxonomy): domain Eukaryota; kingdom Metazoa; phylum Chordata; class Mammalia; order Diprotodontia; family Pseudocheiridae; genus Pseudocheirus; species Pseudocheirus occidentalis. Next base: position 70,102,930 of record CM053595.1, on the reverse strand, counting down.
AAAGAAGGTCGTTGATACTCCACGTGAGATGGACGGGTTGAGCCGATCCTCAGCTAACAGGAGTGCATGTGATCACCTAGGGGCAGAATGCAAAGACTGCGCCTGTTTACAATAAGCAGGATAATCTCTCCGCCTTAGGGGTGAGACATTGGCTTGCCTTGACGAGGGCATGGCCAGGGGAGGGGCCCTAAGGGGCCCTGGAGAAAGGACTTAAATACAGGCTACTCGGAGGCAGGGGCAGTCCAGTCCAGCCACACTGAGATAGAGGCTGAACTCTCAATAAAAGCTAGAAGCAAGTCCTGTGTCCTGAGTTTTTCTGTGCAGCTTTTTCTCCCGGACTGGACGGGAGCTGGGGACACCCAAGGCCTGTTAAGGTGGGTATAGGTAAGCCCTATACATCCTGACCCAAAAAGATAACCCTCACCTGAATAAAAAACCAGTAACACAAGGGGAAATTTTTCAAGGCCTTAGGAGTGGTTGGGGTGGAGAGGTAGCATTCCACTTTAACAGAATTCCTAATCACCCTATTTACATAACACAAATGAGTAGAAAGTTTTAATCTTTCTCACTTGTACCCTGTTCTTATTTTCCATTCCCTCTACCATCATGCTAACACAGACCCCTCATTATAATTCTCCTTGACTGTGGTGCTAGCTTCTTAACAGGTCTTCCAGTCTCCATTCTTTTCCACTTTCCAATCCATTCTACATACCACTGTTAGACTAATCTTCCCTAATCTGGTCAAGTCACTCCTCTGTTCAATGCCCTTCAATGACTTGCTCCCTAGTATTTACCAAATCAAGTTAAAATGCTTCTGTTTGATATTCAAGACCATCTACAATCTGGCACCACTTTCCCTTTCCAGGCTTATGTAGCACTATTATTCTCTATGTGTGCTGTATTCCAGCCAAATTGGATTACTCACCATTCCCAATTCAGTTTTCTCACTCTTCTGATTCTGTGCCCCTATTTACAATGTTTCTCCAATGTGTAATGCCCTTCCCCCTCCCTCCCTGTCTCTACCTTTTGGAATCCTGTGTATTCCTTAAAGGCCAGCTCAGGTCCCATTGCCTCCATGATGTCTTCCTTGATTACCCAAATTATTAACGGTCATTCAACACCCATACTTAGTTTGACAATGGTCTCTTTGTTGTTCCTCTCATAAGGCTCCGTCTCTCAACTCTGTGCTTTTTCACTGGCTTTTCTCTATTTTCGTTTCTTAAACTCCCAAAAGATCCTTTTTACCCTTCCTTTTAATAAGGGAAGTATCTTACCTTATATTTTGTTGAGAAAATAGAGGCCATTCATTGTGAATTCCTCCTCCCCTACTTTATGTGTCAAAATGCCTTTCATCTCTCCCACCCCACCCCCTTCTTGCGGTCTTTTGCTTTAGCTCCTGATAAAGAGGTAACCTTTTCCCTAGTCAAGTACTTCCTCTCTCTTTGCACCCAGAATGTAATCCCCTTTCATGTAGTCCAGGAGATTGTCCCACAGCTATCTCTCTTATCCCACTATTCTTTAATTTCTCCTTAATTACTAACCCTTCCCTGCTACTTATTAATATACTGAAGTCTTCCCCATGTTAAAAACAAAATAAAACAAAAAACCTCTACCGTCCCCTTGATTTATCCTCCTATATCTCTCCTCCCTTTTATCGCTAAATTCCAAGAAATAGCTATTTATAATCATTGCCTCCATTTATTTTCCATTCATATTTCTTTTTTATTGATTTATTTATTTTTAGTTTTCAAAAATCATTTCCACAAGATTTGGAGTTACAATTTTTTCTCCATGTCTTTCCCCTGCCCCCACCCCAAAATAGCAAGCCTACTGAACACTCCTTCCCCCAATTTTTTCTCTTTTATAGCCTCTCCCATCACCTCCTTAACTTTCTAGTAGGGCAAGATGGATTTCTATATCCCAGTTCCTTATACACACACACACACACACACACACACACACACACACACACGCACGCACGCACACACACACACATATCTTATTTCCCGGTTGCACATAAAAAACAATTTTTAACATTTGTTTTTAAAACCTTGATTTCCAGATTCTAGCCTTCTTACTGCCCCACTTATATGCATATATACGTATGTATATGTATATATATATGTATATGTATAGGAAAGTGTATGTGTATATAAATATATATATATCCCCTTCAAGTATCCTCATACTGAGAAAAGTCTTATGAGTTACAGTTATCATTTTTCCATGTAGGAATGTAAATAGTTCCACTTTAATAAGTTCCTTATGATTTC
>CM053595.1:70073124-70100557 GCA_028646575.1 Pseudocheirus occidentalis | reverse complement strand
CCACAATACTCAAATTGTTTCTTCTTGACTGCTTGTAGTATTTTCTCCTTGACCTGGAAACTCTGGAATTTGGCTATAATATTCCTAGGAGTTTTCTTTTTGGGATCTTTTTCACGAGATGATCAGTGAATTCTTTCAATTTCTATTTTGCCCTCTAGTTCTAGAATATCAGGGCAATTTTGCTTGATAGTTTATTGAAAGATGGTATCTAGGCTCTTTTTTTTATCATGGCTTTCAGGTAGTCCAATAATTTAAATTGATCTCTACTGGATCTGTTTTCTAGGTCGGTGGTTTTTCCAATGAGATATTTCACATTGCCTTCTTTTTTTCATTCGTTTTGATCTGTTTTATAGTATCTTGATTTCTCATAAAGACATTAGCTTCCAGTTGCTCCATTCTAATTTTGAAGGAGTTATTCTCTTCAGTGAGTTTTTGAAATTCCTTTTACATCTGGCGAAGTTGACTTTTTAAGACATTCTTCTTCTCACTGGCTTTTTGGACCTCTTTTGCCATTTGAGTTAGTCTGTTTTTTAAAGTGTCATTTTCTTCAGTGAGTTTTGGGGTCTCCTTTAGCAAGCTGATGACTCACTTTTCATGATTTCCTTGTATCATTGTCATTTCTCTTCTCAATTTTTTGTCCACTTCTCTTATTTCATTTTCAAAATCCTTCTTGAGCTCTTCCATGGCCTGTAACCAGTTCATATTTTTTGGAGGCTTTTGATGAAGGAATTCTGACTTTGCTGTCTTCTTCCCACTCCATGCCCTGATCCTTTTTGCCCCTAAAAAAGGATTTTATGTTGTGTTTGTGTTATTCTGCTTGCTCATATTCCCAGCCAATTACTTGACCCTTGAGCTCTTTGCCACTGTAGAACTCTGCTTCCAGAATGGAGAAAGCTTTGTCCCAAATCCCTGGGGTTTTTGCAGCTGCTGGAGCTATTAGGAGGGCATCTTCTCTTCAGCCCCCACAAGCTCTAGCTCACTGGCTACACACCCCAGGACCACCACCCATAACAGAGATCCAACCCAAAGCAGGTTAAAGCAAAAGAGATTACCCTCTGAATGGTCACTTGGTCCCCCTACAATCTGCAGTATAGGAGCTCCTGAGGCAGCCATGTGGTGCAGCCTCTGCGCCTCTACCACTTCTCGCCCCAGGGGCAGGGGCTGGACCGTGCTCTTCCATCCCCCCTCCCCTCATTCCAAAAGACCTCCACACTGGCCTTTTACTTTGTCTTTGACATTTATGGGTTGAGAAGTCTGGAAACTGCCACAACTGCTGGTTATTCATTTTCCTGAAGTCTGCTCTGGCTGCTGCTGCTGGTTGGGTAAACCCTGAGGCCCAAACTGAGTGGGACTGTACTTGGCTCCCAGCTCAGTGTGATAATCCCTTCTGGTCTGCCTGCTGGGCTTTCTTCAGCAGGAGATTTGTTTCTCTCTCTCATTTTGTGGGTTCTGCAGCTCTAAAGCTTGTTTACTCTTTTTTTTACATGTATTGGAAGTGTTTGGAGCAGGAGCTCACACCAAGTTTGTGCTTCTACTCCACCATCTTGGCTCTGCCCCTCCATTCATATTTCAGTCCTCTGTAATCTGGCATCTGACTTCATTGCTCAAATACAATTTCTTTCTCCAAAGTCACCAGTGATCTCTGAATTTCTAAATCTCATGACCTTTTCCTCAATAATCATATTCCTATACCTCTCTACAATATTTGATGCTTTCCACTTCCTTCTCCATATCAGTCATCTCTTCCCTGTGGGTTTTCATGACCCTGTTCTCCCTTGGTTCTCTTGTTACCGATCAGACTCTTCTTTCTCCTATTCTACACACTACTTGTGTCCCACTGCTGTCCAAGGCCTCTGTCCTTGGCCCTTTCTTCTTCTTTCTCTATATCATCTCTGTTGTTGACCTCATCAATATTCATGTGTTCAATTACCATATCCTCACAATGACTTCCAGGTTTATGGGGTTAGCCCTTGGCTCTCTCTTGAACTCTATGCATCATTAATTAGCAAATGTACATTTTTAACTGGGTGTCATGTAGGAGATTCTCAATCTCAAATGCGTCCAAAGCAGAACTCATCTTTCGTAGTCTAAAGCCACTTTTTTTAATGAGCTCTCTTTTTCTTTTCTATTGATGGTGCCAACAGTCATTTGCCTTCTCAACCTTAGAGTCACTCATTGCTCCTTTCTTTCTCACCCAATACGTTCATTCAATAGACAAGTCTTGTCAGTTTTATATTCACAACTTCTCTTGCATTCAACCCTTCTAAATCACATAGTCACAACCTATTTCAGATGCTAATCACTTCTCACTTGGAGTATTGCAATAACCTCTTAATTTCTCTTCCTGTTTCAAGTCTCTTCCCTTTCTCATTCATCTTTCACATAGCTAGCAAAGTAATTTCTTGAATCACAGGTCTGAACTTGTCATTCCCCTACTGAAAAAATATAGTGCCTCCTTATGGACTCTAGGCTCAAATAAGATTTCATCTGTTTGGCATTTAAAGCCCTTTGCCACCTGTCTTCTGTCATCCTTTCAAGGTTAACTAGGGTATTCCACTCCTACATTTTGTAGATCAGTCAATCTGACTTTCCTATCGTTCTATACTCATAGCATTCTATGTCCCATCGTTATGAGTTTGAACTGGTTATCTTCCATTATCGAAGGATACTCCTACCTCATTTTTGCCTTGTAGAATACCTACATTTTTTTCAAAGCTTACTTCAGGTACCAACTCCTATATGTGGCATTTCCTCATAACCCTAGCTGTTAGTTCTTTATGGCCACCATTCTCTTTGTATTTCTTGTTAATATATATCATGTGCTCTGAAGTTATTTTCTGTACCGCCACTTCTATCAGTAAGTCATATCACAAGAGCACAGGTAATGTGCTCACAGGCTAGTACTATAAATGAGGGGATGAACAGGTATAATTTTTCTAATTCTATAGCTGATACTCTCCCACTACTGTGATTATCTTTCCATCATCATAATTATCAATTAATAAGAATTTATCAACTAGACTTAACTAGCTTTTAGAAATGGATAATTTACTTACTAGGGTCGCATCTTTAAGCAAAAGAAACCTCCCAAATCTGTGACACAATCTCCTACATGTAAGCACATAATCCAAGGGAAAGTAGGCTCAAGTTCCGTATACATGAGGCAGGGGAAATAATTTGTTCCTTGAAGTCTTTTTCTTAGAATCTTATAGATATTTGCCTTGGGTGTTATATAATTCTTTCTGCTAGGTTCCTTTGTAGCGCCTTGAATAGGACTTCATCTCATACATTCTATCCTTGATTCCCAATAAGGACACACTGCCAACAACTGCTAAGGCAACTATTGGAAGTCTGTAGGCTTCAAAATCTTTGTGCAAGTGGGAAGGGAGGAGGCTCATATCAAGGCTGAAACATTTTCCTTTTAGAAGTAGTAAACAACAGGAATGTCTTTTGAAATATTTTCTCAGATGTGAAATATGAGAGCTAAGTAGAGTGACAGTGATTTTGACCTCTTGCTATCTATCTCTCTATATAAAATATCTAGTATACACACACAGATGTGTATATATAATACCTGGAGAAGCAATACTTTATAGTGTATAAAAAGTTGGTCTTTGATTTAGGAAATCCTGGATTCAAGTCCTGCTTTGGTCATGTACTGGCTATTTAATAGTGAGTAAGCTAGTTTTCCTCTAGTGTCCCTAGCAAACTCTCTAAGATAAGGTTTTTTAACCTGGTGTCCATGGATGCACAAGGGACCTATAAGATAGATTCTTTTGGGGGGGAAGATTCTGAACTGTAACAAAAAAATTACACTTTTATTTTCACTAATCTCTAATTGAGAAGGGATGCATGATACAAATTAGGTTTAACAACCCATAGTCTAAGACTTTAAATTGCAGAAAAGGATGATGAGGTTAATTGTGTATATTTTGACACGTATATTTGCTCTCTCCCACAGTAGAATATAAGCTTATTGGGGACAAGGATTCCTTTTTCATCTTTGAATCCTTGGTACCTCATATAATGCTTGGCACATAGGTGCTTAATTAGTGTTTATTTATCGATTCATTGACTGAATCAAGAAGCCCACATTCTAGTTGGGAGCTAGGACATGTATACATTGAAAGATAAATGACACTTTAATGGAACAAGAGAAGTATTTCAGTTTAGTGGAAAGAACTTTAAACTAGGAGTTTGGAGACCTCACTTCCTCTCCTGACTTCTTATAATTTGTAGTAGAAACTTGAGAAAGTAACTCATTCTGATTGGTCTTTAATTTCTGTATATGTAAAGAGACAATGATAAGATGATACCTATCTTTAGTTAAATTCAGTAAACATTTATTAATCATCTTCTATGTTCCAGGCACTGTGTTAAGTTCAGAGGATACAGAAGGAGGCAAAAAAACAGTCCCTGCTCTCAAGGAGCTTCCAATCTAGTGTTATATAATGGTTTTCATCATTGATACCTTGACCCCTAGGAAATAGGATGCATTCTAGTAAGAGTAAGGCACTTAGGCTGGGGAAGAGGGTTGTCTTTTATGAGAAGAAGAGGGATTAATGAAAGCAAGTATAGGCTTGTAGGATTTAGAGTTGCAAAGAGCTTTAGAGAAAAAGAAGTCCAATTCTTTTTTTAAGCATATGGAAATTAAGGTTAAAAAGTGAAATAACTTGCTCAAGAGACTATAGGTAGTAAGAAGCAAAACTGGACTTTGAAACCTGGCTTTTTGATGCCATACTGATTATTCTTTCTCTTCTAATACATTATTCTTAATACTATTGTACTTTTGCCTAGACTGACTCTGGACACTTTTAATGTATGTTAGGAGGAGAGAAGGTGGAGAACAGGGGTTCCAGATCCTAGAGGCCAGTGAGGTTCAAAGTTCTTAGAATTTGGGGTTTCATTTTCTAGTAACATTCAAGTAACTGTAATCTTGGATTAAAATTAAACTTAACACTGGGTTCCCATCTAGATGAAACATCACAAAAAGAAAGAGACATATATGTGTATGTGTATGTGTACATATACACTTAAATATATGTGCTGCAGTTTAAACCCAGGGATACCAAAAACTGTTGAGGTTTCATGATGTGCTAGAGTGGAACCATCTCAAAGAATTCAGTTGGACTACCTCTAATCCAAGCAAAGGCATTTTTTGAGATTGACATCTCTCATGAAGTGGACTAAGTTCCATGAGGAAACAGCAACTTCAGATAAGGCGAGATAGATTTTTATGGGATAAAGATATATAATCAAAAATTACATAGAATAGAGGAATATTATTAATATATTATTGATATTTAAAAGGTAGGAGGAGTTTGTTAAGGGATTAGGTAATGGAGGAGTGGTCCCATCTATGGTTTGGTGGTTAAACATTCTGGTCATTCTGCCCTCCAACTGGCTAGCTATTGTGGTCCTGTCTGGTCAAGATAGATAGATATTGTGGTCCTATCTTGTACTAGATAGATGATGTGATTGTGATTGAATACAAGAACACACCTGTTTCTGTGGGAATGGGTCTGGGGGCAATGACTAGGTAGAGGCAGTAGCTGGGTTCCTATCACATGGACACTCCTGCTGTTTCTTTGGGAAGTAAGGGTTTAGGGACACACCTATTATTCCAGTGAAAAGTGAGGCATATCTGAAGAAGTTAGGACATTGGCAGGGAAACTAGGTAGGTATAGTGGGGCCTATAATGAAATTAGAATATTGGGGATGGGGGCAGCTTTATTAGGATTACATCATATGTGTGTGTACGTGTGTGTATATATATGTATATATATATGTATGTATAAACAAATTCTAATGTTAACTGTTTTAAAAACGTTACTTTTAATCTTTCTCAGGAAAAAAATACAAAGCTATGAGCTAGATTTTCTTTCTTTGTTCTTCCCCCCGTTACCTCATTCATTGCCAAACTGCTTTATCCTAGAAGGAAAAAATAGAAATGTCAAAACTTCAAGCCTCTTTTGTCCAGACTCAAACAGTATCCCTTAACTTTGAAGGTAAGACTCTGGGATATGTGAGGCTCATGAACTTCTGTGTCAGGCTCAGCCAGTCAAACTTTGATCTCAATTTGAGGTGAGGAAAAGGAGAGAATTGCAAACCAAACAATTGCCTGAAGGGATTTCAGATTTTGTAGGTTTAGGAAGCCTCTGGGTTGATGCTTTGAGACGTCAATTCCGTTGTGTGGGAAATACCTCCTCCCCATCATCAGAACATGAGAAATGCTATCTGAGGTTGGTCTAATGGTGCATTCACCCAAAGGTTTTCTGTCTACAGAAAGCATCAAGATGTGTTATGACACAGAATCATAGAATCATAAAAGTTCAATGTCCAGAGAGACATCAGTGGCCATATAAGCCAATCTCTATCCCATAAAGAATCACTATTACAAAATTCTCAGCAGTAGAAGTTGTAAAGCCTCTGTTTCAAGTCCTTGAGTGAGGAAGATGCTATTATCTTCCAAGGCAATACCATAAACTTTGGGATAGCTCTAATTTTTAGGTAATTTGTTATTCCCACCTACCCCTTCATGTCAAGCCTTTATTTTCTTTTCTTTTCTTCTGATTTATAACTGCTCTTACTCATTTTATCATCTATGATCAAATTGGAAAAGTTTAATCACCTTCCGAGATCATAGCCCTGTAGATGCTTTTATATCAGCCTTCATGACCACCCCACCACTACCCAATATTCTTTTTTCCAGGATTAACATCTCTGATTCCTTCAACTCATCCTCACATGGCATGAACTTCAAATCCTTCTTCATTTGGACACTCTCCACAAAAGTACTTCAGCTTATCAATTTGCTTCTGGTTTCTAGAATTGAACACAACACTCACTCTAGATGTTATTTGACTAGGTCAGAATATACAACAATACCTCTTTTATGGTACAATTGATAGAGTGCTGGAACACTGAGTTTAAATATGACTTCAGATACTTATTACCTGTGTAACCCTGAGCTAGTCATTTAACCTTTTCCTTCCTCAATGTCCCAAACTGTAAATTTGGGGTTGTAATAGCATCTAGCTCTTAGGTATTAGGTTGTTGCAAGAATAAAATAAGATTTTTGTAATGCATTTTGCAAACTTTAAAGTGTCATATGTTTGTTTGTTTTTTTTTGCTTTTTGGAGGGCAGTTGAGGTTAAGTAACTTGCCCAAGGTCACACGGCTAGTTTTTTTGTGTTAAGTGTCTGAGGCCGGATTTGAACTCAGGTACTCCTGACTCCAGGGCCGGTGCTCTATTCACTGCGCCACCTAGCCGCCCCTAAAGTGTCATATGAATGCTAGCTATATTTATGCCTAAGATTGTAGGAATTCTCTTCTATATAGATAACCACAGTTTATGGAGCAAGAAAGGTGATCATCCCACTGTCTTCTGTGTTGGTGAGATTCCATATGGAGAATTACATTAAATATTCAGTGCCAAAGTTTAGGAGAGAAAGTTACAAGTTTCAACAGGTTTATAAGAAGATAGGCAGTTTGGTGAGAAAAAGTCATTCAAGGAACACAAAATGTTTAGCCAGAAAAGGAGAGGACTTGAAAGAAGTTCACAACTGTATTCAAATATTTGAATATATGTTTGAATATGCATATGTGTGTTTGCATATATTTGTTTTTTCTTGTTTGGCTCCAGAGGAGAAGTAATGGGTAGACCCTGGGGAGCAGATCTCACCTTATAAAAGAGGGGTTTCTCTTATTATTTAATTTTTTTAAAATTTATTTTATTTTAATTTATGGAATAAAACAAACATTTTAATAACATAATATAATAAAAAAGATGATTGCGCATGAAACTGCAAATCAATTATGTATAACTTGCTATTCCTTTTAAATATATAATAAAATTCCCATATAAGAAATGTGTCCCAAAGTGGAAGAAGCTGCCTCAAAAGTTAATGGGTTGCTTCTCATTAGCAAGAACTTTGCATGAAGATGAATGCCTACTTGTCAGGGGTATTTAGAAGATATTTTTTAAAATACTGGCTCTCTGAAGTTCTTTCCAACTCTGAGATTTTGAGACTTCAAAACTGTAAGGATATATTCTTACTACAGGACGGTATAACTCCATGATGTTTCATAATTCACCACAATCTAATCATTTGAGCTTGATCTCAAGAACCTGTGTGTTCTAGAAAGGCAGCATAGTCATTAATAAGAACAATAATGCTGGAGTTAGAAGAATGTTTAGATTTCCAAGAATTATACTTACTGATTCTGCGATTCTAGGCTTATAGCCACAAGTTATTCATTCATAAAATTGGGACATTTGAACTACCTTCCTCAAAAGTTGTAAGAAAAGCAATCTGCCTAAACTAAAGCATTATAAAAATAAGAGTAACAGAAGTGGTGTGGCCTTTGTTTTTTTGTTCTGGACTGGTTCTTCATATCTCACCCAAAATGTCAGTACAGAGGGCACTTATGGACCAAATTCAACTACTGATTAGAATGGGAATTTTGACGTCCTCTGCTTTCCTACCTGAGCTGATTTGTCCTCTTTAGGTGGCCTAGTAGGCCTTAACTTTTGGGGGCTCATCATATTGGTGCCAAACTTAGTTTGGATACTCAATTGGCCTTGCCTACTGCTTCTCAGAACTTCTTGGCTCAAACAAGCCATCAGCCATAGCCTACCAAGTGGCAAGAATTCTCAACTCCAAAAGAGTGGCTTTTATTTAGTTATGTGTCCAAGGGCAAGAAACCCTCATTCATAGGACTCTTGGTCATCTCCCTTTTTGAAATTATTACTATGAGCATAGCTACAGAATCTGTAATAGTATTTGATATAGAGAATGAAGAAGGGAAAAATTCTATCAATAATTTGGCAATATTACTTAAATAAGATCAGTAACAGTGTTTAGCACATAGTGAGTACTTAATAGATGAATGTTAATTAATGGATTCTTGGTGACAGTGATATGTGAAAGGTGGTGAAAATATTTTGGAAAACATGATTTAAAGTAAGTGCATTCTTCAAAATGCTAGATGAATACAGTCTCTCTCTCACACACACACAGACACACACACAGACAGACATGGGAAGTTGACTATATCTTAACAGATAATAAATGAATGGTTACAAACAGAGGAGTCATTTGACAATCAATTCCCTGTGTATAGTCAGATCATGGATCAATGATAACAAAGATAAGAATCAATACTAAATGATAAGTTAAACTAATGATGAGAAGACATTATATTCAATGACAACAACTCTTACCAGATACAATTAAACAAGCTGTTGACTGAAAGAAATAAAATGGATAAAAATAAAGAAATTAACTCCCACTGGTGCTATTTTTTTTAATTAATCAAAGAATTTGGCCACAAGAAGGCGGCCAAAAAAGTCTAGCTGGCAGATATTTTGTCTTCTTGAAAACTTTAGGGAGATGGAAGCCATGGTCAATGCCTATTTGGAGTAGAAGTTCCTAAACTTTACAGAAGAGAATAGGATAAGATTACTGATACTACTAAAATAGTAATGGATGGATGGATGGATGGATGGATGGATGGATGGATGGATGGGTGGATGGGTGGATGGATGGACAGATAGATGAAATCAAGAAAAAAAGAAATCTATAGAAACTTGACATAAACTCAAGTAAATGATGTTATCCTTGGAACATTTATAGGAATGCTCCTATAGGAATGCTTCCTTTATGACATTTAAAGGAACATGGAAAATAAAGAAAAATGGAAAAGATTTACCAGCATTTCACAATTAATTTTTATCATTGATTGCTATGGCACCCCATTTCAACTCTCACACTGTAGTTCTCCACAAGCTATAAGAAGAGATGGAATGAAAAAGAATTCAAAAAGTGTATCTGGCACAGAAAAAAGAAAAATACAAGAAACCTGGGTTTGATGTGATAATTTTAGAGGATTACTCAGGAAACTATTTTCAAAATATATCAAAGGAGACAAAATTCTAAAATAATAAAAAAGGCCATGGACATTTGCTTTTGCCTTCTTCTCCCTCAAATGTGAAAAGATACTTTACCAGCAACTACTGAACCATGTGCTGACCTTTCCACCTGTAGAAAATCTTTATGTGATTGTCTATACATACACCAAGGGCATCTTTGATGAAAATATGAAAACAGAGAAAATAGAGAACTGTTCATATTTCTCTTGTTTCTTTGCAAAAGAAATTAGCCTTTATAACTGGACGTGACAGAACAAAAATAAAGATAAGAGAGGTGATTTCCAAGATAAAGAAATACTAAGTAGGCACCCAGTTGTCCTTGATGAACTCAAATCACCCAGCCCAGATGATCTCCCTTTTTGGACATTGAAAGAATTGAGAGTCGTGATTGATGAGTTACTGTCAGTGATAGTTGAAAGATCTTGGAAAACAAGAATGAGACCATGTGATTGGATATGAGTAAATATCCTGATTATTTTATTTTTGCTTTTTGGAAGCAGGGAAATTAGGGCTAAGTGACTTTCCCAAGGCTCAAATGGCTAGTAAATGTTAAGTGTCTGAGGTTGGATTTGAACTCGTGTCCTCCTGACACCAGGGCTGGTGCTCTATTCACTGCGCTATCTAGCTGCCCCAAATTATACTCATTTTTAAAAGAGAGAAAAGAACTGAGTCTGTAAACTGTACCTTGATTTTGGTTCCCAGGAAAATTATTGAATAGGTGATTAAAGAGATGATGATAAATATCCAAAAGGACAGGTGGAGATTGCAAAAAGTATATGAATCTATATTTATCAGCAGATCATGCCAGACAAACAACACTTCCTTTTGTGAAAGAATTTTTGTGTTGTTTAGTCATTTTAGTTGTGTCTGATTCTTCATGATCCCATTTGGGGTTTTCTTGACAAAGACAATGGAGTAGTTTGCTATTTCCTTCTCTATCTCATTTTACAGATGAAGAAACTGAGGCAAACAGGGCTAAGTGATTTGCCTAGGGTCTCACAACTAGTATCTGAGGCTGGATTTGAACTCAGGTCTTGCTTACTCCGGAATTAGTAATCTATCTTCTGAGCTACCTAACTGCCCTCTGACAGAATTACTAAAATTATAAAATAAAATAAATTAGTGATATAGATATAGGTTGCCTGGATTTTATCAGAACTTTTGATAAAATTTCCTTTATTCTTTGTATGGAGATAATATTAGATGAATATGCAATCTCATACATTCAGAATTGGTTGGATAGTCAAAGAATAGGTATTAAAGGTTTGATGTCAGTGTGGCAGTGGTCTCTAGGGGAGAACCCAAGAAATCTGTCCTGGATCTTGCATTAATTAACATTTTTATTAAAGACTTGGATAAAAGTAGAGAAGGTATGGTCACCAAATTCACAGATGACCCAAAATCAAAAGGCATTATTAATATACTGCATAACTGTATCAAAATCTTAAAAGATCTTAAGACTGCAGAAATGGAGAACCTGTGGCCTCAAAGCCACATGTGGCCCTCTAGGTCCTCAATTTTAGCCCTCTGACTGAATACAAACTTAAGCAAACAAATGCCTTTAATAAAGGATTTGTTCTGTAAAACTTAGACTTAGTCAAAAGGCTGTACCTCAGGTCCTAGAAGGCCACATGTGACCTTGGGGTCACAGGTTCCCCACCTCTGGACTACAGCATTAGATTAAATCTACCAAGATGCAGTTACATAGGGATAAATATAAGATAATAATAATCATTAAAAATATCATTCATAATTATAAGATGGAAGAGGCATGGATCGAAAGTAGTTGGCCTAAAAAAGTTCTGGTAATTTTAATAGACTGCAATTAAATAGGAGATAGCAATGTGATGTGGTAACCAGAAAAGCTCATATAAACTTGGCGTCCATAATGTGGGGCATAGCTTCCAGTAACAAGAAGGGTATAGTCCCAGCGTACCCAGCCCTTGTTGACCATATCTGGAATGAGTTACTCAGTTCAGGGCACTATTGCTTAAAAAGGATATTGAAAAGCTAGAGTATCAAGAAGGAAGGTGACCAGAAAGGCAAAGGGCCTTGAGTTATAGCCATGAGAGACTGGGAATATTTAACATGTGGAAGGTAAGAGTTGAGACACATGATAGTTGTCATAAAGTACTTGAAAGGCTGCTTTTTTGGAGGGAGGATTGATTTAATTTATTCTCTTTGGGGCCAGAAGGCAGAACCAAGGACAATGAGTGAAAACTAAAATAGAGGTATAGATAGATAGAGATACAGATATATCTCCAGTGGGCACTGTATATGGACAGTAGTCTGGGGCCAGAATGCAATAAGAGGAAGGGAACAAGTTTGATGGCATAACTGTGAAATGTTTTCAAGCACCACAAGCTATTTCATGACATGAAAGTCTATTAAAAAATACTGATATCTTTTTGTTTTTACATCACCTAAATATCTTACCCATTCTTCCTCCTACCACCTCCCAGAGAGCCATTCCATATAACAAGGACTATTTTTTTAAAAGAAAGAAAAAAAGGAAGAGAAAAAGGCAATCTACAAAGCCTATGAAGACATAAAAAATTTGAATATATATATGTATGTATATATATATACATACATACATATATATATATATATATAATTTTCCATACTTGTGGACCCCCAAACCTCTGCGAAAGTAGAAACTAGGGCAAATGTGTTTCCTCATATCATTGCTTTAGCACCAAACTTGTTTTTGTAATTTTTAAATATTCACTTTCAATTGTCTTGTAGTTGTATTTGCTCCCATTTACATTGCTATAGTTTCATTGTATCTGTCTCTTTCTGCTCATGTCACTGTCCATCAGTTCATGTAAATCTTTCCATATTTCTCTACTTTTATCATATTTGTCATTTATTATAGTACAGTAATATTTCCCTACCTTCATGGACTACATTTTGTTTAGCTACTTCCCCAATTGATGGAAGAAAAGACAATATTTTTGCTACTAAGAATCTCCTTGTGTTGTTATATGGCTGTGAATTAAGGAGTATCGTGATTTTTGGAAAATTAAAAATTTCAAGTGATTTAAGATCAATGAATGGGTTAGTATTCTGAAGCATAAAATTAAGGATGACTTGTACTCACTAATTTGTGCAAAAGTCACCATTAAGGACATTTGTGACTAGCAAAAGATAAAGGTAGGTTCTTCTTTTGGGCAAAGCCTGTTGTGCCAATATCATTACAATTTTCAAAAACCTAAGGCAAGATCTCCAATGGTGGAATAGATCCTCTGTGCAGTATTTACAGGAGGATATGGACTTGATCCGTGCAGTCTGAGAAGAAATGAATGGACTGTGATCTACACATATAGAAGCAGGTATCCCCTTGAATGAGATCAGAAATTCATCTAAGTTATCAGAGTAACATTGTTGGCACTGTGGCTTGGTCATGGACTCAGAGTTAGAAAACCTCCAGAAGCTAGATCTGCCTAGATAAGACTCTGCTCCTCACTATTTTGTGATAATTGGGAAGTTAATGTAATCTCTTTATTTTTTGGATGAAATATGTAGAACAAAATCTACTAGATTTCAGTTGTTTCCCTTATCCTCTTCAATCTAGTTCTATAGATCAGTAATTAGCTGTAGTCAACTGTACTTTGAGAAGTCATTCAGATCAATTTTGGGACATTACAGAATAGGTCTTCCTGCATTAGAAAGATTCAAGCTTTGCACAAACATTTAAAGAAACGATCACTACCTCCCTGGGAATATCATCCTCAGCAGAATTATAAATGGATGACATCTTTCCTATGTCAAGTGCAAGGTAGATGGGAACAAATAAAAGTCTAAGATGCTTTCTCTACATAACAGTGGGTTCACCAGGGAACACAACTTTACTCATATGAAAAGGGAGCTTTAGAATCCTGTAGGAGTCAACACATTCATGTCTCTTGGTTTGATATTATGGGTTTGTGGAGGTTGTTTCTTTCCTTCTATCACTGGAAGGTCCATGTTAGGTGGCTTAAAGACTGCTGGGTCTTCTATAATTCTAGTAGCCTGAACACAAATGAGCTCCATTGTGAATGGGCTTCTGAGTACCTCTGTAAGACTGGACACTGAAACCCCAGTTGGATTTCTGAAGGGTTCTTGGTCCAAAAAGGCTCCATTTTTCAGATGAGGGTTTGTCTCTATCTCCATTTCCACAGTCTGTGCTGCTGACATCTAGGCCAGCTAAGGAAGTAGAATATCCATGAGTAAACTAGCCTCTCGGCTTTTGCTTGGGAGAAGAATAGGGTGTGCTATTCAGAGAAGATTGGGTTGAAGCAATCAGTCTGCCTTCTTTTGTCATTTCTCCATTTTTGTAACTTCAATTTATGGACTGCCTCTACTACACAATGCTACTTGGTTTCTTCTGTGGTGAGGCATTTATGGGGAGTGCATCCCACATCTGTCAGCCCTGAGTGCTTCTCAAAGCCCTAGATGTTCTCTTATGTCTGTTTAGGCACATCTGGCTCTCTGGATGATGCCATGAAAGACTGTGATCCAGGTGTTTTTCTAGATAGATATCCAGAACTCTGATTCCCACATAAATGTCTATGGAAGTTATGTGTATAAGACAAAGATGTCAAAAGGGAACATTCTGCAGCTGGTGATAAACTAGCTAAGAGTCCCAAGCAGCTCTCATTCAGAGGCTCTACAGACAGCTTGGTTTCCATGAGGGGGAAGGGGAAAAAGGGGGAAAGAGACCGTCTGCTGGCTGAGGCTCCACCATGGACAGGAAACTGAGACTAATAAGGCTCTAGGTCCCCATCACTCCCTAAGCGCCAAAGCACAGGGTAAACTGAGGTCACAATGCAAGTCACACCAAGACCCAAACGGAACTCAGCTGGGAGAAGTAGAGTCTAATGTAATCTCTTTAAAAGCACAGAATTAGACTGGGTGATTTATCCTTTTTAGCTCCCCCTTCCAACCTATTAAGCATTTATTCTCTCTCCTCCCCTTCCTTCCACCCCCTTATTTGGAAAGAGAAAAAGAAAAGCCAAACCTTTGTAACTAAGGTGCATAGTCATGCAAAACAAAGCCCCACATTAATCATGTCCAAAAATGTATGTCTTCTTCTGCATACCGTGTCTATACTTTCTCCATCAGGAGCTGAGTAGTATACTTCCTCCTCAATTTTCTGGAATTACACTTGATCACGTGTTGATCAGAGTTCTTCAGTCTTTCAAAGCCTTTCTATTTACAATATTGTTATTTTATAAATTGTTCTCTGATTCTTTTTTATTCTGCATCCTTTCATATTTGACTAGATTATTTCTAAAGTCCCCTCTTGTTCTAACATTCTTCAATTATTTCTTTTTTATTTGACTACTGGTTTACCAATAAAAAAACAAGCTTTTTTAAGGTGGGGAATGATTTTTGTTTGTCTTACACTTAGCAGAGTTACTTGCATGCAATAAGTTATCAATAAATGTTAATTGAATTGAATTGGGGCTCCACCAGGATCCTTTTGTTCCTGAATGTCTCAATATTATTCCTATTTTATATCTGGGTGTGGGGGGGGGAGAGCTAAGATGGCTTTTGATATCTTAATGATATGATGCAGAACCATTTTTTCTCCTACATTTCAGCCTCAAACCTCTGATACATGGGAGCTAAATAATTAAGGAATAGTAGGATGGGAAGTATTCCATTTTTCACTCCTTTACCTCATCAGGTAGTACAAGAATTAGACTTGACAAGAGTCTCTTAGCTTCATTTATGAAAATAACTATACCATGCAATATTCTCCTTCACAGTTTCAACTCATTTCTGAAACCAAAGGCTTTCTTTAGAAATCTCCTTTTACCTGACATGGATATAGTAAAGAAATACTTGTTATTTGGTTCTCTAGGAAATTTAGTCTGGTGAGACCTTTTGCCTTGGTATTTTTAGCTCCCATCTGTACTTCTCAGTTTCTTTGGTGGTCTGTGTGCCTTTGGCTTCATAGAAAACACCAAAGAATGGCAAAGGTTCCTCCACTCACCCTTGATGTATGCTGCACAATTACAGAAGCAGTCTTATAATCAATGTAATTGAAGATCAGAGTTAATGAGGACCTCAGCGTCTGTGCAGTCCCCTGAGCAATGCCGGGCTTCAGATGTTAGATAAGGAAATGATTGGGCTGAACTGAAAATCTATTTGGCTAATTAGATGATGCATATTCCCACAAGCCAGTGGGAGAGAAAAATACATTTTAAAAATAAAGAAACATCGCAGTTTTAAAGCAGAGATTTGGACATGGATTCATCTCAGAATCACTGCTCTCTGGAGAGAGAGGTGTGAGGAGACAACAGAAAGACACATTTGGTGCCGAGCCAGACAGATGAAAGGAGGGTCCAAGGAAAACAGGGGGGATTTGGAAGCATAGGAGAAGATGAGTCTCATCCTTTTATGAGATAGGATTTAGTTCCCAAGGTGATCACTTAGCCTATCATTGAGTCTTTGCCATTTATTCATTTATGTAAAGAACATTTATTGAACAGATACTAAATGCATTTCTCTGGTCAGAAAATGAAAACTATAAGCAAATCGGTTTACCTTTTTACCTTGGACGCCAGGAAACTTAGAAGCATCTTCCTTGCTGAACCAGAGTGGTTAATTGGTTGACCTTGAATGCCTGGAAACATTACTTCTTCTCTTTCCTTTAGATTAAGGGTTCTTAAACTGTGATCGATGGACTACTGAGGCATCCATGGAGATATTTCAGGGGAATGCATGGACTTAGATGGAAAAAAATTACATCTTTAGTTTCACTAACCTCTAAAAGAAAGCTAGCATTTCCTTCAGTTATGAATGCGGGCAACAAACAATCATTTTGAGAAGAGATCCGTAGGCTTCACCAGATTGCCAAAGGGATCCATGACACAAAAAAGATTAAAAACATCAGTATTATAAATGTTCTCTGTTCAGATTTCTCTCTCAATGCCTTATTTTGCATTATACTTTAATCTGCAAACTGCCTCAATGTTTATGTTTGTTGTTTTATAATAAAAATGATTTACATTTATATAACGCCTTATGGTTCCAAAGTTAGTAAGTAAATAAACATTTATTAAGGACCTACTGTGTGCTAGGCACTAGGCTAAGTTTTGGTGCATTAAATATATTATTTCATTTTGCCTTCATAATGGCCCTGTGTTATAGACACCATAAATATCATTATTCCCACACCATAGATGTGGAAATTGAGGCTCTGAGAGGTTAGTTGATTTGTCTAAAACCATATGGCTAATAAATAGCAGAACAGAAATTTAAACTCCACTTTTTTTCCTAATTCCAAGAGTAAGTGTCTTAGTCACAAATTCATAATACTTAGAAACATTTGGTTCAATCCTATCCCTTTACAGATAACAAAGGTGAATGCTAAAGAATTAGAGTGACTTATACAAGGCCCTTCTACTATATCACAGGGGCCCATACATAATATGGATAAATGGACGCGTCTGCCTCTGCATAAAATAGATAAATTGTCCTGGAAATTAGTAAGAGAAACTAGTTTATATCATGTAATTCTATAAGGAGTATAGTTAGTCTTCATGTATATTTTTTCTGTCCTCAACATGACACTGTAGCTTTCTTTCTAATGTATCTGTATAACTACTGGAAAATGTAAAGTATCTTTCTGTTTATTCACAGGTAGCAGCTTCGTCGTGAGTGAGGGAAGCTACCTGGACATCTCCGATTGGTTAAACCCAGCCAAGCTTTCCCTTTATTACCAGATTAATGCCACATCTCCCTGGATAAGAGACTTGTGTGGGCAGAGGACCACTGATGCCTGTGAGCAGCTCTGTGATCAGGAAACAGGTGAGCCAACAAAAGGGGTGTCCGTATAAAGACTCAATAGGGGATGAAGAGGGAAGATCTGAATGGATTGATGGATGTACCATCTGTATCTGCTCCCTGTGCTCTAAGTCATAACCAAGGATGGACATCTCTGAGCATCATCCTTCATAATTTTGTAATACAGTTTTAACTGGTAATGGCCACAAGCCCAACTGATTACTGTACCATAGGATAATGAATTTTTTGTTGCTTAAAAATTAATTAATCAAAACTCCTTGCCTTTGTTTTGGTTGAGACATTACTATGTTGAGGGGAAAAAATATGATATCTTAGAATGCTGAGGCTGGAAAAGAGTGGAAAAAAAGAATACTAGAATGTAGAACCTTAGAGCTCAAAGGAATTTGCCCAGAAGCATGGTCTCAGGAGTTGACTTGGATCTCAAAAAACATCTAGCTTAAGCTATAACCTGAAAAGAAATCTAGTCTTTAATATCTTTAATGTAATGATATCAATATTCTTCTTACAGAATGCCCACCGTCTCTCAAGACAGCCCATTCTAATAATTTAGGAAGTACTTCCTTCTCCTACATTAAGCTGAAATGTGATTCTTGGGGGCTTATACCCATCATTTCTAGACTACATTAATAGAACTATTGTTCCTTTCATTGTTCCTTGCCTAACCCAAATTTTCCCAGCTGTTCTTTGTTCTTCCCTCTTGAACTCAATAAAATAAGCATAGAAATGTAATCCCTTTCACATAGTGACAGACTCTTCAGATATTTGAAGTTGTCCCCAGGTCAAACATCTCCAGTTCCTTCAACTAAGCCTTTGAGGCCACAGTCTTCAAACCCTCGTGTAATCCTTGTCTGTCTCTTCTGAATGTGCTTGTCAGTGCCTTTCTTAAAATATGAGTCCTAGAACTAAACAAAATACTCTATATGTAATCTCACTGAGATGGAGGATAGTTACACTATCACAACTCTTGCTCTGAAAACTGAACCTCTCCTAAATGCAGCCTAATGGTAATTCGTTTTTTTTACTTTGTGTCATACATAGAATATAGAATATCAGAACATAACTTCTCTCTTCTTAGAGCTGGAAGGAACTTGGTAAATTGTTTAGTACAATTTACAGATGTGCAGATGTAGAAGTTGGGCCTAGAAAGGGGACATTTAAAAAAATATTGTCATACATTGTATCAGAACTAAGGCTATAACCTAGCTTTTCTGAGTCCCAGTATATGTTCTTTCAATTTTATAGTGTTATTCCAAAGTATGTCTGAGAGGAATTTCTGGAGGAACAGATAAAAGTATCATTAGGTTGCTAAGCCATTAGATAAGATGAATGCCAAAGACATAGGATGCCTGGATTTCTCTTGCTGCTGCTATTTAGCTGTTACTATCTTTTCTGACTCTTCATGACGCCATTTGGGGTTTTCTTGCTAAAGATACTGAATGGTTTGTCATTTCCTTCTCCAGCTCATTTGACACATGAGGAAACTGAGGCAAAAAGGGTTAAGTGACTTGTCCAGGGTCACAGTAATTGTCTGTGGCCACATTTGGGTAGATGAGCTTTCTTGACTCCAAACCCAGCACTCTATCGACAGCTCTGCCTAGATGCCCAGATTTCTTTTACAATAATCTAATAGGTAAGATGGAAGAGATGTGAAGCAATGCTGTAGTTAAGTGGAATTGGGATTAGTTGAATACCCATTTCCAAATAATGATTTTTAATGGGATCAACTTTTAGAGACATCTATTGAGATGGTCCCAAATTCTGTCCTTAGATTCGGTCTTTTCAACTTTTTGCCAGTGACTTGGATTAAGGTTCACATGATGTACTGCTGTGTATCTAACATGTTAGATGACAAAATTGGGGTACAAAGAAGTGTTTATTATTATACCACAACAATTGATCCTACCTAAATCAAAGGTCCCATGCTTGGCTTTAAAACTCTAACTGCTCAAATGCATGATAAGAGACTTTATTACTTAGCTGTAGTTAATGTGAAAATAATTCCAATGGACAACAAGCTCAGTTAAGACATTAAGAAAAGTAGCGTCCGGAATTAGTGAGATGACAGCCCTGTTTGGTCCTTCTAGTTTTGGAGTACTCTATACAGTACTGACAGCCACTTTTTTTCAATATATTTTACTTTTCCCCAAATACATGTTGAAAATTTTAAAACATTTTTTAAAAAATGTTTTGAGTTCCAAATTCTATCCTTCCTCCCTCTCCTTTCCCCTCTCTGCCACAGAAAGCAATCAGATATCATTTATACATGTGCAATCATGTAAAACATTTCTATATTAGTTATTTTGTACAAGATGACTCAAATAAAAGAAAAAAAGAATGAAAGAAAGAAAGCAAAACATAGCATGCTTCAGTCTTGATTAAAACAATAGCAGTTATTTCTCTGGAACTGGATAGCATGCTTCATCATTGGTCTTTTGGAACTTGCTGAGAATAGTTCACTCTTTTACAGTTCTTCGTTGAACAATATTGCTGTTACTGTGGACAATGTTCAGCTGGTTCTGTTTGTTTCACTTTGCATCAATTCATTTATGTATTTTGAGGGTTTTTAAGGTTACTCTGCTTGTCATTTCTTATAGCACAGTAATATTCTATCACAATCATATACCAAGACTTGTTTATTCATTCCCCAGTTGATAGACATTCCTTCCATTTCCAATTCTTAGCCACCATAACAAGAACTGCTATAAATATTGTTGTACAAATACGTCTTTTCCCCTTTTTTAACATTTTTAGGATACAGACCTAGCAGTGGTATTGCCAAATCAAAAGCTATGCACAGATTTATAGCCAAGGGTCATGATTTATAAAGTACAGTGACAAGTAGGGAGATGACCAGCATGCCAATAGTGCTCAAAACCATTGCCATATTATTCCATTGAAAGAACTAAGGATAGTTAGATTATATTAGGAGTTCTTAGTTTGCGGATTTGTAGAGCAGGGGATGTTTACCTTTTTGTGCAATGGACCCTTTCGTGAGTCTGGTGAAATCTATGGACCCTTTCTCTGGGTGATAGGTTTAAATGAATGAATTAAAATACATAGGACAACAAAGAAACCAATTAATTCTAGAAGCCCAGATTAAGAACCCCTGCTTTAAAAGTAACACTTAAAGGGTCAAAGAATTTGATTACTTTTCTTTAAAGAGTTTACGAGTTATCATAGGGTAAAAGAATTGAATTTCTGTTTGGCCACAGAACCAGGAACAGTGAGTAGAAGTTGCGGAGATGCAACTTTAAACTCTGTATAAGAAAAGTTTCCTAAAAGTTAGAAATGTACTAAAGCAAAATAGAACTAAAAACAACCTTCAGACAGGAGGTAATGGACTTTCTATAATTGATGTCAAGTAGAGAGTGAATGACCATTTATTTGGGATGTGAAGAAACTCCTGTTTAGAGCGTGTTTAATCTGGAAGTCATCTGGGGTCCTTCCAAGTCTGAGATTCCCTGAGAGCTCTCATAAAAAATAAACTCAGCAAAAGGTAAAATGCCAACATTAAGAGATCAAAACAAAGGTTTGTGGGAGAGCATTGGCCTATTGGTGCTGCGTTAAGATTGGAAATAAGGAATATCATAGGCTTTAGGACAACTTTGGGTCTTAGAGATTCAATTTAAAAAAACATGTTTTTTACATACACTACTTTCCAAGTATTATGGCAGGCACTAAGGATACAAGGACAAAGATGAAAACAGTTCATGGCCCTAAGCAGCTTACATTCTGAGTGATTGGGGGGAATATACCTAGATAAGTAAATTACACACACACACACACACACACACACACACACACACAAATGATGATGGTGATGATACCACTCTATGAAGTAGTAATTATTAATATTTCATTTTACAGATGAGAAAACTGAGACAGGAGTTAAGTGACTTGATCCAGAGCCACGCAGATAGTATTTGAAGCAGGATTTGAACTCATATTTACCAAATCAAATACTCTGTACACTATATCACCTAGTTTCCTAGACAAGTGAGATCATCTAGTAAAATTCCCTCCTTATTACAGATAACTAAACTATACCCTAGCCAAGTGAAGTGACTTGTCTGGCAGTGACATGAATCGATCAAGCATTGAAGTGCCTACTATGTGCCAAGCACAGATATGGGTTGTTAAGATATAAAGGCAAACATGAAGCAGGTCCTGTCCTCAAAGAGTTTACGTTCTATGAGTGAGTCATCATGTACCTATATCAGTACATACAAAATAAATGAAAAGTATTTTGGTTGTATAAGATGAAGTAAGAGAGTTGGGATTTGAATTCGAGTTGTCTAACTAACTGTATGACCTTGGACAAGTCACTTAACTCTGTTTGCCTCAGTTGTCTTATTTGTAAAATGAGCTGGAAAAGATGACAAAACATTCCAGTATCCTTGCCAAGAAAAGACCTAATGGGATCACAGAAAGTTGGACACGGCTGAGTGACTGAAAACATCCACATGGTTCCAAGAAGCTTTAACAGATGCAGAGGTCACACCCTGGAAAAACCCTCTCAGCAGATGGACTAAAGCAGATTAAGGATAACTGATAAGCCACAAATCCATAAGAGAATTAGTGGTGTTTACCCAAAGTATGTGAAGACTTCCCTTGGCAGAATGGTGGATGAGAACAGTTTGTTCCATTGGCAATTAAAGCTGCTGAGGAAGGCAGTGTGGAGCACTTAGAGCTTGGTCAGACAACAAAGAAGCCAGGGTCATCTACTGCATTATAGTCCATAGCCAATCGTCTTGACTTTTGTCCTGCCGCTAGACTTCCAATGTCTTTGGACAAGAAAGTGAGGCTGAAGACTTTGTGCAAATCTATCTCACTTAAATCACATTTACACACAAGTCAAGACAATGGTCCTCTTCAGAAATGAAGGATGAACAATAAAGACATAAATGACCTAAGGAAGATAGACACCAATAAAATACCTCCCTAAAGATAATAATGGCTTCGTACCCATTCTCCGTTGTTTTTGCCTCTCTCTATAGAAATAAAATGCAGAGGCCTGCTTGTCACTTTAACTATGTCCACCAGAAGGACCCTTGTTGAATAGTTGTCTCCTACATATCTCTTTCTGATCCCCTACATACCTGACTTTTCAGTTCTTTTCATTTCAAAATGTGTTAAATATTTACTGCGTGCAAAACATGCTAAAACATAGGACAAATGTGACGGGGACTTGAGTTTTCTAAGGCTATGCCAATATAGCACGTGTTCAGATGCATCTGAACAAAGTAGAACAGCTTTGAATCCAGGTGAGTTGCAAGACTATGAATCTGTCACCCAAAGCCAAGCCTAATAATAAAAATGATGATGGTGATGATACTACTCTATGAAGTAGGAATTATTAATATTTCATTTTACAGATGAGAAAACTGAGACAGGAGTTAAGTGACTTGACCCAGAGCCACACAGCTAGTATCTGAAGCAGAATTTGAACTCATATTTACCAAATCACATACTCTGTGCACTATATCACCTAGTTGCCTAGACAAGTTCAAACCTCTAGGTTGATTTCAAGGTGATGAATTTTCAGCCACTGTAACCCTCAAAGAACTTTGACTAAGACACAAAACAATTGTAATTTAAGTGGAGAGAGGCATGGGTGGAGGGGTTCTCATACTGAAAAAAATCACAGAACCTTGAAATATTATAGTGTGCAGATAGGGTTTTATGAACAGTGTTAGGGTTGAGGTGACAGAATGCTTCAAATTTTTAGAGAAGACGTAAATTGTAAAACTTTTAGTCTGATTAATAATCTAAGACTTGAAAACTCTGTAGATCAGTCTCATCTATAAAATAGGTATCTGGGCTCAGCAAGCTAATAGTTTAATAGGGGTAATTGGATACCTAAGTAAATTACTTTAATATACAAAATTACATGATCAGTGTGATGGAGAGATTTTAAAAATGTGATTTGTGATATCCTAGGGGAAAAGTAGCTACTAGTAGAGAGACTTCATTCAGTATTCAATGTTCATTATTTAGAACTTTGTAGAGAGTGCTTTGCCAAATACTGGAGGAAATACGAAGTTTACATATGTCACTTATTTAAACTAGTTTATAGGTCGTATTCGCCTAGTAGACTCTCAGATTTCTGGGGGCATTTATCATTATCCTGCTTTATAAATGAAAAACTTCAGGTATAGTATTAAGTTGCTACCAAAAAAAAAACCAAACTAAAAACCAAAACCAAACTAAGTTCCATGAAACAGGGAGATAAAATGCATACACCGACAATTATAATATATACAGGGCACATAAGTATCTTCGAGAGGCAAACTTTTCCAAATGTTGCCAGTCAAGAGTGAAACCCTTGGGCATAGGTTGATGAGGTTGATGAAATGACACAACTGGCCCTCGGAGGGAGCTCTGTTCTAGTCTCTTCCATGCAAACTTCTTGGTCTCTAACAAAAAAGTTTCCTGTCATAAATGGAGTGATCCATCTTTCTGTTGAATAGCAGGCAACTCCACTGATTAAGATGCACCCCTGCTGGGTTGATTAACAGGTATCCCTCACTTATATCCATGGAAATAGTAGAGAAAACCTCAAAGAACAGATCATCCAAAAAGAATTTTACTTGGTTTAAGGATATGTCATGTGTTACCACATACATAGAGGTTCAGAAAGGGACCCATGATGGGGGGGGGCATTTATAAAGTGCCTTGCAAAGGCACATATGTATATATGTGTATATGTGTGTGTATGCAAATATACAGAGAGAGACAGAGACAGAGAACATGAATACGAGTACAGGAAGACAGGTGCTACTGACCAAACTCTAGCAAGTGCACCAGTTTCTCTAAATCAGCAACTGCCTATAGTTAATCAGCCTACAGAGGCTTAATGGCCCCTGGCTTCTGGATCAAGTTCCTGAAATGACCCTCATTTTAAAACTGACTCTGCTCTCAGAAGGGAGAACCAGAGAACCAGGTGAGACTCCTTTGCGGTAAAATAGTGAGACTCTGGAGAATCTCGTTTCCTGGGAGACATTGGTATCTTTCTGCCATCTTTAGTTGTCTGTCTTCCCATGGAGAATCTTATGCATTGGATTATGCTATAATTTACCAGAGGCCATAAAACATGACATATGCCGAAAAAATTGGACAGTGAGGACCGTGTGTCATATCATTCCCAACTTTGTCCCTGCTAACATCATTTGAGATCTTCCCTGTTTTCTTGGTTGGACCTTTGCCAGAAGTTATGGGAATAGCTAGTAGTCACAACTCATGGAAACCTTACAGTATGATCAGTTTTACAGCAGATTTCTTCTTAATTATGTTTGCATCAAATAACTATTCAGATGATTGTATATTCTCTAATTAAATAATTGGTTGGAAGATCAACAAAGGGCATAACTTGCACTCAAACCAATAGCAACCAGCTATATTTTCATAAATGTCTTTCATTGTGTAAGTAGGAATTCTTCGTGACAACCTCATAAAAGCAATTTTCTCAGTAGTCTCTTTTTCTACCCCCCTTGTCTTCCATCTTCCCACATGAGAGATGGAATAGAATATTAATAGCTCACATATGAATAATAATGATAATTATAGTAGCTACCCTTTATATAGCACTTTGAGATTTGCAAAGTGCTTTAAAACATTTTCTTACTTTATTCTTACAACAACCCTGAAAGTTTGGTGCTATTACTGTCCTCATTATACAGATGAGGAAACTAAGGCAATTAGGGGGCATGTGACAAGTTAGTAAGTGTCTGAAGTAGGATTTAAGCTCGTGTCTTCCTGACAAAACACTTTAAGGTAAGTCAGTCAACAAGCATCTATTAATCACCTACTATTTGTCAGGTATTGTGACTGGCATTTAATACTGGAGATACATGCATACATATAGACATACACACACACACACACATATATATATATAATGTTATAGATAGATACATAGATAAAAGGCATTTGCTGCATTTAAGGAGCTCAAAGTTTAATGGAGGAGATAACATGCAACCATTTGTGTACAAACAACAGATAAATAAGATAAATTGGAGATAATGAATAGTGAGAAAGCACTAACATTAAGGGAGATCAGGAAATGCGGTCTTGTAGAAGGTAATATTTTAGCTGAGACCTAAAGGAAAACAGGAGACTGAGATGAAGACAATGTAAATGCAAAGTCAGGAATGGAGAGTCTTATATGCAGAACATCAAGAAGACCAGGATCACTGGCTCACAGATTATGTGGGGGGAGGGTTGTGGATGAGAGTGAAATCTAAGAAGACTAGAAATTTAGGGAGGGACGAAGTTATGAATAGTTTGGGACATTAAACTTTAGAGAATTTTATATTTGATCCCGAAAATGATAAGGAACAACTACTGTTTATTGAATAGAGGTGACATGGTTAGACCTGCACTATAGGAAGATCTCTTTACTAGCTGAGTGGAAGACACAATGGAGTGAGGAAAGACTTGTGACAAGGAGAACCATCAGGAGCTATTTCAGTAGTCTGGAAGTGATGTGGTGAGGGCTTGTACCAGGGCTGTAGGGTAGAAGGAAGAATATATATATATATAAAACATATGCATGTATGCATGCATATACATATAGATAATCAAAACTATATAAAAGACTCTGCAAAGGTAAAACTGAAACAAATTGATGACAGATTACATATGGGTATTAAAAAGATTGAATAATGGAGGATGACACCTAGGTTTCAGGCCTGGGAGATTAAGAGAATGGTGGTCCCCTTGACAGTGTAATAGAGAAGGTCAGAAGAGGAGAGTTTGGGGAAAAGTTTAGTCTTGGACATGTTGAGTTTAAGATGTCCAGCAGGCAGGTGGCTATGGAATATTTTAGGTCAAGTCTTAGGTTACCACTGGATAAGCAAATCTGAGCATCGTCTGTATAGAGAATGGAATTTAATCCACGGAAGCTAACGGGTGCCGCAGTGGATTGCTTTGGGTCTGGAGTTAAGAAGATCTGAGTTCAAATCCAGTCATAGACTCTTCCTAGCTGTGAGACCTTAGACAAGTTATTTAATCTTTATTGGCCTACTTCCTTAACTGTAAAATGAGGATAATAACAGAACCTAGTCTGTAGAGTTATTGTGAGTATCAAATGAAATAGTATTTGTGGAGCCCTTGGCACAGTGCCTAGTATGTAGGAGTGCTATATAAATGTGTATTTACTTCCATTTCCCTACTTTTCTTCCCTTCTCTTCTTTTCCCTTCCTTTGAGATAAGCTTTGAGAGAGAGATGAGAAAAGGGCTCGGGACAGAGCTTTGTATACCCACTGTCAGTAGGTGTGCCCTGGATGAAGACTCAGCAAAGAAGATGGAGAAAGAGGGCTGACATACATAAGAGAAGAACCAGGATAGAGGAATGCCATGGAGACCTGTGCCTAGGGAGAAGAAACTATCAAGAAAAAAGTGATTGATACCGTCAGAGTCTTCAGAGGTCAAATAGGACGAGGACTGAGAAAGGCCATTAGATTTCACAATTAAGAGACCAGTGATAACTTTGGAGAGAAGATTTTCAGTTGAATGAAAGATCTGATGCCAGACTGTAAAGCCAATCAGCAGTAGATTCCTGAGAGAATGCTACTGTGAACAGCCTTTAATATTCGGATTACACAATATTAGTGAACACTCTGTTTATTGCATTACAAAATCAAGATTCAGTACAATATTCACAGTATCAACAATTCACAATATTATATACAATATTTA
>CM053595.1:70026378-70072624 GCA_028646575.1 Pseudocheirus occidentalis | reverse complement strand
GATGAGAGGAGGGGAGGACAGGGTGGGGGGAAGGGTTGCTGGAAGTACATACTCCTGTAAACGGACAGGGAAAGGGACAGGGTAGAGAACAGAACAAGGTGGGGCAGAATAGGAAGAGGGACATATAATCAGTCTCTCACAATATGCCCACTGTGGAGATGTCCTGTGTAATTATACATGTACAGCCTGTATTTCATTGCTTATTCTTCCAGTGGGGGTAGGTGACAAGGGAGGAAGGGAAAGAATATAGAATTTAAAGTTCTATAATCAAATTTTAAAAATATGTGTGTATATAATTATTAATTACATCCAACTGGGAATTAAGATACACAGGCACTGTGGTAGGGATACCCATCATGCCCTACCAGAAAGTCAGAGGGGTGAGGGGAAGGACATAGGAGAGAGCAGATTATGGGAGGGGTTATACAGTGGAATGGCTGTTTTGAGGTGTTGGGTAGTGGGAAGATGGGGAGAAAATTTGTAACACAAAATCTTGTGGAAATGAATGATGTAAACAAGAAAATAAATAAATTTGTTAAAAAAAGATATGTCTAGGCTCTTTTATTTTTTATCACTACTTTTAGGTAGTCCAATAATCCTTAAATTTTCTCTCCTGGATCTTATTTCTACATCAGTTGTTTGTCCAATAAGATATTTCACCTTTTCTTCTATTTTTTACAGTCTTTTGATTTTGTTTATTGTTTCTTGATGTCTCATAAAGTCATTAGCTTCCACTTGTCTAATTCTAACCTTTAAAAAATTTTCTTCAGTGAGCTTTCCCCCACTCCAGCCCCTTTTGCAAGTTCTACTTTTTATAGAGTTCTTTTCAGTGAATTTGTGTGCATCATTTTCCCTCTCAATTTGGTCAGTCCTGCTTTTCAAAGCATTCTTATCTAATTTGGATTTTTGTGTCTCTTTTACTGTTTGGCCTATACTGTGATTGTTGGGTTGGGTTTTTGTTTTTGTTTTTGTTTTTTTGGATAGGGGAAGGTAGGGCAATTGGGATTAAGTGAGTTGCCGGAGATCACATGGCTGGTTTTGTGTTAAGTGTCTGAGGCCTGATTTGAACTGAGGTCCTCCTGACTCCAGGGTGGGTGTTCTATTCACTATACCACTTAGCCTACTCTATTGTTTTTTAAGGTGTTATTTTCTTCAGGTTTTTTTTGCACCTACTTTATCAAGTTTTTGACCCTTTTTTCATTATTTTCCTGCATCACTCTCATTTCTTTTTGCAATTTTCCTTCTACCTCTCTTGTTTTTGTTTAAATCATTTTTTAAGCTCTTCAATGACCTAAGACCAATTCATATTTTTTTTCTTGGAGAATTTGGATGCAGGAATTTTGACTTTGTTGTCTTCTTTTGAATGTATGCCTTGATCTTCCTTGTCACAGTAGTAACTTTCCATGGTCTGATTTTTTTCTTGTTGTTGGCTCATTTTTTCAGCCTATATCTTGCCTTTTAACTCTATGCTAAAATGGAGTTCTGATTCCCAAGTGGAGGAGGCATTTTCCCAAGCTTCAGGTTTTTTGTGCAGCTATTTTCAGAAGTAATTCTGGGGACCTGTAAGTTTTTGGCTCTTCCAAGGTGGTATGATCTAGGGAGAGATATGTTTACTACTCTCTTGTACTATGCACTGGTTTGTGATTGACCAAAAATACTCTTTTCAACCCTGGAACTGTGACTATTGTCCCTGTTCCCCTAACGCCACAAGCTATGTGATGCTAGTACTCCTCTTAGTGCTGGAACTAAGACTCAGGATTGAGACCCAGATCCAAGTATAGACAATACAACAGAGTCCTGCCCCTGGTGCTGGCAAGGGATCCCCTGTAAATCTCCTTCTGATGTATTGTCCAATCCCCTTACTGTCTGGGGGCTAAGAAGTCTGAAAATCACCGCTGGTTATACTGATTCAGCTACCCCAAGGTCTGCTCCTGTTTTTCTGGGTTCCAACCTGCACTGGTGTTGCCTGCTATGAACTCAACTTCTTTCTCACCCTAGTGTAACAGACCTTTACTGCCAACCTTCTAAGTTATCTTGGGCTAGAAAAAATGGTTCACTTTGTCTTTTTGTGGGTTTTGCCATTCTAGAATTTTTTAGTCATTATTTAAAGGCATTTGGAGGGGCTTGGGGGAGCTCAGCAAGTCCCTACTTTTATTCCACCATCTTGGCTGCACTTTACCTCTTAGACTTTAAAATACTAGAGAACATGAGTCTTCTTTTTTGGAACATTCTAGGAAACACCAATATTAATTGTTGTCAGGGCCCAAGGAGATGTGTTGAGACTCCTGTGGTTCGGAAGTGAACAAGCAAGCAGCCAGCATCCTTGGCCCAAACTGAAAAGTGGTGACGGGGCTAAGGAAAGTGAAAATGGAATTGTAAGGAGGAAAGCAAGCTAGGCAGCAAAACCCAAAAGGAGGGAAAAGGAAGAGACACATTCAGGAGGGAATCAACTGAATTACTTATTCAAGGGACCAAAGGTCTGGGGACTGTTTCAACCAACCACAGTTCCAGCTGGGAACAAAACAGTGATGTCACACTTCCATTACTGGCTTCTCTTTCTCTCTGTAGTGAGGGGAAAAGCAGCCCTTTGTTTCTGTCCTCAGAGAAACATAAAATGTGAGAACAGAACTTAGAAAATGTCAGAGCTAGAAAGGGTCTTAGAAAATAGAATCTTGGAAGACAAAACAGAGTTGAAAATTCCCTTTGAATACATAAAGGGAAATATGTGGAAGAGAACTTAGAACATAAACAATCTGAATTTAGAACAGAACAGTAAAGCATTTTACACATAGAATGTTATAATGTTGAATATGTTAAATTATTAGTGACTCTTTATTTTATAGAAAAGGAATTTAATCCTAGAGAGGTAAGTTTGCCTAGGATTACACAGATTCTAAGTGTTAAGACCAGGACTAGAACCCAGGATTCAATATTTCTTCAGTGCTCTTTTTCTTTTTATCCACCCACACCATACATCCCCTTCAACAATAAAGCTACTAAAGCCCTGTTCCTCCTCTTACCACTGCAAGATGGTGCTTATAGATCTTATTTAAAAAGACTAGAGATAAATCAACTTTTTTTCAAAACTGACCACCCAGAGAAAATCCTGGATCTTTGATAGTGTATTCATAGGATTATGAATAGGTCCCTAGAAGGGACCTTAGTAATCAACTAGTCTAACCTCATTTTATAGATGAGAAAATTAGGGCTCACAGATGAGAGGGGGCTTACCTAAGGTCATGGATTTCAAGTAGGTGAAATTTGTGCTGAAGTCCTCAAAATCCAAATATGGTGTTTTCTACAGCTTTCAATGCTGCCTCTCTTTCAAGTATTCGTAGGATGTTGTATATAGCATATGGTATATTTGGCATTATAACATGTGAAATGAGTCTGAAGTAGCAACTATTTAAAAAGAAGTCTAATTTCATTATTTCCCATTGCACATTTTAGTAGAAACTGAGTTAAGAAAGTACTGCCTTATTAGATCTCCCTTAGAGGGTCTGCTGTAATAAAAAACACTAAACTGCTCTGCAGTTTTACATATCTATTATTTAAATATAAATGGCTGATTCCCAGATGCTTGTAATCTCAAATATTAAGACAGTACAGTATAAATTAACAATGGACTAGGAATTGGGAAATACAAGTTTTAGTCACCTTCCTGTCACTAATTAATTGTGTGACCTTGGACAAGTCCCTCATCTTCTCTAGGCCTCAGTTTACTTGTTTGTGAATGAGAAGAGTGGATTAAATGGGCTCTGTCTCCTACTAGTTCTATGATTTTATTTCCAACATTACTATTGTAATTGCTTTCATGCTTTCAATTTTCTCAAGAACACTGAGTTCATAGATGATGCAAAGTGTGAGCCTAGTCCCTGACTGAATTAATGCAAATTCAAAATTGAAAAAAAAAAACTTCCCTTCTACACAACATTTATTTTAAAAAACACATGGAATAATCCACACTCAATACTCAACAACCTTGTTTATAGGCTATCCCATGAGATAAATGTGTTAATTCAGCCCTTTTCAGCCTCCTTGTTTGCAATGGTTACATGAAAGCATCAAGAAACAAATAGTACAATCATTAGAAAGAGTTAACACACAGCTGCTGCCTGAGGCTTTATAGTTTACCAAAAAAAAAAATGAAATGCATTGTTGAAAATATCCATCCAGCAAGGTTAGCCATGAAAACGGGAAACTGGAGTCAATAAAGCCGATATCCCTTGGATTGAAGGAGAGCTTGCCACAGACACCCAAGCCGAATGCAAAAAGTAATCGCCACCAAGCTCAAAATAAACTTGGGTTACAGAATGCAAAAGCTTGACATTAGCCCCCAGGGCTGAGTCCAGTGCACCACAGAGAGCTCAAGCCTCCGAATTCCATCCCCTGGGATGTGTTAGAAGTGACTTGTCCCAGGGATCTCTGTTGCCCTGGGCCACCCTCAATCCAGGGTCCCCCCCCCCCCTTCTACTCTCTGGCAGCTCTGCTTGGCTAGTGATATGATATACCTCTCACTTGCAGAATACATATTTGTTATGTAATGAGTGTCAGGAATTAATGACCCACTCAGTGGTGGGAGAAACTTGCATGTTAAGCACTCAAAAGGAAGAAAAAATCTTTTCTAATGAGGCTTCCCATTCTCCTCAAGGGGAGGGTAAAGAAAGGAGCTGATAGTGGTCAATAGAGGCAGTAAGCATGATGTCATTAGAATTTGAGATGGGACCTTGATGTCCATTCTTTCCAGAAATGGCAATCAAAAGCCAACCTCCCCAACCCAAGTCCTTTCCCCTTTTACAGAGTTAACAGTTTTTACCTCTTCTGTTATGAATCATGAGGCCCGTGGCTTTTGACAGATCATAAATCAGGCCTGGGAGTTGTGAGGACAAATCCCAGGACTTTTAATCTTTAATATTAGACGTGTTTAAGGTAGTGAATATTTCATGAAGGTGCTGTTGCATTTTAGCACATCATTAGCTACTTTACATTTCCCCACCCCCTTTGGATTACTAACTCCCAGGCAAATTTCAAAGATCCACGCAATTCTCTATCTTCTTTCCAGCTAGCAAAAGTGATTTCACCAATCCGCCGATATTGACTGAGCGCCTAACGTGTGCCCTATACAAGATGTTGTGGAGAGTGCAAATTTGCATGTGAATATGGTACCTTCACTCAAGAAATTTTGCTCTAATTGAGAGAACAAGACATATAGTCACATAATACAAGACAAACCTTATTCGGTTTACCGGAAAAGTAGAACCAAAAGTAAAAATGTTAAGAACTTATAGATATCATAAAGAATTCAAGCTGGAATAGTTGTTAGATTAAAGAATCTGGAAACATAAATTGTAGAATTTGGGAGATAGAAGGGTTCTCATGGCAGAATGTCAGAGCTGAGTGGTGTGTGAGGCTATGAAATGATATAAAACCAGTGCCAGAATGGGAAGACACAGAGAAGTTCAGCCTGTAGATAACCCAGAATACCTTCCATAGCAAGTGGTTGTCCAACATTCCAGAATTTGCATGAAGCAGAAAATCTCATATTTCTTTTTAGAAATTTCATTGTGTTAGATACAGTCCAAGATTCTAGCCAGTTGAGATTGTTTTGGATTATGACTCTTTCATTCACCATGTTAATTATTCTTCCCATCTTTGTATCACAAGCAGATTTGAGGATCCTGCCATTTATTCCTTTATTCAAGTCATTGATAACAAAGTTAAACAGAACAGGGCTTACGGGAGGGAGGAGGGAGGTCGGAACGCTGAACTTAAGATCAGGCCATCAATGCCAACTCTTTTGAGCCTGGTCAGTTAGTTCCAATTGTGTAAATTGTACTATCATCTAGCCTCAGTTTTAACATATTTCTCACACGATTAGCAGAAGAAAATGTCTCAAATGTTTTGCTGAAGTCTAGGCAAGCTGTATGCGATTTTCTTGATGCAAACTTTTATTTGATGAAACAATACTGGCTCTTCATCATCATTGTCCATTTTCATGTGTTTATGTTCCATCAATCGGGATATCTGCCATTCACCAACCCAATGGTACTTCTGCCATTCTCCATGGCCTTTCAATGATCACTGAATCAACCGATGTTGACTGCTTATATTAAGGACAATAATAAATAATCATTAGTATTTATACAGCATTTTAAAGATCACAAGGTACTTTATGAGTATTATCTCTTTTTATGTTCACAACCACCCTAGTTAATAAACATTATTACTGTCCATATTTTACAAATGAAGACCTTGAGGCAAACAGAACTTCAGTGACTTGCTTGATTTAATACTGTCAGTAAATGTCTGAGGCTAGATTTCAACTCGAACCTTCCTGAACACAGATCTGGTGCTCTATCCCCTGGTCCTCCTAGCTGCCACCAATCACATCCATTCATTTTTTCATAAATTTTAAATAGGTCGATTTACCTGAATTCACCTAGCCCTGCTAGTTGTTGTCTCCTCCATTATCTTGGCTTTCATGTCCTGAATAAGTCTACAGCCAATGCTTGATTGTTGAATGATAGAGTGAAATGAAGTCTGACCACACAGTATATCAGAATATAAGATGTTAAGACTGGTAGGGATGTTGGGATGCAGGAAGATAGAGCTTAGGAAGCTTGATTAGGAAAGTACCTAAAAAACATTGAACCTCAGATCTGGAAGAGATCTTATATGCATCTAATTTGAGCCTTTCATTCTATAAATGGGGAAACTGAGGCCCAGAGTAATTTAATTGGCTTACTCAAAGTCACTTAGCTGGGAAGGATAGACATATGGACTAAGTTAATCAGCAAAGGCTTTATTTCTATTGAAACTCGAGCTGGGCCTTGGAGGATGTGTGCAGTTCTCAGATTAATTTCCTTCACGCAAACATAAAATGCTCCAGTGCAGGGCAGTAGTTTACATAGTAGAGTGCTGGACCTGGTGTCAGGAAGTTCTCAGACCCCTTCCTAGCTGTGTGAACCTCGGAAAATAACCAACCTCTGTCTGTCTCAGTTTCCTCATCTGTGAAATGGGAATAATAATAGCACTAACCTCCTGGATTTGTTGGGAAGATTATATGATATTTGTAAAGCATTTCCCAAACTTTAAAGTGCCATATAAATGCTAAAGAGCATTATTAAACTTTTTGGTGTCTTAGACCCTTCAGGTAGTCTGGCAAAGCCTCTGGAGTCTTTCTCAGAAGGATGTTCTTAAATGCATAAAATAAAATACATGTTATTACAAAGAAAATAATAATAATAATAATAATAATAATAATAATAATATGTAGTGTTTGGTGGCTTATAAAGTCCTTTAGATATATTATCTCATTTAGATCTCACAACCTTACAACACAGGTACCATTATTATTCTCGTTTATAGATGAGGAAACAGACTGAGGGAAATCAAGTGACTTGCCCAAGGTCACACAGTGACCTTGGATCAGAACACAAGCCTTCATGAGTTCTAGTTCCATGTTCTGTGCACATATTAGACACCTAAATAGTAGTTAACCATCTGACTCATTACATAAAGGCCCACCTACCTGCCTAGAAGCCAATTATATTGCAATAAAGTTATCAAAGTTAAAAAGAAACATATTCACAAACCGAAGGTTATGAATCCTTGGGCTAGGTCTTTCCAAAAAGGGATGATGGGAAGAACACATACTAAAGGATACACCTATTTTTCAGTTTCCTTGTATGATCTCTCTGCTCTGCTTTTTAGTCACCTGCCAAAACATCAGCTTTCCCTGCATGTCTTCTGTTGGTTTTCACATGTCATTGAGGCAACTGGTGGCACAGGTGGTAGAGCACTTGTTCTGTAATCAGGAAGACCTGAGTTCAAATCCAGCCTCAGGTGCTTCCTATCTGCATAAACCTAGGCAAGTCACTTAAACTTCTCTTTGTCTCAGTTTCCTCAACTATTGACTAGGGATAATAATAGCACCTTCCTCCCAGAATTGTTATAAGAATCAAGAGAGATAATAATTGTTTAAAAAAGAAAATAAAAAATCATTTAGTATGCTCATTCCCTTCCCTCCATCATTATTTTGGTTTAGTTTTTTCATTCACCTGAATGTAGAGAAAAGTTGGCAGTGAGGGGGAGAAGGAAGATGAGCCGGAGGTCTGAGAGGGTGGCCTGCTTGGGACACCAATTTAAGGATCTTCTTGCTCTCTTCCAGCAGCCAACTTTTCCCATGTTGTTACTCATGATACATGTTTTGGGGGTTTCTTTGAGATGTTTCCATGTGTATATTGAATAAGAATAGACATATAAATATATAGATAAAGAAATTGTTTCACAAATTACACATGGGAGGCACTGGAGTTTTAGGACTCTAGCCTCTAACAGGCTGGTCTGACAGGAAGGACAGGAAGACAGCTTTGGAGGGGTTAATAATCTTACTTTATTCTAGTCTGATCTCAATGGGAACACCAACTCCTACTGCATTTCCTAATCATCCTTCTCTCAGGGGTCAACAAGAAGTGGAGGGCATCTGCTTCTACATGTCAATGGGGTCAGTTGAGACAGGCACAGCATTCCAGTTTGTGCAGTCCCGTAAATCCCCTCAAGCCTCAGTGGGGGCCAGTTGAAGCAGGTATATGCATTCCTCAATGCATTGCCCAAATCCCAAATAGGTTGCCCCATGGGTTCCCCTATGCATCCACCATTCACTGACCAGTGTCCACTTGCTTTATAGGGTAACAGACAAAGGAAGGAATCTTGCCAACATTAAGCTCAGAGGTTAACTTTATCAATATTGTCATTCTGCACAAGAGTGGTAAATGTCAATTATGTTAGCCCTGTATCTCATGGTGCAGCCTCAGTAGGATGGCCTGTCACTATGATCCTAGGAATTACTGTCTAGGAGCCCTGGGCAATTCTGGAAGTTATTCTCTATCACCTGGAAACTAGACATTGTCATGGCCATGGATCCTGAGAAACTAAACTCTAAAAGAAATAACAAAACTCTTCTTACTTATAGATATATAGAGATATACAAAGATCCATATCTGTGTATACAAACGTACATATGTATACATACATACAGATATATGTGTGTATACTGTATATAAATAAATGCATACGTATATTATCTATATATAGTTATCTATAGACATAAAGATACGTGTCTTTAGATAGATATATACGTGTGTGGGTACTACATAAATACACATATATGTGTATATATGTATGTAGAGCTATGTATCAGTATATGTATTTATATAGATATAGACAGAGGCAGACAGGAAGACAGATAGACAGACAGATAGACAGGTAGACAGACAGACATATAGACAGGTAGACCGACAGACAGACAGACAGACAGATAGATAGATAGATAGATAGACAGATAGATGACCTAAGATTCTTTAGGTCAATCACATACACTGCATAGGTATGGGAAAATGTCCTTTAGATACCAGGGTCCTAGACATTTGAAACCAGATAGCTTGAATTAAAGTCCTGGTCCTCCCATTTGCTAGCCTTTTCAAATTATTTAACCTCTCCAGACCTCGTCTGCAAAATGGAGTTAATAATTCCTCTATTAACTTCCTCCCAGGGGATTTTTGAAGGAAGCAGTTTGAAAACTCTCAAGTCCATTTTAGATGATCACAGTTATCACTGGTAGAATATAAACTCCTTTATGACAGCTGTTGTGTGTTGTTATTGTTTTTGATATCTGTATTCCCCAAACTTGGTAGATGTTTAATCATTGTTAATTGAATGGAATCGCTACCGTTAATGCTTCGGGTCTAACTTGCCAGGTTTCCTGTTCATGACCTTCTTTTTCTTCTTCCTCTTGAAGGCGAGTGCAGCTGTCATGAAGGCTATGCTCCAGACCCTGTGCACAGACACCTGTGTGTGCGGAGTGACTGGGGGCAGAGTGAAGGGTGAGTGCCTGGGAAATCAGGGCTTGGGCCAGCAACACTTCTCTCTTAAGGGTCTTTTCTGACAAGAACAAAGCAAGGGCACTTCTGGAACAGAAGGAGTCTGCAAAAGTTAAATGTAAATAAAAACTCCTTTTTCCATTTAATTAATCTAATATTAGAGCTAGATGAGAGCTCTGGAAAGGAGTTTAGAATATAAAATGTTACAATATTAGCCTTAGAACAGGATTTGAGAATGTTCAGTGTCTAAGCTGGAAAGGAACTTTGAATTTAGCCCACTCATTTCATGGCAAAGAAAATCAAAACCCAGAGAAAGAAGAGTGACTTATCTAAAGTCTCAGAGCTAAATAGGGTCACATCTGGCACTGGAATCCATGGTTCCTGACCTCCCTCCCCTGTCTAATGGTCTAATGTTCTAATTCCTTATGAATTCTCAGAAACAGGTGCCTCTTAACTTGTTACTTGCAAACCCCACCATTCAATAGTTAATAATCAAGTTGATAGAGGCAAAACAAAGGAATAAAACAACCAAACCCTGTAAATAGTTAAATGCATGAGGTAAACTTGGAATTTAAAGGAGTTTTTTGATTGATTCATTCATTTGTAAGGAATTATTTCTAAATCGAATCCCCCTTCTCCCCCTCCCCTGATAGCTATACTTATTTGTTTGGGGAAACTGGGATTGGGTAAATATGTTTTTGTTTTGTTTTTTCTTGAATAAAATCTACACATTGATAACACTTTCATTTTACTAAGTATCCCTTTGCTGTTCTGTTCTTCTCCCCATATTCCCTTCTTCACAGACCTTGGCCTTACACTACACTGGAAAGGGGATATGACCTTGTAACAGGGGAACAGGCACCTGAAAAGATCCTCAGGTCAGTGGGTAGATCTACTGCAGATGGGGATGGGGATGGGAATGGGGAAGGGATGGGGGAGGGGGAGGGGGAGGGTAGTGTCCCAGATTGGTTGTGGAGGAGGGAAAGTATTTTGGTTTTGTTTTTCCCTCATAGTCACTGAAGTAGGATTAGGCTTTGAATTCAGATTCTCTACCTCCAAATCATCTTTTCCTTACACAATTAACGAACCGGAACTGGTCATGGCTCTTGCTGCTGGTGCTACTGCTACTATGGCTTCATATTTATAATTCTCTAAGTGATTTGCCTTTTTCTCATTTAATTCTTGTAATAACTCTATAAGTTATAGATGAGAGGTATAAAAATCCTCAGCTAAAAGATAAGGAAAGTGAATGAACATTTACTGACTATGTTCTCTGTGCTAAGTCTTGTGCCTGACAAAGAAATACAAAGTGTGGTCCCCACCCTTGTGGGGTTTGTGGTCTTATTGGGGAGAGGACAGATACCCAAACACACAATATATCAATAGTTAATTCACACTATTTGCCTTTACATAGTAATTGTCCAATGCGCAACATGTTCAACAAGTGATGGAGTAGATCAGAGAAGAGAATGCCACCTATGAGCTGAGGGTGGTAAGAGGGGAGGTCTTGAACTAGGCCTTCAAAGACAGGATCCTTGACTGAGAAAGGAGAAGGAGGGATCTCCCAGGTCAGGATGAGAAATGAGATCACAAAATGTCAGAACTAACAAATCATCTAGCCCACAGGTTATTAACATTTTGGGGGGGAGGTTCCTATACCACTTGGGTTGTCTAGTGAACCCTGTGAACCCTTCTCAGAATGACACTTGTAGGAGCAGCTAGGTGGGCACAGTGAATAGAGCACAGGCCATGGAGTCAGGAGGATCTGAGTTCAAATCCGACCCCAGACACTTAACACTTACTAGCTGTGTGTAATGGTAATGGAATTTGGAGATGCCCCTGAATTGGCTTGGTTTGGGGGTTGACTGTTAAAACCCAGAGCTTGTGAATCCCACTCGTGGGATGAACTTGTTGATGCGAAGAGAGGGGGTTGAACTGGGAGGAGCCATGAACTGAGAGAGAGGCCCAAGCCAAGAGAAGGCCAGAAGGACTTTTGGGAGAGCAGTCTCCAGTATCATGGATCCTGAGTTGACCAAATGAATGTACTTTGTTTATGATTGGAAACTGCTCTCCATTTGAGAAGAGACTCTACCTGACTAAATGAATGTACTATCTAGGGGTGGAGTAGTACCTGGATGGAATGGACAACTTACTTGCTAAATGAATGAGTTATACTGTATTTTGACTTTCTCTGTTCTGTAAATGTTTGCTGAATAAATGGGGTTTGCTATGCTGGTAATCTGAACCTTGAAGTTGCCTTTGCTTGGCATTACACCGTGTGACCTTGGGCAAGTCACTTAACTCCATTTGCCCTGCCCTCCCCCCCCAACAAAAGAAAACAAAAAAGAATGATACTTATAAATGCATAAAATAAAATGGATGTAAGGTTATAAAGTAAACCAAAGATCAATGAAAACAAAGATTTTTTTTTCATCCAAGCTCATAGATTCCTTGAAATTTCTTCATTTAGGGGTCTGTGGACCCTAGGTTAAGAATCCTTTCTTTTTTCCCCCTCACACAATCAGAGTTAAGTGACTTGCCCAGGGTCACACAACTACTAAGTCTCTGAGGTCAGGTTTGAACTCAAGTCCTTCTGACTCTAGGGTTGGTGGTTTATCTACTGTGTCCCCTAGCTGCCCCTGGAGCTTCCTTTTTTTTTTTGTAGATCTGTAGATAAATAGATAGATGAGAAAAACCCAGAAAGCTTAAGAAACTCATCTAAGGTCCTACAGTGAATAAGTTGGAAACAAAAGTAAGATTTTCTAAATTTTAAGTTCAGTGCTTGGTACCCCATGCTGACTGCTTCTCTTCTAGGTCTACCTATAGCTTGGGGCAGGGACTCTGGCTCCCAGTCAGTAAGAGCTTTGTGGTGCCTCCTGTGGATCTATCTATCAACCCGCTGGCCAGCTGTAAGACTGATGTGCTTGTGACGGAAGACCCTGCTGATGTCAGGTAGGAAAACTCCCTACACTTGAGGTTTTCCTGGGCTTCCAGGGACTGTTTCTTTCCACGACAACAGTCACAAATCACATTGTCAGCAATCCTTTTGTATAAGTTCACTATATCACTGGTTGCCAAAATGTTTTTATGACACAGCTGTTTCAGTAAAAAAAAAAACAAACAATGCAAATTTCCAATATGTGCATATTTATATAAAGTATATAATATGCTATTGTATTGATAATTATGTATATAAAACATAAAAGAGAAATTAATAAGGATGATGAAATAATATTTGGTTATAGAATCAATAAGGAGATGCCTCAGCTCACTGAAGAGGCCAGTAACAAGGTCAGAACAGTGCTTAAGGAGGTCCTCTGACAGCTTGTGGAGGATGGATCAGAATGATGGAACTGAAAAGGAAAATCCACAGACTTTGCAAATTATATTAACTCCTCCTTATAGCTGCTCGTGGGTACATGGAAAAGTCAATGTTGATGAATCCGAATGCACCAAGGGGAGTGATGGAGACCAAACAGGAGGCTGTTTCAGTAGTTCATGCAAGAGGTGATGAGCCTGAATTAGGGTGGTAACCATGTGAATTGGGAAGAGATGGATTTGAGAGAAGTGGCAGTAGAACGGACAGAATTTTACAGCTGATTCTGGATGTGGAAGTGAGTCTGGAGGAAGAAGGGAGTGTTGTCATTTTTCAGTCATAACTACAGTCTCTGTGACCCAGTTGGGGTTTTCTTGGTAAAAATACTGAGAGCCTTTGCCATTTCCTTCTCCAGCTCATTTTACAAATGAGGCAACTGAGGCAAACGGTATTAAGTGGACTTGCCCAGGGTCACACAGCTAGTAAGTGTCTGAGGCAAGATTTGAACTCAGGAAGATGAGGTTTTTTTCTGACTTCTGGCCTGACATTCTATTGCACTATTTAGCTGCCTGCAGAAGGGGTGAGAAGCCAAAGATGACACTAAACTTGTGAAAACCTCGGTGTTTGGAAGGATAAAGGTGCTACCAACATTCTTAGGGAAGAATAGACAATGGAAGGGTTTTGAGGAAAAGATAATGTGATGACATTTTTATATCTGCTAAGTCAATCACTACGTCTGACATAAAATGCACCGGGTGAATGTATGTGGAGCTTTTCCTCAGGTCATTGACCCGAGAGAACAAAGCCCATTTTCTGAGGGGCACCCACCACAGCCATCTGGTGAGGTGAGATGCAGGGATGTACTGGAGCCAGCTTGAGCTCAAGAGAGCTGATTGTTAAATTTTCAGTGTCAGCATTTACATGTTGGAAATCAGCAAATCCTATAAATCAAGGCTTTGTTTATTATTTTGTTGTCTCTGCTTTAGAAAGTGATGGAGAAAATGTTAATAAAA
This sequence comes from Pseudocheirus occidentalis, assembly GCA_028646575.1. Classification (NCBI taxonomy): domain Eukaryota; kingdom Metazoa; phylum Chordata; class Mammalia; order Diprotodontia; family Pseudocheiridae; genus Pseudocheirus; species Pseudocheirus occidentalis. Next base: position 70,058,414 of record CM053595.1, on the reverse strand, counting down.
GTGTGCCATGCTTATATTTTGCCTCCTGAGAACATGTTATTAAATATTTATCAGTACACTATTGACTTGGAGGCAGGGAGTTGGTGCGGAATTTCCCCAATGGTACCAACACAGCTCCTGTAAGTAGAAAGTTTAGGTTAAAAATGACCTGAGGCACTGACACCTGGCTCAGGAGGGGAGTGGCTTGAGACTTATACTGCTGAGCAAGAGGAAAGAGTAGAAGAGTTTTGTGAAATAGGGTAGGTGTGGTTATATTAGACATAAGCTTCACAATTGACTCTCTTGCACACCCCTACCTATCCACCCCCACACACAGAGGCAGCAGTGCCCCCACTTTGGAAACCACTGGATTACAGTCCACATCTGTCATACAGTTTGGGAAGCGGCAGAAAAGCCTTCTTATCTTTGAATCCTCCCTGGTCTCAGTCCTTAAAATTCCTACTAGTAGCATCACTTTGGGGGCTTAATGTTACCTAGAAAGAGGTCACATTTTCTAATTAACAGATTGAAAAAGATGACCTTTTCTGAACTGTGCATCTACCCCCCCTCCCCATACTATGTTCTCAAAGTGAAGAGACCTTCCCAAGGTCACACCTCTGATCAGTGACAGAGATGGCATTCAATCTGAGTCCAATACATATTTTTCTATAGCTCTCTTTTAGTGAGCGTGTCTGGAAACTGTGGCAACTCAAAAAGACAAGTTCAGGGGACCTCTTTACACCCCCTACCTTCCTTCTAGGGCTATTCATATCCTGCAGCCAAATAAGTCTTGGAAGATGGGAACAGTTTCTACAGGTGAACCTCAGGACAAAAGAGGAAGAAATCCTCTGAGGAAAGAAATCAGGGGTTTAGCAGGGCAAGATCCCCCAAGCTTCCTGGTGGTGTTACTGCCAGTTTCCAAATACCATGGTGATAATAGGCTGTTCTAGGAAGTATTACCTGAAAAAAATACACAGTTGTTTTATTAGCATTGCCCAAGGACAGGCAGTCTTCAAATTCCCACCATCCTGCCTCAAACAAATCAATTGTCCTTGTAGCAGCTGCAAATGTGGATAAAAATGTACAATCTCCACCAAATGCAAACCCAGAAACCACCCTGTGGATTGCCCCCTTTCCTGGATGTGCTAATAAACCTCGTTTGACACAGCATTGCTCAGACAAGCATATCACTGAGCATTTTGAAGAATTAATAAGTTACAGTCAGATGATAAGTTAGAGAATTAATAAATAAGAGATAATAATTATAGATAGCCAATAATACGGTCAGGGAATCACACACAAAAAGAAAAGATTAGGATAGAAGCTGAGCAGAGCATTACAGGACAAAGAGAAGAAAGAGAGGCAAGCTTTTTAATGGAATTTGGAAAGAGGAAGGTGCCAAACAAGCTCTTTTCTCCCTTAGTCCTCTGGTCCATGGCCAGCACAGTTCTCAGGTAAGATGTCAGGAGTGATGGGCTGAGGGAAGAGTCAGCTACGGACCATACATTCCTGACCTCGGCTCTGTATCTTTGTAATAGTAATGTAATTTGATCCCTTTGTATTGGCAAAGCTAACAGGTACTTGGCACTTCGTAATTAATCAAGCCTCTGTTAAAGAAACAGAAGGTATGAACCCCTGTTGCTGACTTAACAGGAAGGGGTTCAAATAGGAAATGGCTGAAACAGGAAAGGGCTAGTGCTGTGTGTGTATATAAGGAAAAGTGCCTGCTGGGTCAGACAAATCTTCTTGGAGCCAGGTTCTGGAGACTGAGGAAGAAAGGCCCAGGCTGGAGAGAATGATTTTTATTTTGAGAACCTGGATGAAGTGATTTTGATTCTGGGAACCAGTTGAAACTTCTGCTGAGTCCAAGGGCCAGCTGGAGCTGCTGAGGATTTCTGAGGACCAGCCAGAGCTACAGAAGACTAAGGAATCATGACTGTGGTGTCAGTATTTTATCAGTTTGTGGCTTTGTTAAGCCTTGATCTCACAACGATAGAGACTATGAAGGATTTAAGGTGGACTGGACACCGTGCCCTTCATTGTGGAACAGGGTCTGCACAGAGAGCTGGACAAGGAGCTGGGAGCTGTCTGCCTTTGAACCCAGGTGACATTTGGTGAATCCAGGTAGGAACTGGGACCATAGAAGGGGATCCAGGGAATCTGAGAGCCTATCTCGGGTCAAGATGAAGAGATCTCTCTATGGATACTGAGTAGTGATTGATTGAAGTTGTAACTTACTTATGACCCTGAAATTGCAACTTATTTGTGACTTAGGGGTGGATGGCCTATGTATTTTATACTACCCCTTAAGAGAGTGCTGAGTAGTAACTGATATTGTAACATAGTGTGCCCCATGATTGGAGAACTTTCACTTTTGTGTTTTGTATTAAGGAGGCAAGCCTCCTTAAGGATGATTGAATGACTGAGTTGATTGAATGATTGAGTTACTAAGTAATTGATTGACTAAATGATTATATTTTGTTCAAAACTATGTGACCACTATGGTGAAAACTATGTGGATATTTTAGTGATAAGTTGTTGAGTTGTGATATTGTGAATGTTATATTTTGATTTTCTTTGATAAGTTGTAAAGTTGTGAATGCTCTACCTTGATTTTCTATGATTGTTTTGCTCTGATTTGTTATTGAATAGAGCATTTACTATATTGTGTAATCAGAACTTTGAAAGCTGTTCACAGCAGCAGTCCTCTGGAAAACTGCTTGTGCGTGGCTTTACAATTTTCTAGTGAAAAACAAGCCTCCCCTCAATTGATCCTTCACCCCTTGTCCTTTGATACTTTGGATATGTGAGTTCGTTGATTTGGGTACAAAAGTGCAGATCACAATCCATCCCAAATTTCTCGTTCTGTGAAGTTCCAATCCATGCCCTCCCACAGACTATCTATGGGGAGGGGCTATATAAGAGGTGGTAGGCCTTCACCTAGATCTTTTGACCTTGGGTGTATGTCAGTGAATCTCATAAGCAATATGTATATTGGCTATCCCCTTAGTACAGGATTGGGCTCCCTCCTTTTATGGTCATGAATCTATCTGTTGACATCTCATACAACCCTTCTATATTGAATTCTTCATTGGTAATACTCATATCTACCATGTACCTCTCCATAAATTTTTTTTTCCTGCAACTTCAATTTGAATTTCAGAGTTTACAGTTCTTTATACTTCAAAGAACTGCACCATCACTAGAAGAATATTAGATTTAAAAATACACACCTATGCCCATACTTAAACAGGAGATGATATTTGTAAAGTGCTCTGAAAACCTTAGTGTCGGTTATTATTATTGCTATCTAGGAGATAAAACGGTTCTGGGTCTTGAGTCCTGGAAGATGTGAGTTCAGATCTGACCTCAGATATTTAATAGCTATGTGACTCTGGGACAAGTCGACAAACCATTCCAGATCTTTGCCAAGAAAAGCCCCAGTGTGGTTGTAAAGAGTTGGACATGACTGAAAAATGACAAAGCAAACTTCCTAGGGTTGTTTTGAGGATAAAATGAGATATTTTTAAAGCGCTTTGAAAACTTAAAGAACTAAATAAATTCTAGCTCTTATTATCTACTAGACTGTGATCTCCTTAAGAGCTGAGACACTTTTTGCTTTTTTGTGTGTTCTCAGCATATATCACAGTACCTTGTATACAATAGGCACTTAATATGTTCTTTGGGATCATATCAATGAACAGTTAATACTTATAGTTAGTCCATTAGTAGATATTTTTTGAATGGATATGGCAGAGAGATATTTTATACAAGAATCAAATAGGAAATAGAGTGTGCTGTCCTTTTGGGACTTAGTTGAAAGGAGGAATAACAAGAGATCCATTATTATAGAGACAGTATTGTATGGCATAAAGGGCAGCTATATAATATAGTGAATGGATAGTGCTGGATGTAGAATCAGGAAGATCCAAGTTCAAATTTGGCCTCAGATACTAACTAGTGTGTGACCCTGGGCAAGTCACTTGTCCCTCTTTGCCTCAGTTTCTTTACATGTAAAATGAGCTGGGAAGAGGAAGGTGTGGAACAGGCTCTTTACTTCCTTGGTCCCCTTGCTGTGGCCAGCACAGTTCTCAGGTAAGATGTCAGGAGTGATGGGCTGAGGGAAGAATCAGCTGCTGACCATCCATCCCTGACTTTGGCCCTGTATCTTCTAATGCAAAACAAGCCCCCCCCCCCGAATTGATCCTTCCCCCCTTGTTCTTTGATGATTTAATGGATATGTGATTTCATTGATTTGAGTGCAATAGTGTAGATCACAATCCATCCCAAATTTCTCATCTTGCATTAGTTTCAATCGATGCCCTCCCACAGACTATCTATAGGGAGGGGACTATTCAAGAGGTGACAGGCTTTCACCCAGATCTTTTGATTTAGGAAGGAAATGGCAAACTACCCCAGTATCATTGCTTAGAAAACCCAAAATGGGGTCAGAATAGTTGAACACAACTCAACAACAACAACAACATGACATAAGCATTAGAAAGGTGTAAAACACAATTCTATATAAAACCTGAGGGAACATCATTACCAACTAGGGGTGATCAGTTCAGCTCAAAACAAACATTTATTAAGCCCCTGCTATGCTAGATACTAGGCATGCAAAGATAGCTTCTGACTTCAAATAACATGCATTCTGCTGGGGATAGTAAAAATGTACAAAAATAAGCAGTATAAAAGCAAAGTAATTTGAAAAAGGAGAGAGCAGTGACAAATGAGTGGTTTAAGGAAAGCTTTAGCAGCTGATGATACCTAAACTGAAACTGGAAAGAAGATAAAACTTCTGAAAGGTGAAGGAGAGGAAAGAGTATATTTTGGGAATGAGAGAAGGCTTATTAAAATATATGGTGATAGTTGGTGAAATGTTTAATGAGGGGAAAAAATATATGGTCCCATTTTGTGAAGGGGAATGATGATAAATAAAACTGGAAAGGCACCTGAAAGTAAATTGAGAATCACTTTCAATTCCAGGATATATTACTCTACAAGCAACAGGAAGTTAACTGAAGGTGCTTTTAGCGTGGGGATGGCATGGTCAGAGGAAGCTCTATAGAGGAGGTGACCTATTTGTTGGATTCTAAATGACTGATAGGAATTTAGCAGATAATTTTCAAAAGGAAGGATATTCCCAGTTTGAGAAAAAATAAAAGACACAAAGGTGGGAAATTAAAGGACATATTCAAGAAACACTGTCTAATCCAGTATGACTTGAATATAAAATACATGGAGGACAGTAACCTATGACAGAATTTAAGAGCTGGCAGGTACCTCAGCAATCATGTTGTTCAAACCATACATGAAAGGAAACTCTACTATAATATATACAATAAGTCGATATCCAACCTCTGCTTCAAGAACCCTAAGAATCAGGAACCCACCATGTTCCAAAGCAGTTCATTCCACTCTTGGACAGCTCTAATTGTTAGGAAATTTTCCCTGATATTGAGTATAAATTTCTTTTCTTTGCAACTGACACCCACTATTCCTGATTCTTCCCTCTGGGACCAAATGGATCTAGTTTAATCCTTCTCATGACATCCCTTCAGTACTTGAAAATAGTTGTCCTTGCCCACCAGTAACTCCATACCAGTCTTTTTTTGTCCAGTTTAACCATTCCTTTAACCAATCATCATATATCATAGAACTTGGTAGGATGGATGGCAATAGATTTTGAATAGCTTTGAATTCCAGGCAAAGGATTTTAAATGTTACAGAAGAAGAAGCCACCAAAGTTGGCAAATTCTTTGCTATATGAACATACACATTTTGATCACCTGAAAGTAATAGTGTTTAATTCTGAGGAGGGGGCTTCTCAGAATAAATTCCATCTTCTTATCAAATAGCCTAGTGCTGGAGTTACCCATTTAAAAAGCAGATAGTTATTACAGTTGTTAGAATAAAATAAAATGGGGTGGCTAAGTGGTGCAGTGAATAGAGCGCCAACCCTGGAGTGAGGAGTTCAAATCTGGTCTCAGATACTTAACACAGAAAACTAGCCATGTGACCTTGGGCAAGTCACTTAACCCCAATTGTCCTACCCTCCCCCCTCCAAAAAGCAAAAAAAAAAAAAGAATAAAATGAAACTCCCCTCTCACTCTCTGCATTCGCCTTAAATATATCAGATGGCAAATAACCATTAGAAAATATTGGTAGCGTGCTAGGTGGCATGTAGTGAATAGAGAACTGGCCCTGGAGTCAGGAGGACTTGAGTTCAAATGTGGCCTCAGACACTTAACACAGAAAACTAGCCATGTGACCTTGGGCAAGTCAGTTTACCCCAACTGCCCTACTTTTCCACTTCTTGGAAGGGAAGGGAAGGGAAGGGAAGGGAAGGGAAGGGAAGGGAAGGGAAGGGAAGGGAAGGGAAGGGAAGGGAAGGGAAGGGAAATATTGTAGAGCATTGAGGTGAATGAAGGGGAGTTGGAATAAGGGTCATACTGTTAGTTTGGAAGTGGCTTCTTCTTTCCCTCTAAGGAGAATTTAGAATATTCTCACATCTCAATAGCTCATTTCTCCCACTTCTCAGATGTTCTTTACATCTCTGCTTTAGGTTGTTTTCTCTGAGAGAAGGGAATCAGGAAGACTCCAGTGACATTTCTGGTTACATTGGCCCTAAGTGTGGTCTTCTAGTCCCATATATAGCTGTCAAGTACCTGAATCTGATGCGGATGGGGAGAGGGAGACCTATTCTTCTAGAAAGTAGTGTATTCCTGGAACTGTCTCTTGAGTAAGGCAGCATGACATATTAATACACTGTTGGATTTGGAGCAAGGAGCACATGGGTTCAGTCCTGCTTCAAATGCTTTTTAACTGTGTGACTGTGAGCAAGTCATTTCGTCTTTCTGAACTTTAGTTTCTTCATCTGTAAAATGGGGGAAATACTGCTCACTTCTTTGGGTTATGTTGAAGCCCAAATGAGATAATATATAAACATCAAATGCTATCATTATAATAACCATCCTTAGGTGATTTGTGCATGTTCCATTGCCTTCCTCTGTTAAGAAATTATAGGATATCCCTGACAGGAAGTGGGCAAATATATTCATTCATTCATTCAATAAATGTGCCTTAAGCACTTATTAAGTGCAAAACCATATGTGAGAAAGACTCAGGGGAAGATGCAGGGAAGAGTAATCCATATTAACTGCCTTCAAAGAACTTACAGTCTAGTAAAGTGAATCAGCCAGCTACACAAATAGATATGTCAAGATAAATTGAATAATTATGAGAGACACAAAAATGAGTTTTAGGAAGTCTGAGGGTAAAAATATTGGCAAAGAAATAAGGAATGTTTCCTGGTAGAAGAGTATTTCATTTGGGACTTTGAAAGATCTAGAAAGAGAAATCAGTGATCAGGCGAAGAATAAATGTTTATTAGGCTGTAGGAAATCATTTCAATGATGAAAAGTTGTGGAAAAGCTTGTGCTAATCCACTGCCTGCTGACTGAATAATTAGATACTTGAATCTATGATCTCATTGATGTGAATCCTCTTTCAGTGGTTGGCTGTACACAACAACCCCCTTGCATCCTATTTGTCATCCTATTTGATTCTTGCCCTTGTCTTTCCATAAATCTTCTATAGAGGATGAACCCACATCTATGAATAAGTTGTTAAAATCACCACATCTGTCAATAGAATCCTCCCAGGTCTTTTAAAAGAATGATTTCCCAGGGATAATGGTTACCACTAAGGCCTCTGAAATTCCCCATAGATGGGTATTGCCTTGAGTGCCGTATCTCTTTGTAGCCTATCTGTCTATCATTCAGCCCAGTGAACCTAGACACATATATATTTCTCCTGTTTTAATTTTTATCATAATTTGAAAATTGAGCCTTTTAGAATGAATTTTCCCCCTCAGTCTTGGTAAGTCTCTTCAGATCTAGCCCAGAGCAAGGTCTCTGTTAGTCTTTGCCGTGGGGAAGCCAACAGATTGTACCCAGTTGGACTAGATGAAGAGAGAGACCTCTTCACTAAATGAAACTGAAACTGAGATTTAGGAATATAAATATTGGAGTGACCCAGGTATGATAAAGAGAACCAGTTAGCTGAGCTTCCAGCTTACATGAAGGAGATGCTAAATTATTAAAACTTTAATAAACGTAATAATAAATATTTGATGTTGAATTATAGAAAGCTTCACAGATACAGTGAAACTGAGAAATGGCCTCTTAGATCTGCATTAGAAGTTAAACACTTTTCAAATGGGGCTTCTGATGTTGAAACAGAGCCGTTGCTCTTTAGGTTAAAAATGCTCACACACAATAGAAAGGAAGAAGCTTTGAAGGCCAAGTCTGGAGGCTGGCTAAAGAATAGGAGTTCTGACTGAAGTGGACAAGGGTGAAGGAGCAGGTCCCACACCCTCTAGAAGCATTAGTGGGGTACCTGGTGACAAGGCCAGTTCACAGTAATTGGTTCATGGATTCAGGCTTCAGGACAGTAGCTTCTTATCTGGAAGTCTCTGACAGTCAACAACTGCCTACTGTTATCTCAAAAGTATCTTGGATGATCTCTTTTAAACCTTAGAAGGGTTCCCAAAATACTGGGCTGTAGTCAAGTTAAGTCGAGTAGTGTCTCTATCATAGAGCTTCTCTGGAACCATCTTGTGGTATAATCACTACTTGTAAGGAATTAAAAATTGAAGAATTTAGTTTGGACTAAAGCCTGGCCAGTGTTTCAAATGAGTCCAACTGCAATAATAGCACACTGAAGGAATCATGGAAGCTTTAACCAGAAGGGACCTTGAGAGGTAAATTTCTCAATCAATCAACAAGCTTTTATTAAGTACTTCTGTGCTCCAAGTATTGGTCTAAACCCTTTACTGCAAAGACAAAAAATGAAACTTTCCTTTACCTCAAGAAGCTCACATTTTATTAGGGGATACTATGTATGTATCTGCCAGAATTGACAGAATATATGCAAAGGAAATAAAAGGTAATTTGAGCTGTGGGACAGCCGTAGTACAATGGAAGACTCATCTTCCTGAGTTCAAATCCAGCATCAGACACTTACTAGCTGCGTGACCCTGGGCAAGTCACTTTAAACCTGTTTGCCTCGGTTTCCTCATCTGTCAAATGAACTGAAGAAGAAAATAGCAAACCACTCCAATATCTTCGTCAAGAAAATCCCAAATGGGGTCACAAAGAGTTGGACATGACTAAAAATGAGTGAACAGCAATCAAAAAAAAACTTTTTTGAGGGGTAAGGTATTATAGTTGGAGACAGAGAATAAGGAATCATTTAAGAGGTGGTATTTGAACTGAGCTCATGATTCATTAATTGATGCTCAAGATTGAGAGACCAGGAGGGAATTCGTTTCAGGAATGAGGGACAACCAGTACAATGGCACAGAGATACAACATTTGACATTGTGTATGAGTAGAAATAAGAAGTCTAATTTGGCTTGACTATAGACAGCATGAAGAACAGTAACATTTTAAAAGTTTGGAGATTTCCTCTGTTTCCAAATGATCCTAGGAAGAGAAAGTCTCAAGATTGCTTATGGAGATTCCAAGATTGCTTTTAGAGATACCAGGATCTCCTGTTATCACCCTGTCAGGAATTCTTCATTTTGTTATTGAATTCCCCTTAGGTTGTAATTGGTGACCACAACACCTTCTTTGGAGATGTTACCAGCCTCAGATGGATAGGTGAAGAAGGAAGAGATTTGTGAGATGTACTCAATGGGACCAAGGGCTGAGCTACCAGATTGGTTTTTATGTTTCTGGATTAATTGAAAGAGTCCATCAATAAGAATTGTTAAAGCGCTTACTTACTATATGTCAAGCACAGAACACCTGATTTGGCATCAAAAGTGCTGCTGCTTTTTACATGAGTGACAGTAGGAAAGTCTCTTTCATTTCAAAGTCACGAACAACATAGAAATTGTGAATCAGTCAGATATTCAGCAAACATTCATTAGGTCCTGATTAGGTGCTACACACTATGATTGGCACAGGAGTAGATATAGGTATCTGCTCTCATGAAGCTTAGGACACAATAGGGAGATACATGAATGAGAAGATACCTTACTGTAGTGCTAAGAGCAATGGATTTGGTATTGAGAAAACTGGGTTTGAATGCAGGCCCTGTAATTTACCAGCTCTGTGGACTTGAATAAATCACTTATTTGTGCCTTCATGATCCAGCACATGGTTTTCTGTAGTTACAGTGAAAGGGAATAGGATTATATTTCCTTTAAACATTGAAATTGTGTTCTCTTAATTCTTAATAAGTAAACTTGGATTTTAATTGTACTTTACTGTCCATTAATGTTATTTCATATTAATCCTGGAACCTGTTAAGCTGGCTCAACTTAAGCCTCACCTTCAATATGAAGTCACAGGATCAGAGATGTCAACATGGAAAGGATTTCAGAGGGTCACCCTCTCTAGTATGCTCACTTTAAAAATGAACCTGAGACCCAAGAGGAAAGGAATTTGTTTAAGGTACTATGTGTCAGAAGTAGTATTTGAACCACCAAGCCACTCCAACCGTACACCCCCTGCCCTTTCTCTCTCTCTCTCTCTCTCTCTCTCTCTCTCTCTCTCTCTCTCTCTCTCTCTCTCTCTTTCTGTCTGTCTCTCTCTCTCTGTCTCTCCCTCCCTCTCTCCCTCCCTCCCACCATATTACATATATATACACACGTACACACATATGTGTATATAAACATAATGTGCATTTACAAATATATGCACTATATTTACACTTATGTCTCAAATATGGATGTATATATGCATGTTTACATATGTCATGTGAATACAATATGTATAAAACGTATTCTCTATATTGTAGACAATGTATAATATAGATATATGGATAATGTACATGTGTTTATGTATACATTCGTGTGTATATGCACACACAGCACAATATATGCATATTAATTGTGTATTAATTAATTGTGTATGTGCATCTACACATGTCTATATGTGTGTGTAATACATACATATATATATACATACACACAGAGAGAGAATCAGTCAGTCACTCAGTCAGTCGTTTCAGGACTGGCCCAGCTAATGCAGAAGACAAAGCTCTACATACCTGAAAAGTTTTGGTTACCAGGAGATAATTTTGCCCCCTGTCCCTCACTCATACTCCACACATCTAGTGTCTACTTAAGTAAGAAGGAGCTACAAAATGTGTCAATGGAGGGAGACACCCCACAGAGGAAATAAATATTGATATAACATTTTGCAGTTTACAAAATGCTTCTCACCCACTCCTCTGATCTTTCCAACAACCCTGTAGGTAGAACAAGGATGATTATCCTCACTTTGCAAATGAACTCAAATCAAAAGAGGTCAAGTTAGTCCCCTGAGTTTCTGCAGCACATTTTTAAGCATAAGCTTTAGCCTCCCCTGCCCCCCACAAATGAGGCTCCAGGCTCCTCTAGGGAAATACTTGTGTCTTATGCTGTTTGGGGTTTTCTACACGCAGGGCCTGCAGCATGAAAGGTGCTCAGCACATATCTGTTTATAGATTGTTGGATATTAGAATTCAGGGGCCAAAGAGAAGGGCACTAGGAGGGTGAGAGAGCCCATGCAGGAGACCCATGTCCCATTCCATCAGAGCACCAACTGACCTGTCACCCTACAAGATTCTAGAATGTCTTTGGAGCAGAGGAAACAATTTTCCTCCCCTCTCCTCAGGATTTCACTCTGGTGCCTCATCCCTTCCTGATAATTCTTCCTTCTCTTCCCTAAATGAGGAAGAAGCTCCATGTCCTCATGCCTAGTGACTGATTTTTAACATTAAAAAAAGAAAGTTTATGATCCTAGGTGGGCAGACATAAATCACCGGGCCCAGCTGTAGTCATAGCTGACATGACTTATGACTCCATTGTTATAGCAACAGGAACACATAGGCACTCTTGCGCACATGCATGCACATGCACAAAAGCTCTGCTCATGCTTGACAGACCTTTGAGGTACCCTGATGGAAAGGCAAGTGTTCCAGAGAAAGAATGAATTCTCTTCAACTCACTTTCAATTTATCTTCATTCTGCACCCAAGCAAACGCCTTTGCTCTCTGCATCTTCCTGCAAAGGATAATCAACAGATTTTTTTCCGTGTGTGTGTGTGTGTGTGTGTGTGTGTGTGTGTGTTGTGTATGTGTGTGTTTTCTTCCTTTCAATATGTTATGAAGCAGCTCTCTCAAGGACCTTGGTTAGAAATACTCAAACACCAAATTGATCTTCCATTACATATTGGGGTCTGCTGTCACACCCTGACCTCAGCCATCCCACCATGCAGTCTAGTACTGTCCTACAAACTGTTCTGCTATTCTATAAAGGGGTCTGCTGCCTTACCACAGATGTGCTGATCCACTTACAGGTCCTTTGTTACTTTATCAACTCTATTTAGACTTAAAAACTTCTACTATTCTGTGATGTGTCTGAGATCTTCCAGTAGTATCTCAAATCTTCTGCCATGATATCTGATACCATCTTGCATGATTTCATCATTATATCCATGACTCCCCAATCACTCTCATTCCATACACACAATTTGTTGTCAAGACTTGCTGTTGATACCTTCACAGCATCTTTCATAAACATCTCTTTCTCTCCACTCACACAACTGCCACTCTAGTGCTGGTGCAAATTATCTCATGATTGGTTTCCCTGTTTCAAGTGTGTCCCCACTTGAATACATCTTTCTGTTTAATGTTTAATGTTAACAGAATATGAACATCTTCCCCTTCCATTAATAGGCATATGTGACCACATGCATCCCCTTTTTTCCTTGGAACATGAGCCATATTCCCAGGTCTAAAGGTACAAAGGTATTTCAGTCACAGCTGTGATTTATCTTAAGTCACATGGAGCTCATTGCGGGAGGAACTTGACTAAGGAGGAGCTTGCTTCCGGGAGGTTTGCTTAGGGGGAGGCTTGCTTAAGGGGAGGCTTGCATACCTTTTGATACTGAGCTAATTAGGCACAGAGTCATATACCTTCTGGATCTCAGTCTATTAGGTGAAAACTATATATGCTGGGAAATTGTCATTTTATTTTGGGGACTCGTTCATGAGAAGGACCTTTTGATTCTATGAACAGGACTCTGATTAGCCATTTGTTTAGAGCCCCCTCACTACTCAGATGCTGGTGCTCTCCCAGTCTGGTGGATTATGTAGGTGACTATATTACTTTGTTCAGACAGTTGGATCCCTATCTGTTGAATATCTGTACTGATTTCTCTGCTTGTATTTTTTCCTTATGTATGTTTAATTAAAGGAAGATTGCTGACCCCTTTAAAGCTGTCTTTCCTTTAGAAAAGCAGATCAAAGAACTTGTGCTAGCAGCCCATCCTGGGTATGCTAGGTGCTTGCTAATACAGGCTACCACATTGATTTTCCTGAAGTGCAGGATGTATGACACTTTTACTCAGTAAACTCCAGTGGCTCCCTATTACCTCTAGGATCAGTTATAAAGCCTTTCATGGACTGTGTCTTTCCAGACTTCTTATACCTGACTTCTCTACTTATATTCTACAATCTAGCTACACTATCCTGCTTGCCTTTGCTTAGATGTTGACACTCCATCTCCCATCTTCTTACCATTTCACTATCTGTCCCCAGGGCCTGAGATGCTCTCCTTCCTCATCTCCAGTTCATGGATTCCCTGGCTTTCTTCAAGACTTGGTTCAGATCTTGTATTTACATACTTATATACTTTCTCCCCCATTAAAATGCTGCTCCTTGTGGGCAGGGACCATGTATGACCTTTTTCTATGCTTAGCATAGTTCCATTGTATGTATTAAGCACTTAATAAATGCTTAGTGACTGACTGACTACTGTGCTCTCTAGTATATTCTGTTGTATGTATTAATTCATTGTACTGAGTTTAAATATGGAAAAAGTGTGAGATTTGAGATCAGAAGGCCTTAGTTCCCAAACCAGTCCTACCATTTATTTATTCTCTGTGCTACTCTATGAGTCCCTTTATTTCCCTAAGTCTTGATTTCATCACCTATGAAATGGATAATATTATTTCCTTCCTATGTTGTTACAAGGATCAAATTAAATAATAGATGGGAAATTCTTTGTAAACTGTAACGAGTTAGCTATACGTGTCAGTTCTTATTAGTGTAGAGGCAATGTGGTAGATAGTTCCTCAAGAGAGAGCTGATCTCAGAAGTCCCACATCTGATAAATACTCAACAACTCAAGGGAATAAACATTTATTAAGTACTTACCTGGTGCCAGGAACTCTACTAAGTGCTGAGGATACAAATACAAGTAGAAAGAAAAAGTCCCCAAATTTTAGGAGCTTAGATTCTAATGGTGAAAGATAAAACACAGAAGCAAGCTGAAAGACTGGGGAGGAAGACAAGGGCACCAAGAAGGTGTGTGCTACAGAAATTCCAGAGATATTGGCACAGCCTACAGAAGAATGAGACACAGCTGGCAACGCAGCTGCCCATCTACATTGGTATAGGGAATTTCCTCATCCAGATTTCCTTCTACCATCACAGGTCCAGTCCCCTCTATTCCTACCCCGCCCATGTTGTTGTTAGTAATAATAATGTGTAAATCTCGTATACTCCATTTTAACCATGAGAATCCTTCTTAGGATTAGAGGCCATGCCTCCTATTTCTTTTTACAGCTCACCATACCTTTTTTTTTTTTTTTTGCTTTTTGGAGGGCAGTTGGGGTTAAGTGACTTGCCCAAGGTCACACGGCTAGTTTTTTTTGTGTGTTAAGTGTCTGAGGCCGGATTTGAACTCAGGTCCTCCTGACTCCAGGGCCAGTGCTCTATTCACTGCGCCACCTAGCCGCCCCTCACCATACCTTTTAATGCAACCATGTGTGCATAGTAGCACATTAGTGCTTGATAATTAACTAATTAGCAGTAGCTGATCTCTGGAAGATGATGAGTGTCTTCAAAAGGCAACATGGAACAATAAAAAGACCCCTGATCTTGGATAGATGGGGGTTATACATCATTTCAAAGGGAATGGATGGGTATCTTTTCGTTTAGCAAAAGTGTAGTATGAACAGAGTAGTGAATTAAGAAGATTGTCCAGCCATCGTTGTGAAGGAACATTGAAGAGGGAACAGGCTGCAGATAGGGATTCTGGCTCAGCTACTTACTGAAAGTATAGCTCTGGTGGAGTCACTTCAAATGGGTACTTCTACCAACTCGGTTTAGCACCTTGAACGATTACTACCTTTGTGACTGTAATTTCACACATTTTTGTCTTGCTGTTTCTTCATCTGTAAAACAAGAGAATTAGACTATATGGTCTCTAAGATACCTTCTGACTCTAGCTGTTTGATCTCAAGTACCTTGAAGTGAGCCAAGTATAATGGGGAGATAAGATTCTGAGCTTGGAGTAATGAAGACCTGAGCTAGAATCCTGCATCAGATACCAGATTCATGTCTCAGCCTCAGTTTCCTTATCTGTAAGATAAGAATAGCACTAGCAGCTACCTTATAGGGCTGCCATAAGGATCAGATTAGACACTCTATGTAAAAATCTTTACAGGCTTGAATGCCAGCTTTCATATCAAAAGACACATAGTTCAACCTCCTCATTATACACCTGAGAATATAGAGACCTAGAGAGAGGTTAATGGCTTGCCCATTTTCACACATTTTCACACAATTCCTAGGGTTGAGCCTAGAACCCAGACCCCTATTCTACCTGGCCTCCAAAACTGACAACCCTGATTAGAACTGAGGTCCTTGATTATAAGAATCACTCCTTTCCTCTTGAGCAGACTAAATAAAGGGCCCAAGTCAGTGACTGAGCACAGTCCAGATCTTATATCAGGGCCTGGGATCAATGGCAGGCAGTCCTGAGGAGGCAGAAGTCATTTTCAAAGGCTATTGCTCTGTCAGTAATGGCAGTTGCCAGTGGCCAATAAAAGCAGCCCTGGGCTCCTGACAGCAGGTGCAGGTGATGAATGGGCAGTTTAACAGGGACTGAGCAAACTGATCATTGCATCACCAACCACAACTTATTCATTTCAGCAAAGAGTGCAATTCATTATTGCTGCATGTCACGCAGCTGTGTCATCACCACAGATAAAAGCCCAAGGAGTCTGGCCTCACTGGCTTTCATCACCCTGACTACTGCCTCTTGATTGGAATGGAGGAGGTCATCAGGGGCAGAGGTGAGCAGGGGGGTTGCTGTAGCAAACTGGGCTCTGCTGGGCATCAGGGCTGCATCCTGGGTAGCATTACTCATACCACGGCAAGGGGAGAGACCAAAGAGATGGTCATAAAATCCTCAAATGGGAAAGCGGGAAGCAGCAATCATCTGTCTCAGCACCCCAATCCCCTCTTAGAAGAGAAGAGGAAAAGGAGGCCCACAGGGTGGAAATATGTCTAAGGTCACACAGTGATTCAGATGTCAGGTATCAAAATCTGGTTTTCTGGCTCTGAGTCCGGTATTGTGTAGACCACCAAGATCTTATCATTTTGGCCATGGTAGTCTTATGCATAGCACTCTGCATCCAACACTTCATTCATTATGCCACGTGTTATATATGTGCTTGTATATAGTTCGAAAAGTTATGAGGATCTTCAATTGTAAAAAGGTCTCCAAGAAATCAGTGTAACCACCAATATTCAATTCATTAAATGCAATAATAGTAATTAACAACAACAATTTTGCAAGTATAAAGTAGTAGTTCTAGTTCTGGCCTCTAATTCAGAAAAAAACTGGGGTTCAACTCCAGCTTCCGACACATACTGGTCATTAGAATCCCGTAAGTCACTTAACTTCCCATGCCTTATCACCCTCTCTATAGCAAGTTGGAGTAGGATCTAACATCATTTTTTCCCTGGGGCTTCCGTATACCAATAAATTACAATTCCATATAGATATAAAAATAACTCTTATTGCTGACCATATTTGTGACCTTGGATAACTCATTTGTTAGTCTGAAGTGCTGATGTTTATACGCGAAATACATCTAACTCTCTGGCTTGATTGAGGAAAATGGTGAAACTCAAATGTTGAAATGTCTTTCTCACAGTGGTCTGGCACATCTTCAATTATTCCCATAAATGAAACCTTGATCACTCTTCAAAATAGTCACATGGGTCTCACTGATTTCAAAAGTCACTATAATGATGCAGATCTCAGCCCACCTGGCTTGACCATTCTGTGTTATTCCCCTCTGCCCCGTCTTCCCAAAAGTTTGCTGCAAGATGTCTTCCCAATATATTCTGTAGATCTTTCTTGATTTCTCCTGATATTTCAAGAATACTGGGGTATCAATCTGTCGTCCCTTTCTCTCTCCGTGTAAACAATCCAAACTATCTTTTTTTATCATACAGTTCCTAGGTCGTATGGTATGTAGAATATTGGACATGGAATCAGAAAGATCTAAGTTTACATTTGACTTCAGGCACTGAGCAAGTCAAATAACCTCTCAGCCTCAGTTTCTGTATCAATAAAATGAAAATAATAATGCCACCTACCTCAAAAGCTTGTTGTGAGGATCAGTTTTGACACGTGTGAATCTTTTGCAAACCTTAAAGAACTGTATAAATGCTGTCTATCACCACCACCATCATCATCATCATCTTTACTCCTATTTTTACTCATTTTTTCTCATGGTTTTATATTGTAATCTTTCAACATCCTCCATGTACTTTTTCATTTAATTTCCCATTGTTCTTTAAAATGTAAATGCCACTGGGAGTGCCATGGGCTCAGTCCTTAATACCCTATGATATCAGAATTTTAGATCAAGATGTCTTTAGACTCCTTTCGCTTTAACATCCTTCAGGATTCCCGTTATATCATTCTAGACAGGCAATGACATACCTTCTCTTCTCCCCATGCCACTTGGGGAGAATGGACCACATTTCCTGTTGATTAGAAATTTTCCTGGTACCTGGGGTTCTAATGATTAGTGGGCCACAAATTTGAATCTTGAAACTGTCCTGTCATTTGGCCACCCGCCCCTGGGTCCCAACCATGGGGCAAGCCTTCTTCCCTTTTATTTTTTGATTTGAAGAGACAGCTAAGTAATTTTGGTCTAGGCTGGCATTCATTTGTTTAAAGATTCAAATTTACACAGAGGCTTAACATTTTCCAGGCATTTTCATTATTAGTTGTTTGTCTATTTATTATGAGAATCATGGAATTGAAAAATGTGAGAAAAAGAAAAGGTGCCTTCCAGGTCTTCTAGTCCAACACCTTCATTTTACAGAGGAGAGGACTGTGGACCAGAAAGGATAATTGAGTTTTCCAAGGTCACACAACTAGTTTGTGACTGAGCTATTGTATATTTATACAGAACTGGGATTTTATTGGCATAGGGAAGCTGCATGAAGAGACTCTCTACCAATGAAGGTCAGCAAATATCTACTGCAATTTAGCATCTTAAAGAGCTGGCTGGGGCAGTGGGGAATTCAGTGATTTGTGAGATTCTATTGGACAGTATGTATCTAAAGCTGGACTTGAATACAGGTTTTCCTGAATTGGAGGCCAATTCTGATACCATTACTCTGAACTTAAGGAGTTGTTGTTGTCAGAAGCAGCATCAGCAGCATCATAGCCTCATCCTTAATATTATTAATGACAGTGATTCTTGGGTACCTCTTTCTAACCCAAGGTATTTATTGATTATCTAAATACATACAATCATGAGCCTGAAAGCCTTGTGGCATAGTGGATAGAGTGTTAAACTTAAGGTCAGAAAACCCTGGGTTCAAATCCCACCTCTGGTATTTGCTATCTGTGTGACTGTTGACAAATCATTTAACTCCTCTCAGTTTCTTCTTTTGTATAAATAAATAAGTCAATAAATAAATAAATAAATAAAAGGGGAGATAATAATTTTAGTATCTCCCTCACAAGTCTGTGAGACGATTTAAAACAAATGGCTCTACAAACCTTACAAGTGCTATGTAAATGTCAATTATCATTATCATGACTTCATCTCAAATTATGGCATCTTTAGTACGGGGTCATTTATTACTATTTGTTAGGAAAGCTAAAGGAACCCCCAGGGGTCATTCGGAACATCCCCCTTGCCATAAAGAAGGGGTTGTTTTCCCTTTTTAAATAACTTTTTAGGAAGAAAAAATCATTTTTTCTGACCAAAAAAGCTTCTATCTAATCTACTTTTCTATAGCTTCATTATTTTCAAAAGTAATAATTCATATTTTGATTGGTCTTTAATGTTTTCAAAACCCTTACCTTACAACAACCCTATGAGACAAAGTTAGTTCAAGTACTACTCTGTGTTTTCCAGAAAAGCAAATGGATGACTTGACCAAAGTCACGCAGTTAGTATGCGTGGAAAGAGCTAAGATTCTA
Organism: Pseudocheirus occidentalis; assembly: GCA_028646575.1. Classification (NCBI taxonomy): domain Eukaryota; kingdom Metazoa; phylum Chordata; class Mammalia; order Diprotodontia; family Pseudocheiridae; genus Pseudocheirus; species Pseudocheirus occidentalis. The sequence goes on along the minus strand of CM053595.1, from coordinate 70,039,129 downwards.
AGTCGTACCTTCTAGATCAACACTGTTCTTTCCACTGCTCACTACCATTGAGTTTCACTATATCTCCCAGGCTACTTCACTGCCATCTGGGTCCTAGGGTAACTTTATTTACTAGTTGTTGTTGTTTTTTTGCTAAGGTACAAAGTACTCATCTCTGCAGTGTATACCTCAGTGACCACTATGTGATTTTTCAAAGGACCTATGATTTTATCAAAATGGGGAAAGGCCTGCCTGGTACAGGAACTCACTGTATTACAGCTAGTTTCTGGCTTACTAAACAAGCTGTCAGGAGGTACCTGAAGCATACAGAGATCCCCTCTCACCTGTGCACTAGCCTGGTATTTATTCTCTCTATTCCCAGTGTCTCTTCCCCAATTCATCCATTCTTCACTCTATGGCCCACACACTATTCCTAAAGCAGAACTTTGGCCATGTCCTTGTCTATGGGCTCTCTGTTGCTTCTAAGAAAAAAATTAAAAAGTCCTCTGTCATTTAAAGTCCTTCACAATCTAGCTATTTTTTTTTGCCAGGCTAAGCAAATTTAGAAAAACAAAATTTAAAAAACCCCATTGGTTTTTATTATGAATTTCATTATCATGAACAACCATGAATATGTTGATATACAGAAATTTTTAAAAAGAGCATATGCATATATAATAGAAATTTATATATGCATAAAATTTTTAAAAGTGTATATATAATATATATACATATATAAACTCAGAACCTCTGTTTTGTAGAGTTTTAAGTATATTAAATTAAGATGATGGTAGTGACTAAATTGTTGTGTTTATGTCCCTTTATGGACTTCTTTTTTGTTTATCTTCCATAAGTTTTTAACATTTTATTGATGTTCTTTTTATTCATCTCTATCACTACTCACTAATTTACCTTCTCAAATAGAAGTCCTCCCTTGTAACAAATAAATATCATCCATGAAAAAGAATTCCAGCTAAGTGAGATTTTTCAATCATTCTGTAAGTCCTAGTTGACGTTCCTTTGGATTATTTTGGTTTCTCTCCCCTGGACATCCCAAGGCACGGAGAACAGTGTTTTGCTTAACTTTATTTTTTCTGTTAATCAGTGATTATATGATAAAATCAGGTGTCAAGGAGGATTCACTAAGTATTTATGGAACAGAAGCTTTATGCCTAGATTTTGTTTGAGGTTTCTTAGGGGAAGGCAAAAAAGCACAAATGTCAAAGGGCTTCTTTTTTGAGCTAAGCCTCATACATAAGAAAGTTAACAATATCAGCTTGTCCTCAAACATCTCATCTTAGTGGGAAGATGGTCTTGAATTCCAAGAAGCTACCTTAGTGGAATATCAACTCTGTCGGTTACTTCTCAGCTAGAAAGTCCTCTGGCACGGTCTCATGAGGGCTTTATATGTTTGCCCACAGGACCAGCTTAACTAAATTCATACTTATCTCCAGGGTCATTGCAGAGGGATGAATTTTTTGACCACATAAGAAACCATCTACTGAACTGTAAAGGACCTGTGATCTATGACTCAGGAGAGAGCACCACACCCATATACACACCAAAGAAATCATGGTTCCATGAAGTATTAAAGGGAGTTTCTACTTTTTTGGAATCCTGGTTTGAATTTGTGGTGGCCATCATGGATTGCTGGAGGGTATAAGAAAATGTAAAGCTTCCTGAAGTATGATTGTATCTGCATGGAAAATTATTTACATTGGATTGAAAAGCACTCTCCTTGACACCTCCCTAAAATTCTCTCTCCCCCTCACCTTTGTTGTTGTTTCTTTTAATCCCCTGGTAAAGATTATTGGTTTCCTGTAACTGTAGGGCAAAATTAATCAATTCCTTAGCCAGAAACATTTCTCAGAATCTAATAATGACCCGTAACTCTGAGCTGGAATGAAAGATGAAACAATCAAATAAACAAGAAGAACACACACAGAGGGAAAGGGGGAAAAAAGTCAAAAGTAAAAAAGAAAGTCCAATTTATTTCTGTGCTGTTCAGTCTAGGGAGTGGGAGACAAAAAGAGCTTGGGCGTGAAGACTGATGTTCTATCAAGAACAGGAAGTGTCAGACAGGAGGCACTGGTGGGCAGGTCAGATCTCTTGAAGATTCAGGAGAAGAGGGAGCAGAAAGGCTGCCTTGGGCTTTGCGCAGACACAGATCCCAGGCAGGGGAAGTTGGTATCGTGTGCAAGAAATATCACTGAACTTCTCTTTCAAAGACCCGAATTTGAATCTCAGATTTTCTCTTTATTTGCTCTGTCATTTTAGGCAAATCACTTTTATCTCTCAGCTTTCTCATCTGTAAACTGAGAGGTTTAACTAGACGATCTCTACAGTCTTTTCCTTCTCTAAATTCTGTGATTCCCATGACTCTTCTCTCCTATTCATTGTTTGCTTAACCCTAATTTGTTAAAGTCAGAGATTTTCATTTCTAGGATTTATCTACAGGTCTTCGGGGGGAGAGGGTACCAGGAAGGAGCAGCTTGCTCACAGTCAAGTAACTTTGATTTATCCAATAACAACTTCCAGTCAGTGGTTCTCGATCTGTGGGTCATGACCCTGTTGGGGGGTTGAACGACCCTTTCACAGGGGTCACAGGGGTCGCCTGTGAAAATGTTTTCTGATGGTCTTAGGAATCGAGACACTGTTCCTTTATCTGTCTCCTGGCAAGTCTGCCCATATGCAGATATGCCCACATACAAATATTAAAGGGTCGCAGCATTAGGAAGGTTGAGAATCACTATGTGGTGCAGTGGATAGAGCTGGAGACCTAGAGTCAGGAAGATCTGAGCTTAAATCTTGCCTCAGACACTTGTTAGCCGTAGACAAGTAATTTGACCTGCTTGAGCCTCAATTTCCTCATCTGAAAAATTGGTATAATAATAACATCTATTTCCAAGGGTTATTCTGAGGATCAAATGTGATAATATTTACAAAGTGTTTTACGGATCTTAAGGTATCATATAAATGCTTGTTGTGGTGATGGTGATGGTTGTGATTGTGGTTTTTTGTGGTTGTAGCTATGGTTGTTATTACTCTTATTATATGGTAGATCTGAGAGGGAAATTAAAGCCTACCCAGTCCAGTAGCCTCATTTTTGATGTGTGGACCATTTGGCCATAGAATGAAATCAATTTGTCTCAGTTCAGACAGTAAGTAGTCATCTGGAATTTGAACCCAGGTCTTGTAACTTCAAGTATATTACTCTTTTCATTACAATCTGTAAGCTGCCTTTTATTTCCCTTGTAATAGAAATAAATGTGCCATGATCCCCATCAATCAGATGAGTCCAAAATAATTATTTTTTTTTAGTCCTTAATGTATTATGCCATTGTCTCTTGAACTAATTTTGGTCATTGAGCACTTTTTCATTTAAATATATTGAAGGAACCCATAGATCAGTAAGCAAAGTGGTTCAGGAGAAAGAATGTCCGTAGTCATAGGACTTGAGTTCTAAGTTGGTTGAGTTATCTACAGGTCTTCCGGAGGAGGGGGTACCAGGGAGGAGCAGCTTGCTCACAGTCAAGTAACTTGGATTTATCCAATAAAAGCTTCCAATGAGTGGTTCTCAACCTGTGGGTCGAGACCCTGTTGGGGAGTTGAATGACCCTTTCACAGAGGTCACAGGGGTTGCCTAAGACCATGGGAAAACATACTAAGCCAAGAGATATCCATGCTGCCATGTGTTATCTTGGTACTTTAAGCAAGTTAGTGAGCCTCTCAGGGCTAGAGTTTTTTCTCCTATAAAATGAGTGTTTTGGATTAGATGACCTTCCAGGTCCCATCCAGTGTTTAATCTATAATGCCATGAGTATTGGTGCAAAGCAATTGGAATACATCTGGAATACAAAAGTGTCAGGGAAATTTTGGAGGAAAAAAGAAGAAATTATGCCAGTTATTATGCCTCCACAAAGATACATGTAGTAAACATTTTATGTGGACTTACGCTTCAATATTTCAGGCATCTGTGATTTCTTAGATGTGGGGTTTGACATAGACCACAACTCTCTTACCGCTGTCAGTATTTATGAGTTATATGGCTAGAAAATAATAATTACCAGCTCTCCAATGATGAATCTCCCTGAGCTCAGTTTGGCTGGTTTCTGGACAATAGACATATGGTCCTTTGTTGAGGATGCTGCTTGAAGATTTCCTATCTTGGTAGGACCAGCCAAGATTTGTGCCCCATTAGTATTACCCATGAGAAAGTAGGGTCATCTCCATACCGTGATGAATGTTAAAGGATGATGGAAGATAAATACATATTTTGCATGTGATATTGAAGAGGAAAAATTATCATCAGCATAAAACCATTCTCATATAATTACTATTCAAATGAAATAGAATTACTAGGCTTTCATGAAATATGGCTTAATAAATACAGTATTATATAATTATTTTTCTTTATTACTTCCTATTCTATCTCCCAGGAATAAGATTTTCTTAATTCTAACCATTATCTTCAAAATAGTTTATATATAGATATAGAAAATAGAAAATATTTAGATACATGTTTGATTGATTTCCTGGTATGTTTAAGGTACCAACACTACTAAGAAATTTAAGGAATGATCCTTGTTTTCAAGAGAAAATGGAACAGAGATCTAGGTCTGTGTTGGTTGTGAGTTCATTGTCCTAACTGAAGATGTTGTTACCTCAGCTGGAGGTCCATTGTTTGCTCCCTCACTACTTCTGAGTCACATAAAAATATAGTCCTAGCTGAAGTAGAAATGAGGTTTTGGTTTTTGTTTATTTTTTATCATCAGACTATTAACCCTTTGTGGAAAGGAGCTATGTTTTGAATTTCTTTGTGTCCTTTATCATGAACTGTTGGGTATAAAGATGATAATGTTAATTATTCATACTAATCATTCATAATATTATGCTTTACAGTTGACAATACAATTTCCTAACAATCTCCCTTGGAAAGAGGTGGTGCAAATATGTGTGTATGTATACATCTATATACATCTATATGTATGTATATGTGTGTATGTGTTTTATCTCCTTCTAATAAATGAGGAAATGGATGTTCAGCCAAGGTAAATGACTTGACCTGGGTCACACAGCCAGTAAGGATCAAAATCAGGCTTTAAACACAAATCTCTCCCATGAGTCAGCCTTTTTCTCTCTGCTATACCATGCTGTATCCATAAATATCTTTTGATTGATAGATTTTTATAAGAGTTTAGAGTGGCCATGGTAATTGCATGTGACAATTACTCCTTTGTAGTGTATATTTTCCTAGAACGTATCTTCACAGGGGAATGCAAAGAGGGCTGTAATGAAGACAGGGGCCACTGGCAGACACTATTCCCCTTTCCCTACTATAAATCAACATCTTCAACACAATGGAAGTCTGGCACCTTTTCTCTGTACACCAAAATACACATGCACTTATAAAAATCCAAGAATAGACTCAGCGGATATGCTGCATTTGGAGTGCTGCTCATGTGGTCCTGATTGCACCTGGAGCATCTGTGAGGCCAGAATAGAATACTGCTGAATTTAACCCTAAACCATAAATGTGACTTGACTCAGGAAGCTGGGAACCAAAGTTTTTTCTAGAAATGTCAGTTTGTCTTCTCTGGCCTGACTCCTTCAGACCCAGGAGAAGACATATGCAGAGGCAAACCTTCAAAAGCTTTTTCTGACAAGGAATATGTGCACATGTATGTGTCTATGTGTATTTGTGTGGGCGATGGTTTGGATATGTGTTCTGGGTTGTGTTTTCAAATATCACGAAGTGCAAATAGAGAACATCTCTTTTTTTGAAGTATACATACTTACTTAAAAATGTTTTTCTTTGTAATTAAAACTATGACCCTTGAGTCAAAGTCTTGGATTCATATCCTAGCTTTTCTACCCACCAGCTATATGACCTTGAGTGAATCAATTATCTTTTCTGAACCTATCTCATTTATTTCATTTGTAAAGTGAAGGGGATAGACTAGATGATTCCTGAGGTTCTAAGTTGAATTCCTACATATAATTTGGAATTTTATAGGATGCTAGATTGAGCTTACAGGTCATCTGGTCAAAACTCCTCATATTACAAATGAGGAACCTAAGTTGCAGAAAAGTTAAGTTACAGTCTAGGCCATAGAGCTAATAAATAATAGAATTGGCATTTGAACCCAAGTCCTCTAGCCCCTGAGACATACCACTTTTCCCGCTGTACCGCGATGCTCCTCAAGGGAGTCAGTGTTCTAAATACTCTTTCAGCTTCTTTGTATTTTGGATAAAAACACACATCAGACACACACACACACACACACACACACACACACACACACACACATTCCTTCCTCATCCTTCCTTTTTTCCAGGTTAATTAGTGTCTGACCAAACCCAGCCTCTAATCCATCACACCCCTTTGAAATGATAGTGTATACTTAGATTTAAGTTGTGAATCTGGTGCTTCCATTGTCATTATTCTATGAGCACCTTCTCCAAAGAAAGTTAAAGGTCTCTTCCTTTATATGCTCTGATTCCAGCATTTGAAATTTCTACTTTGTTCATTAACTCAGAAATCCTGGAAAGGAGTTTGGAGGCCATGTTGTCCAAATTCCTCATTTGTGAGAATACAAAACTGAGGAGCTTAAGAGGTAGATTTGCTCAAGGCCACACAGTGAGTTAGGGGCACAGTCAGTTCCTGTGCCTAGGTCTAACTTACTCTTGTCTAGTGTTTTCTTGCATACATCTTCCTTTCAGGCAGAAGGAAGTGTGCCCTGGGAATTTTCTTGTTTTTATGGCAAGCTGTGCAACAGGGAACTAATCAATTCTAGTCCAGATTTGTACTGGAGCATTTTTAATATAATGAATTATAGTAGGTTTAATCCAAATGCCTTCCATCATTTTATGGATTGGTTTAGACCAATGTCTTAGCCTTCCACAGTTACATGATGCTCACTCAACTCTGACCCCTCCCCTAAGTCTCTAGGGCCTTTCCAGAAACGTGACTGCATCACACTGGCTGAAAGGAGGGCAACAGTAGAATATACTGCCCAGTGGTCTGATGTCAGACTTGCTTTTCAGAATGCAGGGGGACTTTATGTATGTCCTTGGTGAACAATGACACCGTTCTTGCTCTTTGCCCATGCAATTTTTCATTGATGGTAGAGAGATTCCATGAATTCTCAAGGAAAATATTAGTTACACTTTATTGACTTGTTGTTGGAGGGCTCTTTGTGTAAGTAGGAGGGGAAGAGTACTGGATTTAGGAATCAGAAGATCTGGACCCCAGTCCTTGCTTCAACAGTGACTCACAGTGTGACCATTTTTAACTTCTCTGGGTTTCAGTTTCCTCTTTTTTTAGAAGAGTGATACCTTCTCTGCCTCCTTTGCAGAGTTACGGTGCAAATGAAATGATGATGCATGTGAAAATCCTTTGAATAAGTTATCATTGTTAACAGTAACTAATGACCCATATGCCTACTTTCTCAAATATATCAAATCTTTACAAGCTTGATCTACACGTATATTAAGAGCATCCTCAATGGAAATATTTTAAAGGAATAACTAGATATTTGGAAGACCCTCTATGGCTAACTAATTCTGTATAGCCACACAGCTAGTAGGAAGATGTGGAAAACAGAAAATCCTACCATATTAATTAATTATAGATTTTTGATGGTTTAGTTTTTTTCCTTTTTATATTTGACTTGGGTAAAAAAAATGCAACTTTAAATTTCTTCCATTTTTGAAAGATATATCTGATTTTCTTTATAACCAAATTACCCCCTTTTTGTTGTTGTTCAGTCGTGTTCATTGTGCCCGACTCTCTGTTACCTGTTTTGGGGTTTCTTGGCAAAGATATTGGAGTTCTTTGCCATTTCCTTCTCCAGTTCATTTTACAGATGAGGAAATTGAGACAAATAGGGTTTAGTGACATTTCCAAGGTCACACCACTAGTACATGACTGAGGATTTGAACTCATGTAGATGAAGCTTCCTGATTCCAAGCCCAATGCTCTATTCACTGTGCCACCTCACTGCCCATCTTCTGGTCTTGTATCACTTCATCTCCCAATATACCCAGCTCTCTTCCACCATCCAGAGAGCTGTCCCTTATAACAAAATAAATTTTAAACAAAGTAAAGAGGGGATAGATATAATTTAACAAAATAAATCAAGGCTAATGTTATGTACAGTGTTCTATATCTTTTAGGCCATCACCTCTACAAACCATGGAGGGAAGTTGATTTTCAGATTTCATCTTTAGAAGAGAAACATTAAGTTTCTCTTTCATTATTTTTAAACATTTTTGGAGTCATTGTATGCATTGCTTTCTTGGTTCTTCTTACTTTACCCTGTACTGATTAATGATATTTTTAAATTCATAAATATTTTCAAAAGTAATAAAACATTTTAAATTTATAATGATTTTTAAATTCATTAACTAAATAGCTAAGATTACAAAGGAAGTAAATTATATTGAAATACAGTTTCAGTAGATATTTTAAAAAATTTAGTTCACTGACCCTCAGTTAAGAACTCCCAGCTATGGCTCAAAGGGTCCTCTAAAAGCTCCTATTTAATCATAATATTATACTGATACAGTCAGTCCCCAGGTATTCTTCACTGAGATTCACAATTATTCAAAATATATCATTCTAAAAATTCAAAGAGGTAAAACTAAGTGGATGAAAAATATCTATTGTTTATTGTACAAACTATAGCATATAATTGAACTGCAAATTTCTTGAATTAGTTTATCAGTAAATATTTATATACACAGATTTATATATATATGTACATATATGAGACATATTGTAGATGGACAATGAGTTGGATCCAGAATTGAAAAGGAGTAAGATGACTAGCTAGGTGATTTTTTTTAGGAAGCTCAAAGATTTGCTAGTTTTTCTTCCTGACTGTAGACATATGCAAAATATTGTGTTTGGGGCAAATGGCAAAAAAAGTAAAACGAGTACATTTTTCAGTTTATAAATGTCCCTGTGTCATCCCACCCATCCATGTGTAATTGGGGGAAACATCAAATAATATCAAATATCAAATCATAATTTTTATTTGAAGCATGAATTTTCGCTATCACGTCCCAGATAAAGTGTCTTCTAACTTCTTGAGTAGCTTGTGTAACAGGAAAGTCACTACTTTGCAAGATATCTCAATTTTTTACTAGATCATTCTGATTGTTAGAAAGTCCTTTATTATACTATAACAAAAATCTATCTACCTATAAGTTCTGCCCATTGGCCCCAATTTTGTCTTTTGAAGCCACACACAATATGTGTCGTATTTTTTTTTTTTTACTATGACTGCCCTTTAGCTGCTTGAATACAGTGGTCAAACTCCTCTTCATCCTTCTCTGTCAAACCTAAATTACTTAGTTCTCTTGGAACATTTATCCTGTCACATGACTTGAATCATCCTCTTCCACCTGGTCTCCATTCATTGGACTCACCATAGCGCATTTTACTTGATAAATATCACAATATTTAACTGAGAATATAAAAATGACTTCATAAATTCATTCCTAGTGCTGGAAAACAGAAGGAAAAAATCAAGGAAGATAGTGAATCTGCAGCATTATTGTCAGATATGAAGGATAACATGTATATAAATAATCAGCATATGATTTTAGAGAGAACAAACATTCTTCCATTCAACTGGCTCTATCCCATAGAGGCAAATTATTGTAAAAGTCATTTTTTAACAGCCCAGCCATGATCATTAGGGGTTGAGGTGTGCATAGGAGCACTTCTTTCTTTATAAGGTTGTCTTAATGGCACACTTCATCCAGTTAATTGCAAAGTGTTTTACATGTGTTAACTATAGTTGGCATTACTAGAATAGACTCGAGAGACCATTAGTGATTCCACAAAGTTGTTTGGGAAAGAACACATGCAAGATACTTTGCACCTGTGTGTGTGTGTGTGTGTGTGTGTGTTTAAGATGTGCCTTCTTTTATCCAACTCAACAAGATTTCTCTTGGGAGACATAACACTTTGCATGTGGATTTTCCAGTCTCTCTTTATAGGCTGTCAAAGTTACTTAGCCAGAAGACGAGTTGTTCAGGTCAGTTACACAGATCATTCTCTGTCTGTCTTTCCTGGCCCTGCATCATTTATAGAGGTGAATGTTCTCCTTAATTGGTTTGTTCTGTAGAATACATAAATTCAGATGCTTCCTTTTGGGTGAAATTTTAAGTTTTATTATCTCTTTTTGAAAACTCTGAAAAACGGTACTAAGAAAATGACTGAGGTTCACCTGTTTCATTTTATATCTCTGGTCACCAACCTTAAAATCAAAATAGTGACATATTGTAGCTTAATTACTTAACATGTACTTATCTCCATTCCAAATACTTTTTCAACTATACAACTCAAAAAACAAAGTAAATCCCAAGCTTCTCTTTTACATGATATTTATACATGCCCAGTTAAGACAGTATTGCAGAATTTGGGGACCTCTCTAAGGTGACAAGGTTCCACATTGGCCCCTTCATCCTCTCCAACAAATCCTTCCATTTATGCCCATATCCTTCCATTCCAGAAACTACAATCTCACTGCTTTGAAAGAGGGCAGTACATCTCTGGAAAATTCTTGGCTTATTGGTGTATTATCAAAGATGGGGAACCAGTCAGACATGCCTTTTCAAAAACCTGCTTAAACTCAGACGGATGTTGGGAATTTGGTATGACCTGGATATCCCAAGTACATGGGACAATCATTGACTTAAAGCTTAGATCTTACAAATCCTGTCCCTCTCCCAAAATGATTGCTTATCCATTTGGATCTTGTACCATAAACCCTTATTCTCCTTATTCCTCCTGTCTTAGCCTCTGGATATCTCTCAAGTTCACCTTTATGCTTTCCTTTAAATAAGTTAAAATGGACACCCAATAAAGATCTATTGCTTTTAACATTACTGGCCTGTCTTACTCTTTAGTGAAAACCTTTAAGTGCCAAGGCAGCTGCAATGGACTGGGACAAATTGCTTCTTTATTAATCTCCTCTTTGTGGAAGCAAGTAAGAGAATTTGGAAGAATGATAACATTTCTTTAAGGTAAAATCATCCGTATCTCTTATAGAAGTGGTCCCAGGTAACAGAGCACAACACCTTTTCTGAGTTGTTTCCACTTTCTCTTTCCAGGAATTTTAGGTAAGTTCACAATAGGCCTTGTCTGTAACAAACAGGGGGTATGGTAGGGAGGGGTACTGATGGATTCAGAGCCATACAAACACCCACACACGATTGTCTTGCAAGATAGTATGAAGACATTAGGAACTTAGGCAGCAGAGACCAGAGTAACTCAGACTTGTAGAGTAGTTGGAAGAAAATAGTGAGCTTTAGATTAAGGTGGATCTAATTGAATGCCTATCCAATCAATCTAGCCCCTTGTGTGGGAAGGAGATTTAGAAGGATCACAGATTTAAAACTGAAAGGTATCTTAGCAGTTATCTCATCTAATAACCTTATATTATAGCTGAGTAAATTGAGGCTCAAAGCCACCAAGTGACTTGCTCAAGGTTACAGAGAAAGAAAGTGATTCTCTGACTCCAAATGCAGTGGTCTTTGTATCATGAGAGAAAATAGATCATAGTCCCCCAGGTCAGACTTAGGCAATATGGTATAATGGAAAGACAATGAATTTTGAGTTTTAAGACTTGGAGTTGAATGTCATTTCAATAACCTACTACCTCTGTGAATTTGGGAAAGTCACTCTTGGAGCTTCAGTGCATATTAATATAATATCATTAATATACTAGAATATAGTGTAACATAAAAGACATAATTACACACATAGGGAGAAAGGGAAGGAAAAAGGGAGAGGAAGGGAGGAGGGAAAGGAGAGGGAGGAAAGGAGAGTCAAAGGATTTTAGCAAGCAGTTTTTTAATAAAGAAATCAAAACTATGGTTATATGAAAAATGCTCTAAAATCTCTATTGATTAGAGAAATGCAAATTAAAACAACTTAGAAATATCTCACACTTATCAGATTGGCTAAGATGATAGATGAAGAAAATGACAAATGTTGGAGGGGATGTGGAAAAAGTGGAAAATTAATACACTGATGGTAAAACTGTGAAGTGATCCAAGCATTTCGGAAAGCAATCTGGAATTATGCCTAAAGAGTTACAAAATGGTGTATATCCTTTGGCCCAGAATAAATACTTTCTAAAGTCCCTCTCAGCTCCAGATTTTGTGAGGTCTAGTTATTGTGTTTTCTGATGAGGCAGCACTATGAAGTAGAAAGAGGACAGGGATCCCTATAATGGATTTCTCCTAAGACCTCTATGATTTTGAACAATAGCAACAAATATTTAGAGAAAATGGAGGGGGAAGAAGGAAGGTGCAAATCAGCACATTATTTGGGAAGCATGCTAATCTTAGAGTGAAAATCTATGGCAGAGAATTGGCTCAGACATTCACTAGGTATGTGTTGTTGTTAGTCATTTCAGTCATCCCTCACTCTTCCTGACCCTATTTGCAGTATTCTCGGCAGAGCTACTGGAATGGTTTGCCATTTCCTTCTCAGCTCGTTTTGCAGATGAGGAAACTGAGGCAAACAAGATTAAGTGATTTGCCCAGGGTCCCACAGCTAGTAAGTGTCTGAGGTCAGATATGAGCTCAGGAAGATGAACTTTCCTGATTCCAGGCCTTGCGCTCTATCCAATGTGCCGCCTAACTATCCTTACTACCTATGTATCAATGGACAAATCACTTAACTTATATGGGCTTCAGTTTTCTCCCCGTCAAATGGGAATAATAAACCTGGTTCTGTGTATCTCAGAGG
>CM053595.1:70002391-70025878 GCA_028646575.1 Pseudocheirus occidentalis | reverse complement strand
GCAAAAGCAGAGGAATGAATGATAATCAATGAATGATAAAGCAATAGACATGTATTATCTGCAGACACTGTGCTAAGTGCTAGGGACACAAACAGAAACAAGAAAGTCTCTTCTCTCCAGGGACTTGTATTTTAATAGTAGAAAATGACACAGCAAGGAGAGCTAGGAATCTTAGGAATGGGAGGGGGTAAGGGAGGATGAGGGGGGCGGCTGGAGTGCAGGTGATGTGGTTTAGAAATGGCCTCAAATTGACTGGAGATCTGACTCCAGACAAGCCCAGGCAAAACATCTCTAATCAGAGCCCAGGGGTGCAGGGGATAGAATTAAGATTTCAATGGCAACAAAATGAAGAGGATGGCTTGAAATACAGGCAGTATGATTTGGAAATGACTGAGAATTGGGAAGGAGAAAAATATTTAATGGGAAGGGATCTATGTTTATCTGCCCAATGTCAAGAAATCACCAGGGGAACTCCTTTGGGAGGATTCATAAGAAGAAATGGACAGGATTCCCATAGGATAGGTAGGCATGGTAAGCAATCTGCATATTGGGGAAAAGTGCCTGCAATAAAGAGATCACAGATCCATTGAGGTATTACAGTGTCCTCCTCTCATCACTTAGAACAAAGTTTAGCTCACAACACAAACTTTCTACTTATTGATTTAATAGATTAATGGACTGATCAGGTCAAAACTCTCCCTTCCTCTTTATATTGAGTATCACAGCTTCACAGACTTAAAGTCATCAAGGGTAGGATTACTTAAAAGGGAAATCAAGCACTGACATGTTGACTCATGAGAAGGCTGCTAAAACTTTTTAGAAGGTTGGAATAATAGTCCCCAGAAAATCTGCTAAGTAATTTGGTTCAATGGGGGGTGTCTACTTAGATGATTATGTAAATATTAACTAACCATGCCTATTTTTAAACCTTGGAAGTGAGGTGAAGAAACTAATAATAATAATAAAAATATACAACTCAATTGGGTGCTAAGATAAGGGAAGTAATTATTGATATCACTCTTTGGTAGAAAGTTAACCCAGAGGGTGGCTAGGTGGTGCAGTGAATAGAGTACCAGCCCTGGAGTCAGCAGGACCTGAGTTCAAATGTTCAGACACTTAACACAAAACTAGCTGTGTGACCTTGGGCAAGTCACTTAACCCCAATTGCCCTGCCTTCCCCCCTCCAAAATAAAGCAAAAAAAGGAGGTTAACCCTGGTAGGGGAAGAACTTAAATGAAGTTAATGATATATAGAGCAAGAAGGTGCAGAAATAAAACCACCTTTCAAGTAGGTGTAGAATCATAGAACTATAGAACTGCAGAGCTGGAGAGAACCTGAGATCATAGAATGTTAGATACGAAGGGGACTTTAGCACACAGACAAGCATCTCTGAATATTAGAGCTATTAGGGTCTTGAAGCAATGAATGCTAAATTTCAGAACACAGTCAATTAGCAGACACTTACTAAGCATTGACTACATTCCAGGCATTGTGCTGAATGATGGGGATTCAAATACAAAAAATGAAAAAGTGCCAACCCTCAAAGAACTTACCATTTAATGAGGGAAGACAATATATAAAAGGGAAATGAAAAGAGGATACGGGTAGGCACCCCCTGAAGAGGTCTGACTGAGAAGCCAGGGAGAGTGCAGGCAGGTGAGAAGCGAATAGATGACTGGACACCTTAAATGGAGGTTTGGGGATGAACTCTCTGGCTCTACCCTATAATCAGAAGGGACTCAGGGCAAGAGGGTATACTGATGAGGTGCTAAAAAGAAACTTAGAGATCATCTAGACAAGAGGTATTAGAAACCAGACCCGCAGGCCTTCTGAGCAGCACAAGCCTCCAGAGTGACTGCCAAATCAGATTAAAATATAATTGGGAAATATTTAACAAAATAAATAAAATACAATAGGGAGACAGAATGTTAATATGTGGTTTCCTAAGTCTGTATGTAGCCCACACAGATCCTAATGTATGATTCAGTGGCCAGTGTTTCTATTTTAACTTGACACCACTGATCTAGACCAATTCTCTAATTGGATAGCTGTAAAAGCCAAAGCCCAGAGAGGTGAAATAAGCAATCTGAGGTCACCTGTTGGGTTAGTGGTAGAATGGGGATTGGATGGAGCCTGGCTCTTACATTTCCTCTAACATCAGTGATCTCTCTCCAGAGCACCTTTCTAAAGTCATTTATTTTATCCTACCTGACCCAACATGCAGGGCAGGGCTCAAACAATGGTGAATTCAGGTGCTTTGGAGGTGGTGATTAGACTTGTCTTTCTCAAAATGTCTCTTACATGGTACAGAAGTTTAGAGTGATATTGTCAGATCTCAACAACTGGGTCAGCCCTGCTCCAGGCAATAGTAATAGTATTTTTGTTTCTCATGAAGAAACTTGTTCTAAAAAGGAAAACCACACATCCATGCATGAATACACACACAATAAAGTATTACTAGTGAGTTGAAACCATTGTCTCAACGCACATACAGACACAAGATAACTACAGCCTTGGGAAATCTATTCTTACCTTTACTCATAATATATGAAACTCATTTTGTAGCATTCAGAGGGTCTTCTATAACAAGCTCAAACCAAATTGCACCTACTTATTTTTGTTTTGTAAATACCACCCACTACCTGATCACTGTGCAGACTTTAGTCACTAGGATCTTGGCCCTCCCTAACCAACTTCACTTTCTTAATGATGTGACCTATGGACATGTCCCTAGTTCTAGCTCCTTTGGTTCACCCTACTCCATGTTCCGCATAATCTCCTGAGGTCTTTCATGTCCTTACATTGATGTGCCCCAATTACTTATTATCTCTCTAGTGCAGTGGATAAAGTGCTATACCTGGAGTCAGAAAGACCTGAGTTCAAATGCACCCTCAGACACTTACAGCTCTGTGACTCTAAGCAAGTCACCAAACCCTGTTTGTCTCAGTTTCCTCATCTGTAAAATGAGATGGAGAAGGAAATTGTAAACCACTCCAGTATCTTTACAAAGAAAGCCCCAAATGGACTCACAAAGAATAGGATATAACTGCACAACCACACAACCCCAACTTCACTTCTTATGTCTTTTCCTAAGTAGCCAATCATACAATTTCTCTCCTAAAGAGACAGGCCTTCTGCCTCACCCATTCACACACATACAAACACATATGCATGCAAGCATACATTCATCTGAACACATATTTATTTAGTGTTGTAGCTGTTTAGTCATTTTTCAGTTGTGTTCTGCTTTTCATTTCTCCATTTGGGGTTTTCTTGGCAGCGATACTAGAGTGCTTGCCATTTTCTTCTCTAGTTCATTTTACAGATAAGAAAACTGAGGCAAACAGGGTTAAGTGACTTGCCCAAGGTCACACAGCTGGTAAATGTTTGAGGCCAGATTTGAACTTTGGAAGATGAGTGTTCCAGGCCTGGTGCTCTAGCCACTGTACCACCTTGTTGTTTTAAATTTATTTAGTACCTACTACCAAATGTGGTTCTATGTCAAGTTCTGGGGAGGAAGCTCATTTTGATCAGATGAAAGGGAGGAGAAGAGGGAAGCAGGCTACTCCTCTTTAATGACCATACCCCTCAAAAGCCTAGTCTGCAGAGACTGAATACATTTATCAAGACGTGTGTGTTATATGTTACATGCATACATACATACATACACACTATTGAAAGTGATGCTGACTCAGTAATCCATTATTCCCACTCCTGCTTATTGATCAGTGTTGGGGGAAACACCAACCATTTTGCAGTTTTTATGTCAACCGCTATCCAGCATGTATTCCTTTCCTTAGCATCACCTCCTAACTGTTAAACATCACATACAACCAATTGGGTAGGAGATGAGATATAATAGCCCTTTTACTGATGTAGACCTATCTGAATTGTCTTTATCTCATTACAAAAGTTATCAATAAAAGCTGGGTTCATGTTGAAACCCTTGCTGATACCCAATGATCAGCCTGTCAATGCATTCGTACCTTGATGTATTTTTTGGGGTTGGGTTTTTTTTTTTTGCTTTTTGGAGGGGGGAAGGTAGGTCAATTGGGGTTAAGTGACTTGCCCAAGGTCATGGGGCTAGTTTTTTGTGTTAAATGTCTGAGGCTGGATTTGATTTCAGGTCCTCCTGACTCCAGGATTGGTGTTCTATTCACGGTGCCACCTAGCCACCCCCTTGATGTATTTTTAATAAACTCTTTTAATTCTTTCTTTCCCTGAGTTTTCCCTATTAATCAGGGTGAAAGCTCTAGCAAAAAATTTCCCTTTTAACATACATGTATATGCATACTCTCATATGAACATACTATAGAAGGTATATATGGAAGCTGTCATATAGACAAGTCATTTAACTTTCCTGGATCTTAGTTTTCTTATCTATAAAATGAGGAGATTGTACTAAATGGTCTTGTGGGCCCCTTCCAACTCTACACTTATGAGGCTCTGAACTGGAAGTCAGAAGCAGGATTTGAGAGTTGATAGATTTCTACTTCATGCAACCAAATATTTCCTAATTGTCTCAACTGCTGTCCAGCTGTGTAATGTGCCTGTCGCTTTAGTGGGGTGTTGCAGAGGAGAAAACTGTTTGGGTACCAGATTGGACTAGATGAATTCTGAGTTTTTCTTCAATTCAGATTCTGTTCTGAATTTGATATCAGTAAGAAAGCTGGGAAAATGGTCCATCCACAGAGCTCTAAAGTCAGTTACAAAGCCTGTCTCAGCTCATCCTTCTTCAAAACAAAGTCCCTGGCTGAATGAATGCAAAGAGCCAACCAGAAACCCTTTTCCTGAGTTATTACTGAGAGATGCTTTCTCCTCTAGTTCTATCTCCTAAATGAAAGAACTTTGTCTGTGGAGCCTTCAAGAGACAGTGATGCTTGCTCCCAAATGTCTAATCTGACTAACCCTTTACTGACTAATTGAATTATGCTGGCCTACAAAATTGACAGACAGCTGTTAAAAATGGTTATTGCATTATTAATACACTCCAGTAATTTCACATTAAAACTATACTGTTAATAATTTTTTCCTCTATTTCTTCCCTCTTAATTAGACTATTTAAAACTTGGAGGGAATATTCTCCCCATACTAAATGAAAGCATCGACCAAATTACATTTTTGATTGAATACTTCTCTGATAGGCCAGCAAATGAGACTGTAGAGTTGTTAATTATTGTCAGAGTTCTGCCCAATGCCTGCTAATGAGGCAGTCAATCTCCCTTGCCATTCCCAGAATATTAATGGAAGATGCTGGGAGGGACTGGAAATGTTGTCTCCCAGAGTTCTTTGGTGGAAAAGCCAGAGGAGAAAGCTTGTCTACCTTGACAAGATGCTCTGGGGATAGCCCAGAGTGGAAAAAGTCCTGGAATTGGGATCAGAAGACCTGAATTGAGGCATAATGTTCATCACTTCATCACAGTATAACTTTGGGCAAATTAGTTTCATCTCTCTGAGACTCAGTTTTCTTGTCTGTCAAATGTAGGGACAAGATTAAGTGATCCTTATGGCCACTCACATCTCTAATATTCTGTTATCTCCATTACCTTAGTGGATTAAAAATCTGAAATGTCTTGAGCTTGAGGAGGAAGAAGAGATGAAGACAGAGAAAAGTCATGCGGGAACAGCTGGGAACCTGCAAAGACCCTCTTAGTCAGTGTTCAATATTTATTACCAGCATCTTGGCCCTGAGAAAACTCATTAAGAAGGCTGAGTGAAGTATTCTCCTGAAGCTATAGTAACTATGCGATCCCTGCAGAGACATACTAGAAAGGGCAAATGTCTTTGGCATGCTGAGTGAGCCTCAGTCCTTTCCAATCCCATACACAATCATGAAACAATGTCCCATATTGCCTGCCAAGGTCCAGTCGGTTGAGTTGGCATTGTTGTAGGAAGTAACAGTCACTGGGGAAGGAGGGTTGCAATGACGTGGTTGAAATAATTGGGTTAGGAAAGCAGAAATTTCAGAGAGTGTAATGGAGGGGCAGGGAGAGGGAAAAAAAGAAGTGGAAGTCATTCCAGAAAACTGGAAGATGGAAGACTAGGAGCACTGCCTAGGGAGAAAGGGGCAGGGAGTTATAGTCCCTATAACCCTTATTAGCTATACAACCTAAAATAAATCACTCTTACGAACTCAATTTCCCTTCAACAAAGGCATAGGGATAGGGACTGAACTTGTGATTTCATTTTACTGGGAATTCTAAAATAAGGGCATTCTTTCTACCTACCCTATATTCTTTGCAGTGCATATTCTTAGTTGCCTTGGGCACTGAATGGGTAAGAGAGACTCCCAAGGTCACACAGCCATATGTGTCAAAGGTAGCACCTGAACCTTAATTCAGGTTTTCCTGGCTCTGCTGCCAGATCTCTATTCATTATATCATACTATTCTCCATGGAGATAAGTTCCAAAGACATTGTCTCCTGATGTCCTTTTCAGTGGTAAGATCTCTGATATTTTGACCTTAGAAAGAAAGTTGCTTTATGGAAAGAAACAAACATTTATCAAGTGCCTACTCTGTTCCAGGATCTATGCTAAATGGTTTACAATTTTTATCTCATTTGAGCCTCACAACAACTGAGGTAGATGGATGTGAAGTGACTTGCCCAGGGTCACTCAGCTTGTAGGTCAAATTCAAAATCAAATCTTTCTGAATCTGGATCCAGCTTTATACACTGCTCCTGCTAGATACCTAAGGAGACAAGTAATAAAAATAAAGTAAACTAATCATCCTTTGGAAGTGCTGCTGAAGGTATAAGAGGAAGCATATATAGATTTCAATAATTTTCTGATAAATGAATAGATTAGAAGAATGATATTTCTGGGTGGACAGGAATCTTCCTTTTCAAAAATGAGTTTAGCTTCAGACTACTTCAGCTAACAGTGCCAGGAAAAAAAATCTAACAATTAAAATTGTGCAAATGTAGAATAGTTTCCTACTGGAGATAATAACTTTCTTTATTACTAGAGGTCCTCCAGCAGAGACTAGATGACCTTTTATTGGAGACACTGTATAAATATTTCTTGATCAGTTTTGGTTGGACTCCATGACTCCCCTGGACTTTTCCAAACCTATGATTCTCTAAACTGTTCCTTATGTAATGTTAGACTAAAAAAGCATCACTTGAACAGAGTCCTAGGGCTAAAAAGGACCTTCGAGGCCATTTAGTCCACTCTCATTGGACAGATGAGGAAACTGAGACCCAGGGAGGTTGTGATTTGTCTAGATTTGTACAGGTAGTGACAGCTGGAATATAAACCTAGCTGCTCTGACTTTAAATCCAACATTTCCATCTATATTTCTAACCTGTCCTGTTCTATTGACATTTACCACGCTCCCTTGTGGCTTTTTCAATGAAAGATGGATGAATTTTCCATTAGAAGATTGATGAATCTATGACCTCATCAGTGTGGGGTCTCTTTCCATCACTGTGGGTCACAAGGTATCAATTCTTTCTGAATCCACGCAATTCATACCTGCATCTTTATAACATTACAAACACAAAGTAAACATTGGAAAGGATGCATGATATGGAAATCAGAGTTCTGGACTTGACCTTAAGAGACCTGGGATCACCCTGATTACCTGGGAGAACATGGGCAAGTCAATGAACAACTCTTTGTATCAGTTTCTTCATCCATAAAATAAGCACAATAATTCTGACTAAAATAGTGTGTGTTGCACACATACTCCTAGCCTTAAATGCTATAAAATGCAAATCAGGAATAATGTTATATACAGATGATCATAATAGGACATGACTCCTGTTTTGTGAGAGGCAAAATAAGACATGACTCCTCTTTTTAAATAACTGAAGTACAACAAAACATCTATCCTCCAGGTTGCACAGCTGATAGATCCCTGGACATGCAGTTAGGAAAATGAGTTCAAATCCAGCCTCAGATATTTACTAGTTGTGTGTCTTTGGGTTAAGTCACTTAGTCTTTGTCTGCCTCAGTTTACTTATCTGTAAACTAAGAATAATAATAGTACCTACCTCTCAGGGTTATTAGAAGGATAAAACGAGATAATATTTGTTAGGTACTTTGCAAAACCTTAAAGTGCTAATAAATTATTATTATTAATTATTATTGGACATGCAATATAACATAGCACAAGGAAAGCTGGTTTAAAAGCTAGGAAGACCTGAGTTTGAGTCCTGCCCCTGGTACAGACTGGATGCATAGACTAGATAAGTCACCTAACTTCTTTGAGAGACTCCTCTAGAAGATTCCCAAGTTTCATAGAAGGTGCTGATCTGAATTGAGAGTTTCTTCTGGGAGTTTCCTATATTAGTGAAATCAAAAGTCTAGTTCTCATCTCTATTCCCCCTATTTATATATTCTCATAAATGCTCCAGAGCTGATATGTATTGAAGACTTCCCTCTTGTTCTTTTAATTAATAAGGGATTAAGTGAATCTGTTTTGGGTAATTTTTAAAATCTGTAAAATTATGTCTCAATGAAGAGGTTGTATTCTAATATCATATATCATTGCCAAAAATTTCATTATTACTAGAAGTAGAAATCATATTGAAGACATTTGAGATCATCACTGTGCCCTTTTCTTAATCATAGATTTAGAAATATGGAAAGGCTCTTAGAAGTCAACTAATTCACTACCACCTCCATTTTACAGAAAAGAAAATTGAGACTCAGACAGTATAAGTGCCTTGACCAAGGCCACAGGGGTAGAAATTAATGGAGTTAAAATCCACATTCAGGTTGTCTGATTTTAAAGCCAGCATTTTTTTCATTATGTCACAAAGGACATTCCATCCCCTCCTCCCTTATTCCCTTCTGACTAGTTGACAATGATTTTTGATCAAATGTGGTGTTTCCTCCTACTCTCTCTGGTAAGCCTTCTGCTTAGTGATGTTGAACGTAGATAAGGACATCCCAGGAGATTGGTCTCCCCTCAGCCAGTCCCAGGTCCTCTTGAGAAAAGTCTATATCTGAGTCAGTGCTCCTGCCTCTTTTCCAGCTCCCAGTGAGCTGCTGCTGAGTAGACCAGACCTTTCCCCAGTCCTATCAATGATCAGGTTGCCTGTGTTAAAAGGAACTTTGGTATAATAATACTAACTCACATTTCTATAATACCTTACCACTATAAAGTAGTACATACATACTATTCCATGTATACATATATATATATATATGAACAGCATATACCAAAAAAGAACAGATATAAATGTCATGTGTATATTTATACATATATGTTTTCTACAAATAGTAGAATTTGTATGAATAAAGAAGAATAAAATAAACTGTGCAATTTAATTCCATTTCTTACTGGATCTATTATTTTATCAGCATGAGGAACTCCCAGTGATGAACATCTTCTACCAATGCAGAGCCATATATTCTCTACAATTTGTGGTCTAGGCAGCACTTCTTAAACTGTGGTTTGCAACAGTTGAACACACATTTTAAGACATGTTGAAAAGGTTATGAGTAGAAAAAGTTTAAGAATACCTGGTGTAGAGAAGAGGTGTCAAACTAGCACTCACAATTCCCCAGTACACCTGAACTAAGATTAAAGTGTAATTGGGAAATGTTTAACAAAAGAAATAAAAACAGTAAAACACAATTTATTTTAATTTGTGTGTTTTTAAGTCAACATGCGACCAGCAAAGATCATTTCTATTTAACTTTGAAACTGGTCTAAAGGGTTGCCAGAGGCAGAGAGAAATGAAGTCATTTGCCCAGAGAACAGAAATGGATCAGAACCTGAATCGGTACACTGCTGACTCTGAAAACAACTCTTAATCTTCTGTGCCATGCTGTCTCCCTAGCTATCTATATATCAGTGGTTTTCCCCTGATGCCTCATTGTGGCATGGAGAGGAGCCTTGTTCTCAAAAGAAAGTGCAGACTCTAGCAAGCAGGTCCTACACTAGACAGAAAGGGTTTGAGCATGGCTTCAAAGATAGACCATGTGTCCATTGCTGAGAACCATGCTAACTCTACTTAGATAGACTCATCACCTTATAATTGGCCTATGGTTAATGAATGTTTCTGGTTATAGCTATTAGTGAAGACTACCTAGGGAGCTGAGGGGCTGTGGTCTGCATCAGTGGATGGAGCTGTCACACAGACAGAGCCACAAATGTGTCAAGAATTACAAGTAGAAGGTGCTTTACATGTCTTTTCCCATTTGATCCTCTTGAAAACCTTGTGAACATATCATGACAACCATTTTACAAATAAAGGTAATCACAATAAGTTCTATACTATAGAGCTTTAAGATATACAAATTTCTCTCCTTACAAACATCTATTGATATAGATAACAACAAAAACAATAATTGTATAAGTAATGGCATATATATATATATATATATACACACACAGTGCTTTAAAGGTTGCAATGTACTTTGTAGACACTATCTTATGTGAGCTTCACAACAACATTGTGATAAAGGTAATATGGGCATTCTTATCTCCATTTTAGGGATGAGGAAACTGAGGCAAAACTGTACCTTGCTCACTGTCACAGAGTAACTGTTAGAAGACAGGATCTGCATCCAGGCCTTCTGGACTCCAAGTCTAGCCCTCAATACATTACAATATTCTGTCTTCACTATGCTACCAACTAGTAGGGGTGTGTGTGTGTGTGTGTGTGTGTGTGTGTGTGTAGCTACATCTACACACACACATATGTATGTACATACATCTGCATTTATTTATAGTTCCAAGTAATGGATGAAGAAAACAAGGTTCAAAAAAGAGAAGTAATGTATAGGATTATTGATTTAAAGCTACAACTGACATCAGAGGTTAACAAGTCTACCCTCTACTTTTAAAAATAAGGTAACTGAATCCAAGAGAGGTTATGTGGCTGGATTCAATACAGGATTCAAACCCAAGTCTTCCTGACTCCAAGTCCTGTTGTCTACCCACTGTACCATACTGCCTTTTAATTTTCTTATGATCACATAACAGAGCCAGTCATCTTTTCTCCCTGAGTTCAGGGATCTTTCCTATATTCCATGCCTGTCTCTTAGTAGCTTTTTAAAAGAAGGTATCATTGTATTTTGTATCCCAACTACACTATTTGATTCCATGAAGATAAGAACCATGTCATATCCATTCTCCACAGTGCCTAAAGTAAAGCCCTATGCATAAAAGACACCCAATGAATACCTTGCCTGGAATAGCTATGAAATGTCATTATGTCTATTTAATGGTAAGAAAAACAACAATTGCAGCTTAACTTGCTATTTAAAACTTGCTCAGAGTTCCTGGTGTCCGTCCCCTTGTCCATGTTTACCATTACAGGATGCAAACATATATGCCTCGTGTTCCAGGTAGCAGCTGGCTTTCTATTGTGTTCAGGTATGTGGTAGCAGATTTAGAGGAAAACCCCAAAATAGGGACCTCCCTTGATCACAGGAAAGAGGTGTGAAGACAGATTCCAAACTAAGAAGAAAACAGGCAAGGAGTACATCTGGGTCTGTTTTTTAGCTGTTGCCTCAGGTTGTTTTTTGTTGCTGTTTTTTATTATTTAGGTTTGGGTGGGTTGTGGGTTTTTTTTTTTTTTTGGCCACCTTGAACAAAATGAAGGAAAAAGCTCTCTTGCAAGACATGGCCACCTTTGAGAACATTTTTCCTGATGCAAAGTTATTAAGGCTTCATGATTTTATCAGAGGTTACTTTCTTGCTTCATCTCTACCCTCCCCCAGAGGAATGACACTTTTGCCTCATTTAAGAGCTCTTCCTTGACCACAGTGGACTGAAATGATATCTGTTCAGAATTCCCTAGCTGTTTCTGCCTTACAAGTTATGGAAACTTAAGCTTGAAAGCACCTCACATGACACCTAGTTTAATCCTTTTATTTTGTAGAGGAGTAAGGTGAGAATTATAAGATTGACTTCCTTAAAGTGACACAATGAGGTAGTGACACAGATGATACTTTAACTCAAATGCTCATTTCCATGTCTAGCTGTCTTTCTACTTCATTGTGCTGGTTCATATTCTTGATTGTTTATTTATGTTGGGCTATTTTTATCTCTCCAAACTAAACTGTGAGCTCATTGAGGGTAGGTGCTGAGTTTTACCCTCCTTTGTAAGCATCTAGGACATTTTTCTTACCATGATAGGTGCTCAATAAAAATATCTTGATTAGTTGACCAACAATATTGCAATCCAAGGTCAGCCTTCGAGGAAAATATGCAAATCTTCAAAAGGTGCTCAAGTCCATTTGCTTTTCAATTTTACCACAATGATGACTCCTACTGGGACTCATTTTCCTGGAATTCAGCCCTAGATTTCTTTCCTATGGTGCACATCTAACAGATATCTTTCTTCTGCCTTCCTGGCTTTATTTGGATTCTCCAGACAGCTTTGGAATCCCCTAGTGTATGATGCTGTTGTTGCTCACCACCCCAGAGTGCAGCTGCTGCCCTCTCCTGGCCTCAGTGAAATCTGTGCCCCTCATTGATATCTTGGACAGCTCCCATTTGCCTGGTGGTTCTTGGTGCTCCATTTTGAGGTTGAGAGTGAAAGAATAATGATTAAAAATGGAAATGACCTTCCCACCCCCTTTCTTACCCTTTAAAATGGAACTTTGTGATGTAAAAATGAAACAAAGAAGGTGGTAAGGCCAAAGGGGAGTAAGTATTCTAGGATAATTTGAGGATTACTTTCAGTTAGAGAAAAGGTAATGGTAGAGGACCTCAGTGAAGACCTGAGGATGTGGTGCCTGAATTGGTACTAGAAAGAAAGGAGGAAATTTAAAAGTTGGAGAAAAGTGAAGAGGAGAATATCTCAAACATCAGGCACTAGGAGAGACCAAGAACAGACACAAGAGAGACCAGAATGATATGGAAGCATTTAGTCTCCATCCTTAGTGCCTTGCTCTAACCATAGTCCATGTGCAATGTGGCTGGCAGCTATACTAAACACTTGCCCTTTTTCTCATTTTGGCAGTCTTCATCTGGGATCCAGGGCAGCAGTGAGTGGGAACTGGGCTGGAGCTAAGAGCATGAATACTGCTCATAAAATCATCTGGAATACCATACCTCTCCCCCTAAAGTACTAAGAAAGCCTGGGGCTAGCTCAGAGGAAGGCAGACTTGCAATTCACACCTGCTATAGCCTAAGGATGCTCTAAAACATGCAGAAAAGGGCTGTTTCCCTTTCCTTCCTTCTTGAAAACATCCTCATCGGTATTGAAATGAGAGATGGAGAGGGAGGAGAGATAGAGAGGGAAAAAGAGAGAGAGATGGGAGAGGGAGAGGGAGAGGAAGAGGGAAAGGGAGAGGGAAAGGGAGAAGGAAAGGGAGAGGGAGAGGAAGAGGGAGGGGAAGAGGGAGAGGAAGAGGGAGAGGGAGAGGGAGAGGGGGAGAGAGAGAGAGAGCGAGAGAGAGAGAGAGAGAGAGAGAGCGAGAGAGAGAGAGAGAGAGAGAGAGAGAGAGAGAGAGAGAGAGCGCAAAAAGAGGACAGGAGGGGAAGAGAGGGGTGGAGAGGGAGAGAGAAAGAGAAGGGAGGGGATTAAAATAGAGACTCTTCACACTCAGGGCAACTAGAAAATCAAGTCATCCAGAACCAATCAGTAGGTGAGAACTCAGGCACTGAGCTGAACATGAGCTAAGAACTAACAGGAGGAAAGAAGTGGGGAAGAGGAAGGGAAGAAGGCTAATGAACCCTATCTTCCTGCCACGCTGACTTCCCTTCATCATAAGTATGAAAAAGCTCCCCTTAATTGGGTCACACCACTGATGATTCTGGCAGGATGCCAGGTCTGAGATAGGGCTAGGTGCTGCTATGGTAATCCTTCCCTTCCCTCAGCTTTGACCCAGTACTAGGTCATGGTCTCTGCCTTTCCTTCCAATTTACAGCACCTCTCAAAATATATTCTGCAGCAGTCAGCAACCAGCAGCTTCACTTACTTATTCCAAGTGACATCTCTATAGTGCTTTAAAGGTGTAAAGTGCATTACAGTTAATTTGAGTCTCAAATCAAGCATTATGAGAAAGTACTAAAAGTATTATTGTCTCCATTTTAGGAATGAGGGAACTGAAGTTCAGAAGGGAAGGGAATAAGCATAGATTAAGTGCCTACTATGTGCCAGGATATGCACTAAGTGATTTGCAGATATCTCTTTTTAATTTAAATAGAAAGGTTAAGTATCTTGTCCATGGTCACACAGCAAGTAAGGGTTATAGGTGGGACCTGAATCCAGATCTTCTTGCCTATGAGTCCAGTAATATACTACCCTCTCTACACCTGTCTGTCTCAAGTTCCTCTGATCTATGACACTTAACCAGATATAGCAGCTTGAGGTGAATTTCAATTCATTCATTCATTCAATGAAGACTTATTAGCAGAAAGACTTATTAGCAGAAAGCACTATATTTCAAAATGATAAAGTCCTAGGTTTAAGTTCTGGTTCAAACAATTGCTAACTGTGTGACATTGGCAAAGACCCCAACCTTCTCTTATCATTAGTTTCCTTATCTGTGAAATGGACATAAAAACAGTTCTTATTACTTCAGTCACAGAATTATTAAGAAGAAAGAACTCTGAAAATTTTAAAAATGTTTTTCATTTAAATAGATTGCAGTATGGCACTGTGTGGCATTGGGCAAATTCCTGTATTTCTTTGATCCTTAGATTACTTATCTGTAAAATGTATATGATGTTTATATTTCTATCACAGAGGTACTACGATGAAAGAGCTTTGAAAAAAAGTCATTTGGATACTTATGGGCTAGACAGACTGTTGGATAGAGAGCTAGCTTCTGAGTCAGGAAGATATTCTCAAGACCTGTCTTTGACACATATTTTAGCTGTCACTTAATCTCTCAATGCTCTAGATCAGCAGTTCTTGACCTGTGGGTTATGTTTAATTTGTAACAATGAAAATACATCCTGCATATCAGATATTTACATTACAATTCATAACAGTAGCAAAATTACAGTTATGAAGTAGCAACAAAAATAATTTTATGGTTGGGGGTCACCACAACATGAAGAACTGTACTAAACAGTCATGGCATTAGGAAGGTTGAGAACCACGGCTCTAGATAGATAAGGCCATATGTTTCAGAGGAGGTGATGACCTCCATTCTAAAAGGAGTTCAGGGAGGGAACTCTCTTTACCAATTACATCACAGGTTCTCACTAATTCAAGGAGACTGACAAATATACGTTGCAATACCTCTGAGGAAGAAATGATGAGACCTTGACTAAGATCGAGGGTGAGCAAGGATGAAGAGGAAATGATGATCTTAGGAATCACTGCCAGTATATGACCCTTGTCCTCAAGGACTGTACGTCTAATATTCATCATACATATCCAATCAGTGGCCAAACCTTGTAGTTTCTATCTCCATGACATCTCTTGCTTTCATTCCTTTCTCTTCAGTCACCAAGTACTGGCTCTCATGAACTCTCCCTTTTGCTATTACAATAACTTTATTGTTGGTCTCCATGTCTGATCTTTTGCTACTCTAATACATCTTCCACTAAGCTACCAATGTGATTTTCCTAATGTTCAGGTCTAAACATATCACCCATTATCTAATAAATTCTAAGGGATTTCTATCACCTCTAGATCCAATATGAACTCCTTTGTGTGGCATTCAGAAGTTCTTATAATCTGGTCCCAACTCATCTCCCCAACCTTATTACCTATTATTTTCTCTCACACTCTATATGACCAATCTCATTATTGTTCTTTCACAATACTCCATCTCATATTTGTGTATTTGCATTGTCTGAACCCCACCTCACCCCCCCATGTTTGGAATGGCTTCTTCCTTCATTTCTGTTTTTCAGAATCCCAAGTTTCTTCAAGCTTCAGCTCAAGCACCATTCCTGTACACGAGACTCTGTCAATCATCTTTTGTCTGTTGAAGAGGCAGTATGGTACAATGAAAAGAACATATAGGTTCTGAAATAAGATAAACTGGGTTTGAAATACACTTTCAATTCTTACTCCCTGGATGACCTTAGGCCACAGTTTTTTTCCCATCTGTAAAATGTAAGGCTTGGACTGGATGGCCTCCAACTTTAGACCTATGGGCTTGTGAGTTCTGATTGATCCTGTATATAGCTATATATTAACATATTTCCCTCCTCCAATGGGATACAAGCTACTTGAAGAATGAAAATTTTGTCTTGGTATCCCCAATGATTAAAACAATACCTTGTCCATAGCAAGTTCTTAACACATGCTTATAGACCGATTAATGAATATAGTTGGATAACCTACTGAAAGAAAAGGAAACAACTTGGCTTTGAAGAGGCAGCTTGTTTCATTATTGTATGGCAACTAGTTTTATTTGATTGGATTAAAGAAATTAAGTGGTATGAAAATAGAAAATATGAAAAAAAAGAGAGAGAGCTGGTAGGTATCAGGCCATTCCTGAGGTAATGTAGGAACAGATAAATGCAAAGGGACTTCAGAAACATAAAATCTAGACTAACAACAGAAATCTCCTTTACAATATTCCTAACAAGTAATCAGTGTCTTCCTGAAGATCTGAAATGAGAGAGAATAGACAAACTAGCTCCCTAAGGCTTAGCCCCATTTTGGGAAAACACTAATTGTCACAAAGCATCTTTCTACTCTGAATTGAATTTTCTTTACACAACTTCCACTTATTTTTTCCAGATCTTCCCTTTGGGGCCAAGTAGAACAAGTCTAATCCTTCCAGGAGACAACTCTTCACATGCAACAAGACAGCCATCCAAACCCCTGTAACAGCAATCAATTTAGCAGATACTTAGCACTTAGCAACTTAGGGTTAAGTATGGAAGGTGTGAGCTCTTCTCCTGTCCTGACATGGCAGGAGGGGGTTGGCTGAGACAGGAGGCCAGTGTGTGCATATAAGAAGAGTTCTAGGGACAGAGAGGCAGAATCAGAATGTTCTTCCTGGTGGCTCCTGTTGGAGGGAGCAGAATTGTCCCAGAATCTGGGAGCTGCACTGCTGGATTGAAGAAGTGAGTCAGAGTTTTCTTGAGAGAAAGAGAAAAACTTTCTCTCCCACCATCTGGAAGCTAATTGAGAATTGAATTGGAGTTTTCTCGAGACCAGAATCTGGTGAAAGTCTAAGTGGCTGTTGCTGCTGCCTGGAAGGCTGAATTTCTACTGGGTCCTAGGGCCAGCTGAACTGCTGGAGAACTGAAGATGCATGACCAGGATAAGACTTTGTTTGTTTGTGGTCTGGTTGATCCTTGAGTTGCTGGCAACAGAAGTGGTGAAGGGTTTGAGATGTGCTAGACCCTGTAAATTCCAATATGTGCCAGGGGAATGCCCTGAGGACTGGACAAGGATGTGGGAGCTGTCTACCTCTGAGGACTGGATGAGGACCTGGGAGCTGTCTGCCCTGAATCCAGGTGACTGGTGGATTCAGGTAGAAGCTGGGACCATGGAAGGGGATCTAGGGAATAAGTTAACGATTGCCCCATGAGTAGAATATTGATTATTTTATTGTGAATTGATTGTGAATTTTTGACTTGATTTTTAATGGAATAAATGGAGTGTTCACTCTACTGTGTAATCTGAACCGTAAAAGCTGTTCACAGTAGCATTCTTTTGGGAATCTGCTTGTGCATGGCATTACAACCCCCAATCAAATGTAAGCTCTGTGATGACAAGAACAGGTTTTCATTTTGTCTTTGTATCCTAAATACCTAGCACAAAGTAGGTTCTTACAAAATGATTGTTGAACTGACTTTTTCTCTTTTTCCAATTAAAAATCCCTAATGCAAGGGTGGGGAACCTGCAATCTTGGGGTCACATGTGGCCTTGTAGGTCCTCAAGTGCAGCCCTTCATCTGAATCCAAATTTCACAGAACAAATACCCTTAATAAAAGGATTTATTGGGGTGGTTAAGTGGAGCAGTGTATAGAGCACTGGCCCTGAACTCAGGAGGATCTTAGTTCAAATCTAGTCTCAGATACTTAATACAAAAAAATTTGCCATGTGACCTTGGGTAAGTCACTTAACCTCAATTGCCCTACCTTCCCCCCTCCAAAAAAGAAAAAAAAGTATTTATTCTGTAAAACTTGGACTCAGTCAAAAGGTCACACTCAAGGATCTAGAGGGTCACAGGTGGCCTCAAAGCTGTGGGTTCCCCATCCCTACTCTAGTGCCACCAAACCCTCACCATTCTAACTGGTCTTCACTTATTCCCATTCATTAGCTTCTGCATCCTTCCTAAAATGTGGTACACAGAATTGAAGAAAATACTTCAGATGCCATCTGATCAGAGTGAGTAGAACATGCCTTTTACCTCTTTCTCTCTGGATACTTTGTCCCTATTAATGCTGTAGAGAGAGGGAGACAGGGAAAGACAGAGGAGTTGGAGAGGGAGGAGGGAAAAAGAAGGAAGGAAAAGAGAAAAGGAGAGAGAGAGAGAAAGAAATGAAGGACATCATAGTGTCTTTGCCCATGATGTTACTATCCTAAAATCTGCCTTTGAGGTCTTGTAAATCTTTGAAGGATATATGAAGAGAGACAAAGACAACAGACAGTACAGACACCATGAGTGCTCATGCTCTCCTTTTATAAGATTTTGACTCAGAGAAGCAAGTCACAAAAATTAATTCCAGGAAATCAGAAGTAGCCAAGCATGGTAAGACATGAGATTATTAGGTTTTATGGAGAATTAAAGCATCTTTCTTAAAACTTTAAGTTGGCTTTGAGAGGTATCAATGACCTAGGGCAAGCATGTATTGTTCCTACAGTTAGGCTGCTGAGTGGATTAAGGAAGCCAATAGCAAAGTATATGTTGAGGAAAGTAGAGATGCTACAAAAAGTGGGAAGAGCCACAAAATCTTTAAACAGAATTTCTGTAAAGTCAAGAATGATCTGATTTTTTTTTTTTTTTTTTGCTTTTTGGAGGGCAGTTGGGGTTAAGTGACTTGCCCAAGGTCACACAGCTAGTTTTTTTGTGTTAAGTGTCTGAGGCCAGATTTGAACTCAGGTACTCCTGACTCCAGGGCTGGTGCTCTATTCACTGCGCCACCTAGCCACCCCTGAATGATCTGATTTCAAAAAGGGGGTATATTTGATTTGAAGGTAAGTGTTTTCTGTTGGGAAATTTGTCTTGGAAAGCACAAAAATGACAGAAAGAGTAGTCTCCTGCCTTCTTTTATCAGTCTGTGTCCTGGGTTAAAATACCAACCATACTCCCCAGCCCTAACCTACTTCTCTCACCCACCACCATCATGCACTGGGGACAATCTAAACCTGCCTGTTGTCTACAGTAAACAAGGCCCCAGGACTGGCCTTCAGTGTAGGAAAACTGCCTGACTGGAAGGTCTCTTCTCAACTAGGGATCTGAAGCATTAAATAGGCTAGAGTGTGCATTGTCCCAAACAAGTGGGCAGTAAAATGGTTGGGTCAAAAATCTGAGGATGTTTAATTAGAAGATAAGGCTTCAGGTGAGATGTAATAGCTGTCTTCAAGCCTGCAAAGAGTTGTCACATAGAAGTGAAATTCAACTTCTGCTTGGCAGTTGGGTGAACTAGGAAGAAAGGGTAAAAATCACAGCAGGACATACTTCAGTACTAGGTAAGAAAAAACTTTTTAAGAATTAGAGCCTTCCAAAAGTAGCATGCATTAACCTCAGTGGTGAGCTCCCTAATTCTGAAGCTTTTTAAGTTGAAGCTATATGATCACTTGTCAGGGATGGAGAGGGCATGTCTAGCTGGGTAGGGGCAGAATTAGGTGATGCCTGAGGTCCCTTCCAAATCTGAGCCTCTCAACTTTATGCTGAGCTGAGGGGCTAGAGAGAGACTGATCAGAAGTGTACTAGGGTTGGGAAAAAAACACCATGAAGAGGCAAGTGAGGAGATGAAAGCTATTATTAAGCTGCAGAATGGTCTGAGTTCCACAAGCACTTTCTTCAGTTTGCTGCTCTTAGCTTCCTACAGGTGTATTTGGGTTTTTATGCTTTTGGCCTGTGCAGTTGGCTCTATCCTCCAGTGTTTAGTTCCTAATGCTATGGTTACTTTACTTTCCAAGGAAATAGTAGCATCTAGATGGCAGCAGACTCTAGCCCCTCATCCTGCTCGGCCCCCAGCACAGCTGGGATTAGAGAGGCACAACAGACTGCCGCTGCCCATGCAACATGTAGCAGAGATCAAAGAGGGGTGCATTAAATTTGACTTATTATGAGGGAACATATTTTTGTGTTAGAAAATTTCACTGTCCGTGGCTCATCATTATTTATTTGGGGTGACAAGGCACGTTGCACATGTTGTAGTTAAGCCTCAGAGCTTAGAGTGAGCAATATCTTACATAAGGTAAAACGTCCTGAGCTTATCTGGAAGGCCCAGAAAGTCTTGTTCTGACTCTGTCTCCATGGCAGGGAACAGATAAGAATGCAAGTAGGATGCAAGCTCCATGAGGGCAGAGGGCATTTCAGTTTCTGCCTCTGTCTCCCCAATTCCTTGAACAGTGCTTTGCCACAAATAAATGTTGGTTGAAAGGAGTTTGGGAGGTAGTGGGAATCTGGGTGGTGGGAGACTGAACCAAAGGAAACCTTTGATTTGGAAGGAAGCCAGGGGAGAGTAGAGGGGAAAGGAAAAAAAGATAATCAGGGAAGGAATCAGGGAAAAAGGAGAGAGGAAGGGGGTGTGTAACTGAAAAGAGAACTAGAAGGGGAAAGGAAAGAAAGGGACAATGGGATGGGGGAGGGGGGAGAGAGGCAGATAGACAGACAGAGACTGAGACAGAGAGAGAACAAAGAGGAGGGACAGTTAGAAAGGTAGGGCAGAAGAACTACAGTGAGTATTTTTCCTTAATTAAAAGATTTAAATTCCACACACATACCACCCATTCCCAAAAGAAAAGGCATTTTATAATAACTCATTTTCTATCATGTTTTAAGGTTCACAAAGTGCTTTCCTAACTGCAAATCTGTGAAATAAATAGTATGATTTTTATTTCACAGATGAAACAAAATATGAGGGTCAGACAGATAGAATGACTTTCCCATGGTTGCCTAATGGGCAAATATTAGAACTTCACAGCTGGGCTCTGAACCCTAGTCTCTCCGACTTTGAGGAGGCTTCCCACAACACCTCCCCACTTCTCTACCGCACTCCTTGGCCCTAAGGCACATCCCCTGATATGGGCTTTCCTGTCTTACTCATTCCCTCCCTGGAAGCCTCAGGGATGTGGCATCGTACTGTCAACTCTTCCCCACACTCAGTTCACCAGCTTGGTGATTACAGTGGCTGTGGAGTCAGATGTTTGATGCTAAATCTCTTTCTACCTCTATTAAATCTCTGTAAAGCCATGACTGATGAATCGGGAAATCACATCTTCACCACTCCCCCTCCCTACCAAGCTCTATTTTAATACCTTACTCTTTCTTACCACCCAGGTTAAAGGAAGGAAACAATCTTTTCTTCATGTCCTTCTCCACAGGGGTCAGGCCAGGCACTAGCTTCCCCTTTCTACACCATCTCCTCCTATCCCCAGGAATCTTCTCCAGGGAGTCTTATTCAAGATACTTGAAAGTGAGACAAATTTTATTATAGACAAATTCCTTTCTGAAGGAAGGAATCAGCATTTGTACCCTACATTATAACAGAAATGACCCTGGAGATGTTGGTTCTAGATTTTTCTCTACAAATAAATCACCCTGTGTCTTTGGGTGAAGTCACTTCCCCGCTCTCAGCTTAAGTTTACCTAATTACAAAATTAGAGGATTATATAAGATCATCTCTAAGGTCACTTTCAGTTCTGCATTCAAATATTCTATTTTAGATAAATTTCCTGTCTTTTAGAGATGACAAATTTATGGCATTGTGAGACAAAGAGATGTGTCCTATCCCAAGTCTCCACTCCAGCCAAGCCGATTTATTCACTATTTCCCATGCACCACTGGTACTTTCATGCCTCCATTATTTTTTCCCCAGTATATGTTATTTATTTCATTAAACATTTTCCAGTTACATGTTTTTATTTTTTAATCGATTTGTTTATTTACTTTTAGTTTATAAGATTCAGTTCCAGAGTCCCTTGAGTTTCCTCCCCTCCCACTCCTTCCCCCCCAGGCCGCCATAGTGGTGTGCAGTCAAGTATAGAATCAGCAAATACTTTCACATTGGACATTAGTCTGGTTGTATAGAAGGGTTGTAACCAACGGAGTGAACAGTAGGAAAAAGGAAAAAAAGCCAAACATGGGAAAGAGCGATAGCATGTAGATTGTTTGTCTCCATTTAGACTCTGTTCTTTCTAGATCTTTCTCTGAATGTAGGTATCTCCTTTCATCCTGAGACTTGTAGAATTGTCTTAGAGTTGTCTTATAGCTGTGTATTGCTGAGAAGAGTCCAGTTTATCAAGGTTGGTCGACACACATTCAATGTATCTGTGATTGTGTACAAGTTTTTCCTGGTTCTGCTCTTCTCACTTAACATCAATTTGTATAAGCCTCTCCAAGTAAATATGAAGTCCATCTCCTCCCCATTTCTTTTAGCACAATAGTATTCCATTACATTCATATACCACAACTTGTTTAGCCATTCCCCAATTGATGGGCATGCCCTTAATTTCCAGTTTTTTGCAAAGAGAGCTGCAATTAATATTTTTGTACATATGGGTCTTCTTCCCACTTCTATGATCTCTTTGGGATACAACCCCAGAAGTGGTGTTGCTGGTTCAAAGGGTAAGCAATTATTTATAGCCCTTTTGGCATGGTTCCAGATTGCTCTCCAGAATGGTTGTATCAGTTCACAGCTCCACCAACAATGCATTAGTGTTCCAATTTTTCCACATCCTCTCTAGCACTTGTTATTTTCCTGTTTTGTCATCGTAGCCAATCTGGCTGGTGAGATGTGGTACCTCAAAGTTGTTTTGATTAGCATTTCTCAAATCAAGAGTGATTTAAAGCATTTTTTTCATATGCTTATAGATATCTTCAATTTCTACCTCTGAGAATTGCCTGTTCATATCCTTTGACCATTTATTAATTGGGAAATGACTTGTATTCTCATAGATTTTACATAATTCCCTGTATATTTCATAAATGAGGCCTTTATCAGAGACACTCGTTGTAAAAATTCTTTCCCAGTTTCCCACTTCCCTCTTAATCTTGGTTACATTGGCTTTGTTTGTACAGAAACTTTTCAATTTAATGTAATCAAGATTA
This sequence comes from Pseudocheirus occidentalis, assembly GCA_028646575.1. Lineage (NCBI taxonomy): Eukaryota > Metazoa > Chordata > Mammalia > Diprotodontia > Pseudocheiridae > Pseudocheirus > Pseudocheirus occidentalis. The sequence continues at coordinate 70,002,763 of CM053595.1, read as the reverse complement.
TCCATTTTACATTTTATAATGCTCTCTAACTCTTCTTTGGTCATAAAGTCTTCCCTACTCCATAAATCTGACAGGTAGAGTACTCCTTGTTCCCCAGATTATTTACAGTATCAGCCTTTATACCTAGGTCATGTACCCATTTGGACTTGATTTTGGTGTACGGCGTTAGATGACTGTCTATGCCCAGTTTCTGCCATACTATATTCCAGTTCTCCCAGCAGTTTTTGTCAAATAGTGAGTTCTTATCCCAAAAACTGGGGTCTTTGGGCTTATCAAACAGTTTATTACTATAATCATTGACTACTGAGTCATTTGCACCCAATCTATTCCACTGATCCACTATTCTATTCCTCAGCCAATACCAAGCAGTTT
>CM053595.1:69934534-70001891 GCA_028646575.1 Pseudocheirus occidentalis | reverse complement strand
CTCCCTGTTCAGCCCCTTCCTGTTAAGGTGTGAATTACTCCCAAGGAGTTAACTGGAAGTAAGGAGCTAAGCCTTTGAGGTGCTAAGTGCCTTTAGTAGGTACCAATAGAAAGGGGCATGGAAGATCTTCTGATTTCCTTAACATTACAATGGTACAGAGTTTGAAATTTCTATGTATTTAAGGAAAACATTTATTAGATTGTTCTGAATTTTCTGGTGATCAATATTAAATCTAGGCAGTTATGTACAACAAGTAATTCCTATGATAATACTCTTGTTCAATTAAAATTTATTTATTGAATTCTCTAAGATATGTTTTGGGATTGTATTTATAATAGTAGAGATTCTGCTTTATCTGTTATTTTTTGTACAAGCTTCTCGTGTATTATTCTGACTTCCTGTTTATAGCTTTGTAGCTATTCAATAAATGATATATTTTCGAACTTAGGATAATGTTACTTAGATTGTACCATTTCCTTTATAATCTACATCGATAAAGTCATCCTGCTGAAAAACAATTTTTTCCCATAATTTCCACCAAAAATGACAGGACTCTATAGGCCTATCATAAACCCTATCATTTCTGTAAACAAATCCACAAGACTCAGTCATTAGTCATACATTTTTGCATATGCATTGTTGATAGAGTGCCTGTGGATGTTGTTATTATTGTTCTCTTGTTCTTATTTTGGATCAATGAGATTTTGATAGGTGATAAGGAGGAGGAAGACAGGATATTATTTGCTGAACGTTTATCTAGGCTGATCCCTGGCTGACCTTGTACCATTGTGCATGTACTTAAAGCTCTTCTAATCTGATAGGTTAGTACCTACCAGAGCTTGTGTTTCACTGTTCTAGCCTTTGAGAATACAGGGTTGCCTCCTTTATAAAATCAGTTATCCTTCAAATAAGGCTTTAGTGGGAAAATGCAGATAATTTCATCCCCATTTTCCATATGGGTAAATTGAAGTCCAGAGACAAGAAGTGATTTATTCAAGATTATAGAATTTTTGAATACTATATGGGAGAATAAAATAGAAGACCCTCAGTTCCTAGTAATGTTATCTTACAACTATGTCATAATTGTAATAATTAAAATATTAAGATTTATTTAAGAAAAAATTAGAAGGTAAGCAGGTACGTTGTGAAAAACCTTTACAGCAGGATTCCATAATAAAGATCTCACTTCCAATATATATATATGTATATATATAAAAGGCATAGATTCAAATTTGTTAGACTAAAAGCCATTCCCAACTGCTAAATGGTCATAGGATATGAGCAGGCAAATCTCAAGGTTTGAAATCCTAACTGTCTATAATAATATTTTTAAAAGACTCTAGGTCAGTAAAAATTAGAAAAATACAAATTAAACCAACTCTGAAGTTTTACCTTACTTTTCGGATTGGATAAATTGATGATGATGATCATGGTGGCAATGACAATGATGACAACCATGATGATGATGACAACAGGGTCAAATATTTATAGTTTTTCTGGTTTCAAAGAACTTCACAAATATTGTTCTCTTTTATACTCAGAGCAACCATTGGAGAGGTGCTATTAATATCCTCATTTTATAGATGAAGAAACTGATACAAATAGAGGCTAAGTGACTTGCACAGTGTTACAGTTAGTAAATGTATAAAGCTGGATTCAAAGAAGAAAGAAAAATGACAGATGGTAGAGGGACTGCAGGAAAACAGGTTCATGAATACATTATCAGGAAGTAAAACTATTCAGGAAAGCAATTTAAAGCTGTGTCCCTGAAGTTACTAAACTTAGCATACTCTTTGTCCTAAAGGAACTACTCTAGGCCTATAACACAATGAGATCAAAGAAAGAAGGGAAAAAAGTCATTTATAAATATATGTGTGTGTGTGTGTATATATATATATATATATATGTATATATATATATATATACATACGTGTGTTATAAACATATATGTATAGATATGCATTTTTTGTCGTTTAGTAGTGTCTGACTCTTCATGTCCCTATTTGGGGTTTTCTTGGCTAGAAATACTTTGCCCTTTCCTTCTCCAGCTAATTTTACAGAGAAAGTAACTGAGGCAAATGGGGTTAAGTGACTTGCCTGGGGTCACACAGCTAGTAAGTAGCTGGGGCCAGATTTTATCTCAGGTCTGTCTAACTCCAGGCCCAAGACTATATACCACTATATGTATGTATATATGTATATATGTGTATATATGTATATATGCATATATACATGTGTATATGTATACACATGTGGGTGTATATCTAGATCTAGATCAATATATACATATACACAAATACAATGGAAGTTCCTTTTGTTGATGGCAACAACTCTAATAACCAGAAATGGGGTACACTTTAATTGGAGAATGGCTTAATAAATTATAAAATATGAATATAAAAGAATATTATGTTTCTATAAGAACTAATGAAGGAATCACAAAAAATAAAAATAAAAGATCTATATGAATTAAAGCAAACTCAAGTGACCAGCACCAGAAGAAAAAGTTGTATTATTACACCATTCCAAAGGGAAACAGCTTTGAAAAATTTTAGAATTTTGATCATTGCAATGATCAACCATGATTTCCGACAAGAGATATGAAGAATGCTACTGACCTCCTGTTAGGGAAGTGATAGACTAAATATGAATGAGATACAGCTTTTTACTTGACAGCATATTTCTTATTAGAGTTTTTTTATTTGTCTTTCTTTTCTCTCTCTCTTTACTCTCTCTCCCTTTTTTTCTTTCTTTGTCTCTTTCCCTTCCTTCCTTCCTCATTTCCTTTTTTAATTTTGGATTGTGGGTGTGGTAAATGGTAGGAAGAAAAAAGCAATGATTAATTTTTTTTCTTTTAAGGAGAGTACCTTCTAGACTGGAAGCCCCTGGAGGTCTTGAAAGGCAGCATAGGAAAGTGAAAAACACAAAAATGTCAGAATTGGGAGATTAGGGTTTGATACTGACTCTTTGTATGACCTTGGACAAGTCACTTTTCCTTTCTTTTCCCTAGTTTTCTCCACTGTAAAATAAAGATGATATCTTAGATATTTTATAAGGTTTCTTTTAGTTCTGAAATTCTATGTTCTCAGTCCCCTTTTCTCTTTAAAAAAATAAAAGAAACAAAAAGCTAAACATCTCTTTGTATTCAAAGAAGTAAGCATTCATTTAATACGTGAGTAATCTAAACAAGTTTGCAATGAATATGTTTGACCTGATTATTAAGAAAAGCAATTTAGTAAATCACTATAGTAATATACTGTTTGATAAACCCAAAGACTCCAGCTTCATGGCTAAGAACTCACTACTAAACAAAAACTGCAGGGAAAACTGGAAAATAGTATGGCAGAAACTAGGCATAGACTAACATCTTACACTGTATACCAAGATTAAGTCAAAATGGATGCACAATTTAGATATAAAACAAGCAAATTAGCAAATCTATGGAGAAGAAGAGAATTTATGACCAAACAAGAGCAAAAGAACATTATGAAATGCAAAACTGATCATTTTAATTACATAAAATTAAAATAAAAAAGGTTTTGCATGAACAGAATCAATGCAACGAAGATTAGAAAGGAAGCAGAAATCTGGGAAACAATTTTTTACAACCAGTATCTCTGATAAAGACCTAATTTCTAATATATAGAGAGAACTGAGTCAAATTTATAAGAATACTAGTCCTTCCCCAACTGATAAATGGTCAAAGGATTTTTACCAAACAGGCAGTTTTTAGATGAAAAAAATTAAAACCATCTATAGTCATATGAAAAAAATGCTCTAAATCACTATTTATTAGGGAAATGCAAATTAAAACAACTCTGAGGTACCATATCACACATATCATATTGGATAAGATGAAAAAACAGGAAAATGATAAAAGTTGGAGATGTAGAAAAATTAGAATACTAATGCATTGTTGGTGGAGTTGTGAACTGATCCAACCAATCTGGAGAACAAATTTGAACTATGCCCAGAGGACTATAAAACTGTGCATACCCTTTGACCCATCAATACCACTTCTAGATCTGTATCCCAAAGAGATCACAAAAATGGGGAAAGAACCTACATATACAAATATATTTATGGCAGATATTTTTGTGGTGGCAAAGAATTGGAAACTGAAAGGATGCCCATCAATTTCAGGATGACTGAACAAGCTGTGATATATGAATGTAATGGGATACTCTTTCCATATGAAATGAGCATACTGACTTCAGAAAAACCTAGGAAGACATACATGAACTGAAGCTGAGTGAAATGAGCAGAACCAAGAGAACATTGTACACAGTAACAGTAACATTATGTGATAACTAACTCTGATAGACTTAGCTCTTCCAGCAGTGCAGGGATCTATGATAACTCCAAAAGATTTGTGATGGAAAATGCCATCCGCATCCAGAGAAAGAGCTATGGCATCTGAACACAGGTGAAAGCACACTATTTCTCTCTTTTCCTGTGGTTTTTCCTTTCAGTTTCTAATTCTTCTTTGACATAACTAAAGTGGAAATATGTTTAATACTATTGTACATTTATAGCCTATATGAGATGCATGCCGTCTTGTGGAGGAGGGGAGAAGGGAAGGGGGGAAAATTTAGAACTCAACATTTTATAGAAGTGAATGTTGAAAGCTAAATATATACATATAGATGTATATGTATGTATTTTTTTAAAAGAAAGAACACCTTTCAATTTTCATGCACTTCAGCAGCATTCTCATCCATTCAATGGATATGGTGGTAATAAATCATTGTTATCTTTTCAGTACAATAAATCCCCAAAAGACTTTTGCTCAATGTTATTTTACTGGACTAGTTCAAGTTTATTTGTGTATTTTAATGTGATAAAACTGTTTCTATAACTTAGTAGAATTTCCTCTTCCTTCCCCATTCCTGTTCCCTTCTCCTGATTCACATATCTGATTATGATCCTTTTGGGCCTCTAGGAAAAAATACAAACTCTTTTTCTTGATACTGAAGGTCTTCTACACCCCAGCTCCAACCAATCTCCCCTGCCTCATTTTATATTTATGTGTTCCTTTCTCCAGGTCAATTGGACTATTAACTATTCCTTTCACACTTAGAATCATAGGTTTAGAACTGAAGTCATTAATTCCAGTCTCCTTATTTTATAGGTGATGAAACTGAGGCCTAGAGAAGTGACTTCCCTATAGTCACACAACTAGTAAATGTCAGAGGAAGGATTTGAACCCAGATCATGTTGATTCCAAGTATAGCATGCTACCCAGTATTTGTTGTTCAGTCGTGTCCAACTGTTCATGAGCCCGTTTGGGGTTTTCTTGGCAGAGATACTGGAGTGGTTTGCTATTTCCTTCCCCAGTTCATTTTATAGATGAGGAAATTGAGGTAAACAGAGTTAAACTACTTGCCCACATTTACACCCCCAGTAAGTACCTGATGCCAAATTGGAATTCAGGAAGATGAAGCTGCCTTATGCTAGGCTCAACACTATATGCATTGTGCCATCTAGCTGCCCTACTGTGCCTTATGCCATACAATTTCTGTGCTTTCCTGCAGGTTGTCCCCTTTACCTCAAATGCATTTGATACTTACTTTTGCTGCTCAGGTTCAATTTTCCTTTAAGCTTCAGATCAGATATTGGTCCTTCTCTGAACTTTCTCTGAATTCACTCATTTAGAGCTTTCTCCATCCTCACATTAATGAATATTTCATTTTTTTATGTGTGTAGTATTATTGGAGAAACAATATAGCTGAAAGATTTTAGAGACTAGTAAAGTGGCCTCATCTTAAAGATGAGGAAACTGGGGGTCTAAGTGATTTTCCCAAGGTCACTAAGGTAGTCAGTGTCAAAGGTGGGAATAGACCTCTAGTCCTATGTGCAGAGCCAGTGTTCTTGCCATTGGACTAAGTCATTTCCCCATATATGTTCTATCTCCCAAGCAGATACAATAATACTAGCAAATAGCATAAGCTGCTGTCTTTTTATCTCTACCACCTAGAAGCATGGCTTACACATAGTGGGTGCTTAAAAATTGATTACTTAAACTAGTTCAAATAATTTGGGTTTATTGTCATCATAAGCCTTAATTATATTGTCTTTTTAGAAAGTGGACATGCCTAAGATCTGAATCCTTTAGCAGAAACTTAGCTGTGGGTTTAAAGGAAGAAACTACTTCCATTACTGTGGTTCACTAACATATATTGTATAATATTTATTGGATGGACATGTGATAATACAGTTTGGGGGACATTTCCTTGCTAAATTTTTATATATATTTATATTTATATTTGCCATCCCTCTGCTTCTACTAAATTTTGATGTTCATTTCACCTTGATCAGTATTTAGCTCTTCTGGTCAATTTCTCTCTTATTTATTGACCATAGCAGAAAATCAATATGTTCTTCATTTGCCATCTAGTTTAATATCAGCAAATTTGATTCAGTGAAAATTATACCAGAAGCAACAAAGCTCATCAATTATAAGACACTGAGTCATTCATGAAGATTTCCTTCATGGTCCAAAGAGTCAACTGACATGAGGTTACTCCCAGAAAACGATGTAATGGTATTAAAGGAAGCCTGGACTGGTACATTGAGTGATGGGCTCAAGGGTCAGGAGGTCTGTGTTCTAATTTCAACTCTGAAGCTATTTAGATAAGGATGAGGACTGAATATGGATTGAATTGTTGTAGGAAACTCTCTATAAATTCAAGGTGGTACTTTCTCTTTAAAATAGTCTTAAAGAGTTGCCTATAGCGCTGAGACATTAGATGCCTTACCCAGGGTCTCAGAGGCCAGTTATGTGTCACAGGTAGGCCCTGACCCACATCTTCCTACCTCAAAGTCCATCTTCCTTCCTATTATGCCACATTACCTCTTACCAGCTGTATGAACTAGGACAAAGCATTTTTTCTCTCACTGCCCAGGTTGCCTCATCTGAAGGACTGGGTATAATAATAGCACCTACCTCACAGGGTTGTCAAATGAGATAGTATTTGTAAAGCTTTTTATGAACCTTAAGGTACTATATAAATGCTAGATGTTGTTGTTGTGTGAGGAAGGTGTTTTGTAAATCTTTGTTTTTATTTATTTTTTATTTGTTTTCTTGTTTACATTATTCATTTTCATTAACATTTTTGAATGACACATTTTTTCCCTGTCTTGCCCCTGCCCCAACCCTAAAACAGCAATCCTACTGTAAAACCCCTCCCCTGCTCTGCTCTCTTATATAAATCTTTAATTAATACTTAAATGTAAGATGTTGTTAGCATTAGCAAAAAGAAATTCCTCAGTCCCCAAAAAGTCCTTTTTCAGAGGTAGAAGACTAGAGTTTGTAATTCTCTCTCCATCATTAACTAGTTGTACAACATTTGGGCACGTTGTTTAAATACTCTTAATTTCCTTGTATTTAATATGGTTTAATAAAAAAAAACCTTGCAAGATCTACTTCACAGGTAGTTGTAAAGAACGGAAATTTAATTTTAAAATGCTTCTATTATAGAAACACAAGTCATTATTTACTGAGTATTTATAGGACTAATTATATTACTATTACTAATAGGTCTATAACTTTTGGCAGTTTACTTAGATATCATTGACTCTTAATTTTCACATCTGTAAAGTGGGGATTTTGTATTACCTACCTCATATTTATTGTAAAGAGATTGTTTTATAAATTCTAAAGTGCCCTAGAAATGTGAGCCATTATTTTTATAGGCCCATATGGGGGAAATCAAATGCAGCCAATAACATCATGAAGAACGAGACCGTTTCTAGCATTCTTTATTTGTCCAGGCATGTGGACTAAGAAAATTATTCCTCTTTGACTTGAATTTCTTTTACTCAGTGATTCATCTGTTATGACGTGACTTCTGGATGAGAAAACAATGACTTAAAAATCATTTTCCAGCAACTATCAGAGCTTTGTATGTGGTAGAACCTAATTGAATAATTGATGGATTGGATTGCATATCTTTGGGACCCTTCCAGGTTTTAGATATAAATATATACACACAGAGAAATAGATATATAGTGACATGAACACATATACATATGCAAACATATGAATATACATATATACAGACATATACATGCATACATATATTTATATATGTTGTTGTTTAGATCTTCAGTTGTCTGACTCTTTGTGACCCATATGGAGTTTTCTTGGCAAAGATAGAGTGGATTGCCATTTCCTTCTCCAGTAGATTATACGAATAAAGGTTAAGTGACTTGCCCAGGGTCATTCAACTATTGTATGTATGAGGCTGGATATGAACTCAGGTCTTCCTGACTCCAAGTCACTCATTAATCTATCCACTGAGCCATATAGCTGCCTAGATGTACATGAGGTACAGATAAGAAAACCCCACCAAAATGATTTCATTTGCATTTTTCTTGAATGAGTTGGTAGGGTCTATTTGACTCTGTGTAAGTTCCCACATGTAGACCATGGTATAAAGCTGGCATTTTTTTTTATTATGTTGCCCTTGACTTACAAACCAAACTTTAAGGAACCAGACTTACGTGAGAGAACAGTCATAAAGCACATGTTTCTGGGTAACAACATGATAGGGCTTTTTTCACAATGATCCTCTGAAGAAGTTACTACAAGTATGGTCATCTTTGCTTTGCTGTTGATGAAGCCAAAGCCAAAAGGTAAACAGACTGGCTTTGGGTCAGTTAGTAAAGATCACCACTGGCACTTGTCCAGCTTCTGTGATTCTAAGAGAAAAGATGTTCTTTCCACTAGCTCACACTTCCTTGAATTTACAGAGCACCTTCATAAAAGTACCATTATACCCATTATCTCATTTGACTTTCCCCATAATACCATGAAAAATAGGTATCCTTTCACTGAGCAATCATTTTATAGATGTAAGACTCATAGAATGGTAATGTGGTCAAGGGTTATAAGAGTAGTATGTTTCAGGTTAGAGGACCTGGGTTATTATCTTGGTTCCTACAAACAAGTTACTACCTGTGTGACCTTGGTCAAGTTATTTAACCTCTCTGGGCCTCATTTTCTTCAATTATAAAATGAGAGGGTTCGACTAGCTGACCTCAAAGGCCTGTTCATCTCTATATCTATGATCCTAGGTTCATTGTTAAGCTAAAGTGAGCTGTCCAAGGCCCCATTGAGTGGATAGGAAATTTGTTTTATTTTGTGTTCTCTGGATTGCCATTTTATAGAGAAGCACTAGTGTATAATCTTCAAAAACCAGAAGAGTGAATTATCCTTAGATATGTCCAAAGAGATGAGATGCTTCAAGATTTCCACTAGGCTGCAGACAGTAAATGTGGATGTTGTTGGTAATATAATAACATAACAAGAAGATTTCATGTAACTACCACGAAGGGCTGTTGCTAGCAATTTGAAATGTTTATGTGTGTTCCATCCAGCCAATCACTTGGGTGGCAGGTGCAGTTAGATGCATAGAACAATCGGGGAGTTTATAAAAGGCCTGATGAATCTCTAAAATGAACCTGTCAGTCAACGTAAGAAATGTTACTCTGACAAAATCCAGAAATTAAAGATTGTCTTGCACCGCCCCCCCCAGCACAGACAGTGGCTTAGATGCTATAGATGCAGCTAATAAACTGTTTTAGTACACTATCTTTCTATCCTCTCTGAATGCTGAATATTCTTGTCAATAGGAGATAGTTCAATAGACAAGTTATATTGATCATTAAGCTAAATATTTTCCCAGTGAAATGATCCTTCAAATTTTACTTGGGGCAAGAGAAGAAGAAACACCTCTTTCTTTCATCCGAGTTTTAGCCTCATTTCTTTTGTTTCTGATCTTGGTTTTGAGCTTAAAGAAAGTAACTATATATAATATATATGCACTCACACATATACATGTACACACATATGTATACATGTACATATATGCATATATAAATGTATGTATATGTACTTATATACACCAAAATTCATCATTTGTATCAGTCCCATTATTCTGTTTGTTCATCTCTTTATTCAGCAACCATTAATTTATTATGTACAATGTTCAAAGCCCCATGCTAAGTACTATAGGACACACAAAGAAAATTAAGATATGGTACCTACCCATCCCAAGGTGTTAAACAGAGACATCAAGGAATAGTTTCCAGGAATCCATGGTAGTTTTCTCATTCCTTACCCTCTATTCTGACTTGAACATTCACAGTATTTATGAAGGGACCTCTTAGCCTGATTGTGTATGCTGATTTCTCCCATCACCACCCCAGGAACATTCACTATGGCATAAAGGAGTAGGCATAGTGCCTATTACCTACATGTCTTTTAACCTAGCATTGAAAACTCTTACTCTGCATACTTTTCTAGACTTATCTCCCACTCTTTGTTGTTGTTTATTCATTTTAGTTGTATCTGACTCTTCGTGACTCCGTTTGGTGTTTTCTTGGCAAACTTGAGTGGTTTGCTATTTCTTTCTCCAGCTCATTTTACAGTTGAGAAAACTGAGGCAAATAGGTTAAGTGACTTGCCCAGGGTGACATAGCTAGTAAGTGAGGCTAGATTTTAACTCAGGTTTTCCTAACTCCAGGACCAGTGCTTAATTCACTGCATCACCTAGCTGCCTCTATCTCCCACTAATCCCTTATAAGAATCTTGTGCTCTACTACGGCTAGCATTGATGCACTGTGACCTGTATATTCACCTCCTCCTCTTCTTTCTCCTACTACCCTATAGCTCCTTTCTATCCTCATTGTCCTATCCCATTCTTCCTATGACTTCTTAGTTGTCGTCTGGTGGCTTGGATGGTGATACTAAGACATTTTTGGGGTGTGCAGAAAGTTGGCACTAAATAACGCATTAAATTCTCCATGACAATTGCTTTTCAGTCACAAATGAAATGTGACTTGTCAGTGTTTACGATATGGGGAGTGGTCATGCCAGCTGTGAAGAACAAAGGCTATTTATTTCCAGCAGAGAGAAATCCATCATTAAAGTTTCCACCACGTGATCTTAACCTCTGGGATGCACTAGCTATGCTATCAACCAACAAAGAACATTCTTCTGCTTCTACCTCTCCCCTCCCCTTACTTGCTGGGCTAAATAGAGGCCTTGACTTAAACAAGGTGAGTGGAGGAAACTTGGGAGTGTAATTGCATTTTCCCCTGAGCTGTAGATTTCTCATATGGAACAGATATTTTTAGGACTTAGCTCGCTGCTGCTCAGTGTTTTATGTCTCCTAGACCCTTCAAGAAAAAGAATGAGGGATAGATAGGTCTACCTCCTAATGAGCAGACAAGACTTATCTACTGTTCCTGAGTACTCTGCCCTGGGGAAATATTCTACATCTTTTTGACTTCTTAAATCAAAGGACCTCTTTCTGGCTATGGCAGCCTATGTCTTGTCTATCACTATTAAAGTGTAAGAGCCTTGAGGGCATGGACTATCTCACTTGTGCCTGTATCCTCAACTCTTATCACAGTGTTTGGCACAGAGCTTAATAAGTACCTTTTTTTAAAAATTCATTTCATTCCTTTATTCGAGGAAACCACAATCAGGGAATAGGATGGAAAGGAACAAAGTTACCCTCTTTGAAAGAAAGAATGGCTGCTCTTCCTCTTGACTCCAGTTCTCTTGCAAAAGAAGATTAACATCCAATCACCTGATTTAGTTTATGGCTTTGCTACAATTTGTTTCTGTATATAGCTTATTTCTTTTTTTTTTTTTTTTTACTTTTTTGGAGGGCATTTGGGTTAAGTGACTTACCCAAGGTCACACGGCTAGTTTTTGTGTTAAGTGTCTGAGGTCGGATTTGAACTCAGGTTCTCCTGACTCCAGGGCCGGTGATCTATTCACTGCGCCACCTAGCCGCCCCATACAGCTTATTTCTATCTTTGTTTACAAGTCTTTTACTAACTCATGATTAGTCATCAGTAAACAATCTAGCTAAACTGGACTTTGAACCTCTCTTTTGCCTGCCCTTTCTGTGTCTGGCTCCCTTCTCTTTGTAGGACAGACACGACCATGGCAAAAACATCTTCCTTTCTGGCATTCTGCCTACTCTTAACTTTCACAGATAACAGTTGACAGCCAAAGGGAGCCAGAGTTATTAATGCGCTTGACCCACTGAAACCCTGCTTCTGCATTCAACACCCCGGCTCCCATAGGTCCATAATGAGTTTGCTCAGAAGATGGAAATACTCACAAGACACATTGCAAAGAACCAAAGGAATTTCTTAGCTGCTGGCAAATATAGTTTGTGATTCTTTTTTTTAAATCAATCTTCTAGCCTCTGAATATCCAAGAGGAGCATCTTGGCCAACTCCAATGAATATTTATTAAATGCCTACTATGTACCCAGCTAGTAGTGATGGGACGAAGAACAATTAACCAGTCATTCTCACTATGTTAAAAAAAGATACTAAATTGCCTACAGATAACCCTGGTGCTATGAAGTAGCAGTATTTCTTCGGACATTGTTCAGTAAATGAATTAATTAGTGTTTAATTACCATAACTTACTGCCTATTACTAAATGTGTCTGCAAGTGGCTGCTAGACTGGACGTGGTCTTTTTTTCTACTTATAATTTCCTTTTTATGGAGTAAAACAGTAATTCTTTGCAGTCAAGTATAGAAATTTCTTATTTTTTCTTCTCATCATCTTTTCCAAAGTTCCAGCATCATTCAGAGGAGTTGCATTTTTGTTTCTCTCTGTTTTTTTAATTGATAGGATTAAGAAGCATTGACCACACTACTCAGTTGTTGATCCTTCAGGGTGAGAAGCAATATAGAAGAGAACCGCCTCCTGCCATCACCTCATTCAGACTCTAGAAACTCACCTCAGATACAGAGTCTTCTCTGACTGATTAGGATGAAAATTCTGTCTTCCTGTTCTTACAATGAAGGGAAAATGCAATTCCTTCTACTCACTGCAGTTATCCAATATATATACATATATCTGTTCCTCTCCAGGCCCTCCTGGATACCACTGTCAAATTATTCGTCCTGAAACACCATAATAAGTATGCCTCTTCAACTTAACCTTCATTGGCTCCCCATTGCCTTCAATATTAAATGAATGTCAGCCTATCAGCCTGACATTCAAAACACTCCTCACTCACTCTGGCCCCTACTTACCTTTAGAGCTTTATCTCTTGATGCTTTGGGACATAAAGTCATAGCTTTTCCCCGCTTCTGTCCTATCTTTGTGACTTTATTCATACCATTCCACCTCTGCATGATGCCTTTTGTCTTCATTTATTTAAAAAAATCACTCATTCTTCAAATGCCAGCCCAATTCCTTCCTCCCCACAAGCTTTGAAATTTCTCCTCTTACTTCAGCTGTCTCTATCACCAATTTGGTGCTTAAACCATGGACTACGTTATCTGATGGTTGTTTTCACAAGTACATAAATCTCTTATCACAAGTAGATTTTAATCAGCTCCTTGAGGACAGTGACTGTCTTACAGTTTCTTATGTTGCCCTACTGTTCCCAGTCCAGTGTTTTGTACATAGCAGCTTAGAAACCATGTCTTCCGATTCAAAGGTTAGTCATCTTCCCATTGCCCTGCATAGCACTGCCTCCCTACTCAAATGCTTAAAGCTCAATGAGTTAAGGACCTGGCAGGCAAGGAAATGTTTCCTTTTCCTTTTTTTTCTCTTTACTGTATTGTTTATACTATTTTTCATTAGAGTTTGATGGTCTACAGATCTGTGCCCAACTGAGATCTGGAATGTCCTCTCCCTGCCAGAGAACACTCCCAACCCCAGGTGACTTTATCATCTGGTGTTACCCAGCAATGGACTTATAGGTACAAAAGGAAGATGAGGGGAATTCAGGAATAAAAGGAAAGGATCAGCATCTAAGGGCTGGATTTAAGAAAAGCAAAAAACACATGTGGAGAGAGGTTTTATTTATTTTTAATGGTATTTTGTGAATCTCCTGATTGAGGGCTGCTTTATATCTATATGTAGCCTGGAAAATACTACCATCTTTTGAGGGGTTTCACTGATTCAAGGAGTCAGGTTGTGGGGATAAATTTATCTTCATCCCAACTTCCTCTTCTCATCTCCTCGAATGCAGAATTATAGCCCACAAGAATTATAGCCCATTATCAAATTACCATCTTCTTGAAGGTATAGGCCTGTTTAAAGGGTCTGCACCACAGGAAGCCAGACCTTTCTCATTCCAGAGTCCTTAGGAACCAGGGGAAACCTAGGGGGCATAATTTAAAGGTTCAAGAAGCTGAAGCAGTCATTCTTTTCCACTGGGACAGAAGTTGAGGGCATGACTTTTTGATGCCATATACCTGAAGAGAAGTGGAGTCCTTTTCATTAGTCATCAGTTTCCAAATTACTGGATCATGACTCTGAATAAATCCAAGGAATCCAGGGATAGCCGGACCATAGATCTAACCACTAAAGAAATGTCTGTAATGTCAAAAGTGTCAGATGAGTCAGACAACTACACTGACTTGTTATGTGTTACTCTGTTCTTTTAGAACAGAGATCAATAAGGGCTTGAACAAGAGGAACAGAGTCAAGGAGAGAGGGAGAGACAGACAGACAGAGACATATAAACCAGCAGGCAGGCATATTAACAGACAAAGCGTGCTGTGACTGAGAGCAGGACAGAAAGACAGAGATAAAATGCCTCCAAGGGAGACAACAGAGGCAGCCTTTTTCAGAGCATGTGCTGGAAATCATTAGACCTGATCTCTAGCCCCAACTCTGCCATTTACTAGCCATTTTGAACTTAGTTGTCATTCCTCTGTAGGTCTCATCCTCTTTTACAAAATCAGGACAAGCATTTCTGCTCTACCCCTTTCTCAGTGTTATTGTGAGAATTAATAGAAACAATGAACGTAAAAGCACCTTGAAAAATATGACTTACTTTTTTATTATTATTGGGGTAGAGCTAAGCAATCTCTTAGCTTCCAGCTCAAACACCCAAAATTCTAAGAAAGAGTAGTTTGCCTCTTCATTACAGTACTCTGTACCAAACACAACTACAAAAGTGAGACCGGCTTTCTATTCAAAGATCTTATTCCCTAATAAGAAGACAACATATATAATGGAATACCCAATAGGGAAGGGACTTGTGGTCTGGAAGACCCCAGGAGTGATGAGTTAAACAACATGCCCTTTCAAAATGCATCCCAGTGCCCAAAGCAATTGGTGGAAAGAGGGGTAGGGAATAGGGGTACTTGGACAGGACAGAGCTGAGGACAGGCTGGCCAGAATGCCTGGGCCTTGGGTCAGCTAGATAGAGTGGACTGTATGAGTTTGCATTCACTTACTCACCAATGATGTCAGCTCAGTCCAGGGGCAAGAATTCCAAAGCTGAGTGCATTGATTCCTCCAGGAACTGGGGCCATGATTCTCGAATGGTTTCAGGCTGGAACTGTGCCAGATGGTGAGAAGCAGACAACATCATAGGCAGATGGCAAGATGGCCCGGGTGGAGAGCTGGATGGTATATGAAACATCTTGGTACTTCTTGGAACCTTGCCTGGTAGCTTAGGGCTAAGGGACAGTCAGCTTTCCGATACAGACACATCTGTGATGATGAAGCCATTCTGAGATAGAGTCAGCTGCTTTCCTAATGAGGCAGTTATCTGAGACTCTCCCCCATCAACCTTAAGAGTGTTTTTGAGGGTCCTAGACTTAGCACTGTTTAAGGCTCTTAAGCCTGTGTTATTTCCAGTACTTTATGTGGCCTCTGTATATACACATATGTATTTTCATAGCAATTTGATCCTCTAGATGTAAGTGACATATTGTAACAAGTGCCTGCTTCCCGTTTTTCAGATCTGTTACTTTTCAGAGGCTTCTCTCTGTGTTACTTCCATGGCTTGGCAATCACTAGGCTTGTAGATTTGCTTTGGGGCAGTGACCCAGTTGCCTGGAAGCAGATGCCTGCTGTCTATCAACAGATCTTCCTTCTAAGGCATCTGGGACCCCCACACCCACCCCAGCTCAGAATAGAAGAAAAGGGCCATCAGGACAGTGACTTTGCTGGCAATCACCAGTTCTTCCAATGAATGATCTGCCAGCATGTGGCAGAAGGTCATTTCCAGCTGGGGCCAGGGTGCAATGTAGGGCTCTGTGTCAGGCTTACATCTGAAGTGGGCATCAGAGTTATCACCCCAGGGCCTCGAACATTGCAGCAGCATGCTGACAGCTGACTTGACAGCAGGCCTAGGTGGCTGTGGTTAATTTTTGCCCCCTATAGGAGACCTAGCTGTTTGCTGTCACTCTGAAGACAAGAGAGGTTCTCAAAAATTACCCATCACACAAGTGATTGTATCTACCAGTGTGAGTGGGGAGGTGGGAGAGTCATGGCAGGGGTGTTATGGGGAATGTGGGGAAGGGGAGGAGGAGTGGAAGGTGCTGTAACTCAATTTGAAATATGATAGTAGAATACTAGAGATGGAAACCAGTAAAGCCCCAGTGCATTGAAAGCGTGTGGGGTATTTGACAGAAAAGAGAAATTCAATTCTGTATTTGGCCAAAAGTAATATTTTGTAGTCAATCTCTGTCTCAAATGCCAAAAGGGATAGAGGTTATTGCACAAGTCTTTCACTGTTCCTAGAAAGATATGTAGCAGTAGGTCTAGCTCTCCTTTGATATCCCGTCTACATATATTAGGATCACACAAGGAACACCAAAGATTCTCATCACATTCACATAGACATCTGTTGCAGAAAAGTCTCTTTGTCCAAAAGCATATCACCATCCAGGAGACTGAACACCCTGCTAGGATCTGAGAGAAATGTGGCTTATAATCTAGAGCTGAAAGGGATCTTAATCCCTTCATTTTACAGGTAAGGAAACTGAGGTCCAGGATAGTTAAATGACTTACCTGAGGTCTCACAAGCATGGATTGGAACCCAGGTCAGAAGAATGTACAGCCAATTTGTTGTCTTTTCATAATGGCATTCATTCTTGCCTTCACCTTTGAACTAGTGAGTATCATTTCCCCTTTGTCTTTCTGTTTTGTAGAATCCCAGAAGAGACCTTGAGGTTTTCTATTTCTTTCTTATATGAAGCCCTAATTCTCTTCTACAGTTTCTCTGACAAACGTTTGTTAAGTTTCTGTTTTAACTTCTTTTAATTCAATAGTTTGAAAGTGCCTAAAATGTGCAGTGTAGAAACAGCATTGACACCAATGTCAAGAAGCCTTCAATCTAATGTGGGAGTTGGGGAAGACATGTACCAAAATAACTATGATAGAACAAGCCTTCTTTCCCACCCCTGTTTCATATTACCATATTTCATGTGTTCTGAGTGCTTGCCAGACTAGACTCTCTTCACTGATCTTGACTTTCCATCATTGCCCCTCTCCAGGCCTTTGAAGAATTTTTTTTTACTGTGTCTGGAGTGCATTCCCTCTTCATCTGCCCCCTCAGGATTCTTATTTCCTCTCAAAGATTCAGTTCAGGTGACTCTTCCTATTTGAAGTCTTCCCTGATCTCCCTCCACTCCCACTCCAAAAAAGAAAGAAAAAGGAAAGGATGAAAGGAGGGAAAGGAGGGAAAGAAGGAAGGAAGGAAGGAGGGAAGGAGAGAGGGAGGGAGGGAGAGAAGGAGAGAAGGAAGGAAGGAAGGAAGGACGGACCACAACAACAGTAGTCTGTATAGTCTGTACTCCTTGCTTCCTCAAAGCACTTTGTGTGTTGTTCAGGCATTTCAGTTATGCCTGACTCTTCACTTTGTGTTTTCTTGACAAAAATGCTGGAGTGCTTT
Source organism: Pseudocheirus occidentalis (assembly GCA_028646575.1). Classification (NCBI taxonomy): domain Eukaryota; kingdom Metazoa; phylum Chordata; class Mammalia; order Diprotodontia; family Pseudocheiridae; genus Pseudocheirus; species Pseudocheirus occidentalis. The sequence continues at coordinate 69,984,206 of CM053595.1, read as the reverse complement.
GCCATTTCCTTCTTGAACTCATTTTATAGGTGAGGAAATTGATACAAACAAGGTTAAAGGACTTGCCAGGGTCACACATTTATTGTCTAAGACTGGATTTGAATTCAGGAAGATGAATGAATCTTCCTGACTTCAGGCAAGGCATTCTCTCCTCTGCATCACCTAACTGCTTGCATAGCTCTAGTTTTTCCAAGTAAAAGAGAGAGGGCAAGTAGTTTGCTTCCATCTGCATTCAAACTCTGTAATTCTTCCTCCAGATGTGTATAGTTTTCAATCATGAGTCTTTTGGAGTTGTCTTATAACCTTGTATTGCTGAGAAGAGCCCAGTCTATCAGAGTCTGTAATCACTGATACAATGTGTCTGTAATTGTGTACAATGTTTTCCTGGTTCTGCTCCCCTTACTCAGAATCAGTTTATATAAGTCTCTCCAGGTTATTATGAGGTCCATCTGCTCCTCATTTCTTGTAGCACAATATTACTCCTTTACGTTCATATATCACAACTTTTTTAGCCATTTGTAATGCCATGCACAAGCAGATTCCCAAAAGACTGCTACTGTGAACAGCTTTTAAGGTTCAGATTACACAGTATAGTGAACACTCCATTTATTCCATTACAAATCAAGGCAAACGTTCACAACAAATCACAATACAATATTCACAACAAATTAAGGTACAGTACAATATTCACAACATTACACCTTATCACAGAAAATCACAATATAGTGTTCACAGCAGCTTTACATTAGAATGGTCCCACAGTTTTCACTACAGTGACCACAATATTTAGAACAAAAAACAAAAGGATAATCATCTGGTTTCCCTAAGAGGGAAACCATCCTTACTTAATCATTCAATCAATTTACGATATAATAATCAATACTTAATCATTCAATTAATTCACAATACAATAATCAATCTTCCACTCTTGGAGCAACCACGGATCAACTCAATCAGTCACTTATCTAGCAATCAGTCACTAAATACAATCATTAGAAAACCACACAAACCCTACACCCCTCAGTGTCCAGCAAACCTCAGTTCCATGAAGCCTTTTCTTCATCTTGACTTGGGGTGGTCTCTCTGATTCCCTGGATCCCCTTCCATTGTTCCAGCTCCTTCCTGAATCCACCAGTCACCTGGATTTAGGGGCAGACAGCTCCCAGGTTCTCATCCAGTCGTCAGAGGTAGACAGCTCCCAGATCCTTGTCCAGTCCTCTGGGCAGTCCTTGGCACACACCAAAGTTCACAGGGCCCAGCACTTCTCAAACCCTTCACCACTTCTGTTGACAAGGAACTCAAAGAGCAGCCAAGCCACGAAGCAACAAAGGCTTATCCCTGTCATGCATCTTAGATCCTCCAGCAGTTCACCTGGCCCCAGGACCCAGGAGAAATCTCAGCCTTCCAGGCAAGCCCTGTCAGCCTTCTAGACGGCCTTCACCAGATTCTGATCTCAGGAAAACTCCAACTCAGTTCTCAGTCAGCTTCCAGATGCTGGGAGAGAATCTCTCTCTCTGTCTCTCTCTGTCTGTCTCTCTATCTCTGTCTCTGTATCTCTCTCTGTCTCTGTCTCTCTCTCTCAAACTCCTACTCAGTTCTTCCATCCAGCAGCCCAGCTCCCAGATGCTGGGACAATCCTGTTTCCTCCAACAGGAGCCACCAGGAGGAAGATTCCCAGTTTTGTCTCTCAGTCTCTAGAACTCTTATATACACACACTGACCTCCGGTCTCAGCCAACCTCCTTCTGCCAGGTCAGCAACAGGGGAGTTCATGCCCTCTCAACAGAAGGCAGAGTTGAGACCATCCATATTTAGCCCTAAGTTACTAAGGGCTAAGTATCTGCTAGATTGATTACTGTTACACCATTCCCCAATTCAAGGGCATCCCCTTGATTTACAATTCTTTGCCACCATGAAAGAAGCTGCTATTAATGTTTTGGTACATGTGGGTCCTTTTCCCTTTTTTATGAACTCTTTGGGAAATACCCCTAGATCTAGTATTGCTGGGTCAAAGGGTATGCACATGCACATTTTTATTGCTTTTTGGGCATTGTTCCAGATTGCTCTCCAGAATGGTTGAAACAGTTCACAACTCCACCAATAATGCATTAGTGTTCCAATTTCCCCACATCTTCTCCAGCATTTATCATTTTCCTGTTTTGTCATGTTAGCCAATCTGATCAATGAGATGTCACCCACGTTTTTAAAATAAGCTTTGTTATTTCATCAGTGTAGGAAACTTCTGATGAGGAACTTCTCTCCCAGTACAGATGGGCATCTTCTCTGCAATTTATACTCGTAAAGAGTTGTCTAGGGACATGGAGAGGTTAAGTGATTTACCTAGGATCATTCAACCAACATATGGAAGAAACAGTATTTGAACCCAGGTCTTTGTGATCCAAGGCCAGCTCTCTAACTGCCTCTTCTCTTATAGAAAGTCCAAAATGTTTATGAGTTGGAATGAGGGAAACAGCAGGCAAGTGCAAAGAACAGGCTGAAGCAGAGTACTACAAGAATCATGAGGAGGGAAATATCACCTTTAGCTCATGAATAGGAAAAAGGGCATCAGGGATGACTTCAAGAAGCAGATGGCATCTGAGAAAGAAATGATGGAAAATCTGTGTTCCAGAGCCCAGTCACTTGACACTACCTCTCTGAATGTGGCCGAGTGAATTCCCCTTTTGAGCTTTTTAGTTTCCTCATCTTTACAATGTGAATGACAACACTTTTCATTATCTACCTTACATTGCTGTTTGGGGAAAGAGCTTTGCATACCTTTAAAACACCATTTATGTGTGAACTATTAATATCATTCCACTTTTTGGTGGTGCCAATGAGACAGTCTTCTAACAGATGCTGGAAAATACTCCCCAGGTATGTTACAGTGCAGATTCCATTTAAGTATGGGCTGGACGACATGGCAACTAAAGTCATTTCCAACTCTCAGATTCTGTAAATATATGACAGTAGATAAGTTGGGCTGCTTGTCCTTGGTTCTTTAATCTCTGTGGGGCAAAGGGGCTCACAGATTGAGAACTTTGAATAGCAAAGGAGGAAACAGAGCCAAAGAGCAGAGGGAGGAATCACTTTCTGTGAAATTGTGATAGAGAGGGTGATATCCTCAAGACTCTGGAAACCCGTGCCTCCTTATGTGATGAGAGCTTTGAAGAGCTCGGGATTACTTTGTGTGGGTATTTCATGAATAAATAACCCCCAAGCAGCAGCATTTGTCACTGAAGCTTTTTTTCTTCTCTTTTTTTTAATGATGGATTTGTAATATAGAAGAGGACCTAAGAATGACGGGGTGAGGAAGAGAATTTCTACACAAGAGTAGTCAAAGCAGCTATGTCTGGAGGAGATGGCACATTGCCAGAGGAACAATGGCAGCAGAGAGGTGATTGACTCTGGTGCCATTGTATAACTTGGAGGAAAAGATGCATTCTCAGTTACTGTTTGAAGTCTTGATTAGAGTATTAATTCCTCCATCAGCCTTGTTTGGCATCATTTTCTGACATAGAAGCTAACATGAATACAGCCATTTGAGTTTTAAGGAGCACTTTCAAATCTGTTTCTTATGGTAACTCTTTGGGGAGGGGGGTCTTGCAAGTTATTAGCATTGTTTTACAATGGAGGAAACTGAGCATCAGAGAGGGGAAACAATTTGCCTGAGGTCACAGAGCAAGTAGGTAGCAGAACTGGAATATGAGCCCAGATTTCCCAAGTCCAAGGCTGATGTGCTTCCCACTCCCCCATATTATAGGCAACAATGGAGTACTAGGGGTGAAGTTTTCTGCTCACTGCCTGGTGATGGTACCTTGCAACGGCAATCATTTCATCAGTCAGTCTGTAAGATTTAATGCCTAGCTAGTATTTCACCATGATTCTAAAATGCAAATCAGAAGTTTTGTGGTCTATCCACCTCATTTTACTGAAGATGAAGAAACTGAGAGCCAGGGTAATAAAAATCAGAAGTCATACAGTATATGTCACAAGTGAAATATGAATCCATGACAAGGTAGTTTGGAGTCAGGTTTTGGATACCCTCAAAAGTCTGGCTAAGGAATTTGTGTGTGTGTGGTGGGGGAGTTTCCTATTGCCAATATAGAGCTAGTGAAGATTTTTAAATGGGTGAGTAACAGCCAAATTTTGCATTAGCAACATAATTTTGGCAATTGCATGGAAAATGAATTAGAAGGAGAAAGATTTTAGCCAAAAGGATCAGTCAGGAAAGTGTTAAAATAGGAAAGAAGAGAACCTCTAAGAACTTGAACAAGGTACTGACCCTGGAAATAAAGAAGAGGCAATATATGTGAGAGGTACTGCAGATGAGACAATTGTCAGGACCTGACAATTGATTGGATGTAGAGAGTGAGAAGGAAGAGACTAAGATGACCCTGAACCTTTCAACCTGGGTGACTGAGTACATAATGATACATTCAGCAGAAATACCTGTGTTGGAGAAAGGATTGGTGGAGAGAGGGACTAATGAATCCATTCCTCCATTGTGGAGCAGCTTTCTTTCTTTCCTTTTCCATGCTACCTCCTTTTAGGACCCAGAATATCAGAATTTGGTGCTTAGTCTCTTTGATGTACTGCAGGATGCCTCGTGCTCCCAGGTGTCCAAGGAGAGTCCCTGTGGGAGATTGGAAGACCTCAAAATAATTAGGTTAGACTGGGGCTGGCAGGCTGATGAAGGCAGATCTTCTGATAAACCTCCCTCCTGACCCCCTTATACCCAGATGAGCCTTTGGTTGCTGGCCAAGGGACCAGGCAGCAGGTGAGTTTCAAATGAATCGATCCATCAGTTAACCTGTTGATTAGCCTAGGGAATTGACCACCACATAGGAGGTCAGGAAAATGCTACCAGAGCCTCAGTGGACAGGAGGGCTTGGAACAGGGAGTAGAAATTACAGAAAGGCAGATTTCACCACTATAAAAGGGGAAACATCCTAACTATTAGAGCTATTCCACAACAGAACAAACTGACTAGGGACATAGTAATATAAGCATATCATTGGAGGCCTTTAAGCAGAAGACAGATGACCACTTGTTGGAAATACAGAAGAGATTCAGAAATGTCAGAAATATAGAAGAAAGGAATTGAACTTCCTTTCACTGCAGAGAGAATACGATCCTGTAACCATGGCTGTTTATATCAGCAGAAATTTCCAGCTTTCCTTCCCATTTGGTAGAGGATGACTCTTGATGCACTTGTATTTTCCCTCATGGTCAGTACTATAGTGTAAGGTGCCCCTAAGCAGAAAAACGCAAAACACAGTAGGCAGATAACTAGATATGTAAGTGTAAATCAAAGATTATCTCAGAGGGAGGCACTTGGTGGGCTGTGGAAGGAGAGACCACAAAAGGTCTCTTGCATACTATGGTATTGGAACTGAGTGATCAAGTAAGTTTGGCCAGAAACTCTGAGAGTTTTCCCCTCCCAGGTAAATTCTTTGGGGAAGGGAAACCAGTCTATCTTTTACTTTAATACTTACCTAGCCTTAAATCACTGCATGGATGTTGCCTCAGACAAACTGAGATCTGGGAAAGACTTTAGCTTAAAAAGGCCAAGGTCTCCCACTGCATCTGGGGCCATAGTTAGTCATCTTGACCTATGTCTTCCTACTGGACTCTGATGACTGGAGGAGAGAGTGAGGCACTGCTGTGTCTCTCTTAAATCTTGACTTTCAAGTCCAGATGTCACCCCCCTGATGTCATTGATCCTCTTCAAGAACAAAGGATGAACAATGATCAAGGATGCCAGTGGAGCTATTCCTTAGAGGTGAGGGGGGAGAACATTGCAGGCATGTGGAACAGCCAGTGCACAAAGACACAGACTTGGAATATGGAGTGTCAAGTGTGAATAATAGCAAGTAATCACTGCAGCTGTATCATGAAATATTGGAAGAAAATAAAACATGAGAAGAATGGAAAGAGAGGGAGGGATCAGGCTATGAAGAACTATAACTGCCCCTGGAGTTTATATTTGATGGCAGAGAAAATAGGCGGCAAAGAGTGACATGGTCAAGACTTTTGCTTTAGAAATATCACCAGGGTAGCTAAGATGGGTTGCGGTGGAAAGAGACTTGAAACAGGGAGACCAATTAGAAAACTACTGAAATAATTTAGATAAGAGGTAATGGGGGCCATAACTGGGGTTGTGGCAATAAAAATGGACATAAGAGAACATACATTAGAGATGTTGTAAAGGCAGAAATGATGACTTGATAATGGATTGGATAGGTACTGTGAGTGAAAACGTGGTGCTGAGCATGTGTAATATTAATGGGATATAAGATCTTTGCCACCCATTAATAGACCTCAGGTGGAATCCATTAAGTGAAACTTGCTTAGGGAAAGCTTGTTTGTAGGAAGGCTTTCACACCTTTTGCTAATTTCTAATTAGGCACTGAGTCAAGAGGGTTATGATGCCTTCTGGCTCTGAGAAGTGTAAGCATACTCTGTATTGGTATTTTGCTTTGGGGGTTCACTTATGAGAAGGTTCTTGTGATTCCCTGGTTGAGATTCTGAGTGGCTGTATGTTCCGAGCTCCCCAGCTGCTCGGCTCTCTCAATCCAGGGATGTATGTAAAGTATATAGCAATATTGCTTTGATTCAGGCAGTCAGAGCCCTGTCTGTTGTTCTTTATTTCTCTGCTCGTTTTCTCTGCTTTTTCTCTGAAGTTCAGGGTGCTGACTTTCCCCCTAAACTAGTGAAAGTAATGAAATAAGATTGTTGACCTCTTAAACAGCTATCTTTCCTAGTAAAGCAACTCTAAGAATCTGTGCCAGCAGCCATCCTGGGTACCCCAGTGTGGTTGCTGCTACCACATGCCATTGAGATTGCAAACTATGGTGACTGGGAAGATGGTGGTGCCCTTCATAGTGAAAGGAAATTTCAGATGAGGGGAAGATTTGAGAGGAAAGACAAGTTCAATTTTGTATATGTTGACTTTGAGATGAATAGTAGACACTCAGTTCAAGATGTTCAAAAGGGACTTGGAATTCTAGGGTGATAGCTCAGGAGAAAGACTGGGTTAGATTTGTGGATCAGGAACCATCTGCATAAAAATTATAATTAAATACATGGAAGCTGATAAGATCAACAAAATAGAGAGTGCAGATATAAAACATAAGAGGGCCCAGGGCAGACTTTTAGGGGATGCCCATAGTTAGTCTATATGACCTTAAAAAAGATTCAGCAAATGTGATTGAAGAAAAGTCAACATATAGGTAGGAGGAAAACCAGCAGAAACCAGTGTCACTAAAAAAAAATTAGAAAGAAGAAACTGGGAGAAGAGGGTGGTCAGCAGAGTCATCTGCAGAGAGATCAAGAAAGATGAAGACTAAGGAAAGGCTTGGGTCTGGCATATTTAGCATGATACTGAACTTTGGAACTTCGCTTTACTCTCAATTGTAATCATTCTGACTCTGATCTTGGCAATCTGAATCTGCTCCTCTTTGTTGCTTTCATTTCTTTCTGTTTTATGTATTTGGCTTTTCTGAACTAGATATCAGATTTCTGACTGCAGCTTTGTAACCTGAACTCTGCTTTTAAGCATTCTCTTGACATAATGACTCAACTTGGCATCCTTAAACCTGGAATATACCTAGAGAGGCCTATTCTGCCTGGGCCCCATTTAACCCTCCCATAGTAGCTTAGCAGAAGGGTCCTAGGCCCTTCCCCTGACATTACACTCAAGCAGAGGAGTAAACTTCTTCCTGAGTTCTCATTGGCAAAGTTCCTCTGAAGTTAGGAAATGGTTCACTCTTCCCTAGAGAACTTTGCTCAAGCCTACTCATTTATTATCACCTCTCCCATAGTAACATAGGGCATATATTAATAAGAAATGTAAGTATCTGTCACTTGCCTCAGTGCCTAGTGCTAATCTTGCAAAGTAATTAGAATTATTGAGGGAAGCCCATAACGCAATGATGCTCTGAAGGTTGATCTAGATGATATGAGTGTTACTACTCCTTGTACTAACTAGCTCCTAGGTATGTTGTTATCCTTCATACTAGAAGAGGATCAAAATGACATTATGATGTCAGGGTCAAGGTAGAGTGTGTACAGCTATGGCTGATTAGACCAATAGTAGCTTAAAAGTTTCTACCACCGGTTGGTCATCAGTAGTCTATATAAACATCTGGGATGGAGATGTGGCTAAATTTGTGCATTTCACATTTCTTTTGAGCTACTGCAATTGTTCACAGAGCAAGTGCCATCTTTAAAGCTGGCAGGTTGTGCTGGGTTGTTCTGTGTCACTGTCATGTTAATGGGATTTAAGATCTTCCCTGCCCATTAATGGAGGCTTGCTTATAGGAAGGCTTTCACACCTTTTGCTAATTTCTAATTAGGCACTGAGTCAAAAGGGTTGTGATGCCTTCTCGTTCTGAGAAGTGTATATGTATATACTCTAAGTTGTTATTTTGCTTTGGAGTTGTTTTTTTTTATGAGAAAGATCTTGTGATTCCCTGGTCGAAATTCTGAGTAGCCATATGTTCAGAGCTCCCCAACGGCTCAGATGTAAATATTCTCTCGAGCCAGGTATGTATGTAAAGTGTATAGAAATATTGCTTTGACACAGGCAGTTAGAGCCCTGTCATTTGGTCTTTATTTCTCTGCTTGTATTTTCTCTGAACTTCAAAATGCTGACTTTTCCCCTGAACAAATGAATGTAATTTAAAAGATGTTTGATCCCTTAAACAGCCAGCTTTCTAAGTAAAGCAGATCTAAGAACCAGTGCTAGCAGCCATCCTGGGTATGCCAATGTAGCTGCTGCTACAGCCACTGTCCCCTATATCTCAACATCAGTGCCAAAGTCCTTGTACAAATCAGCCCCCAAGTACTATGCTTTCAGGGGTATCGTATCTAGCATATTTGCTATTTTATTTGTTTGTTTTCCCAACAATCAACAACCTCTATCCACACTTATCAGCTGTCCTTTGTTATGGGGCCTGCCTCTTACAAACTACTCTTTTCTACCTTTACCCCTGTTGCATGTCAATATTGCATTGGTGCTACACTGGGAAAGACATTCGATTTCTCTAAATTCTCAATGTCTTCATTTGTAAAATGAGGGTGATGATAGTACCTCCCTCACAAAGGGTTGTAAAGATAAAAATAAATAAATAATTGGTACAACTTTAAAGTGCTATAAAAATGCTAGTTATTACTATCATTTGCTATGGGATAGGAAAACAAATAGTCAGATATTTTTGGAATTGCGTGTAAAATGAGTCCATGAGTCCTGAGTGAGAATTTGAGTAACTCTCTCATTAGGAAAATACATGCTATTTGGTCTTAATAGTGAGGAAAACTTTTCAAGCATGAAAAGAATTCACGAGTTCCCTGGCCTTTTGTCTTTGCCAAAGATGCCCAGCAAAGCACTGGGAGTACATTACGTGCTGAGTTTAAATAAAAATGAACCTGAAGACAATATGACAATGGAGACAGGACCAAGGCAGTGCTAGGACTGAAGGAAGGGTCATGTTATTTGGTTTCCTGCCTGGGCTAGGTCAGTCAGATGGCAAGGCTCCCAGGGCAGGCAAGGATGGAAGACAGATCTCTAGAATCAGAAGGAATCACAGAATCACTTATGTTCAGGGTTGGAAGGGATCTCACAGGCCATCTAATACACCTGATAATTGACTCCAATTCCTTCTATGTTGCTGACAAGTGATCGACCGACCTTTGCTAGAAGATAACAGAGAGGGGTTGGGGTAGTAGAGCAAAAGGGAAGGGAGCCACTACCTCCCAACTCAACACATTTTTGGTTATGTATGATATGTATGATTTAACCAACTATTCTACTTTGCGATTCTGAAAGGTAAGAGCTAATAACTATGGGAGTCAAACAGAGAAACAGTGTGATATAATGGAGGGGGGAAAATGCATTGGTTTTGGAGTCAAAAGACATGGATTCAGACCTATTCAGACCTCAATTGTATTCTGCTTCCCTCTGTGATCTTGGCAAAATCACTTAACCTCTCTGGGCCTCAGTTTCTTTGTCTAAAAGAGAGTTTGCTGGGGTGGCTAGGTGGCACAGTGAATAGAGCACAGGCCTTGGAGCCAGGAGCATTTGCCCTGAGTTCAAATCTGAACTCAGACACTTCTCACACACACACACACACACACACACACACACACACACACACACACACACACACCCCTAGCCATGTGATCTTGGGCAAGTCACTTAACCCCAATTGCCCTACCTTCCCCTCTCCAAAAAAAAAAAAAAAAAGAGTTTGCTAGACTAGATAGTCTGTAACGATTGCTAAAGTTCACAATGGGTAGAGCTCTAGAGTTAGGAAGACCTGAGTTCAAATTCTGCCTCATATATTTACTAGCTGTGTGACTCTGGGCAAGTCATTTAACTACTGTCTCCCTCAGTTTCCTCCTCTGCAAAATAATGATAATAAATGCCTATCTCCCAGAGTTGTGAGGACAAAATAAAATAACTTAATTGATTTCCAACCTTAAAATTTTATCTGAATGCTAGTTTATTATTACTATTATCTACCACTTTAAAGTCAATAATCCTGTAGCCTGCAACTCCATTCCTCTGAAATCAAGCATGTAAATAGCCAGGCTAGCATACTTTCACTTAAATATCTTTTTAGGGAAGCATTTTGAAATATTATACCCTGCTGTTCAGTGGGCTTTGTTCAGGGTGTTACATGCTACAGTCGAAAGAATGCCTTTTTTCTTTGCAAAATTCTATCGTGCAGTTTCCATAAATTGTTGGCCAGAGCCATCCTGGGATTAGAGCTGGTCTTTGGCAAGATGTAGAAGTAGGCAAGGTTCATTTTGGAGTTTTTCAAACAGAATGTCAGTGCTCTTAAACTGCCTTGGGCACCTACCTCAGTTCCCCACAACAAAGAAACAGGTTCCCTCCTGATCTTCCCTCAACCTCTAGCAACACATCAGCATACCTTGCCTCATTTTCTTAGGGCCCCATTATGCTTATTTGGCAATAGATACCAGTGAATTAAGTCACTACACTGATCTTTTGACTCTGCCCAGATATTATAATGCTTTAATTCATTATAGAATTATGCTGTATGAAGAGTACCCTGGACCTTGAGTCAGAAGAAACCTGGATTTGAGCCCCAGATTTGCCATATGCTAGTTCTGGTATCCTGTTCATTTAATTCCTTTGTGTTTTAGGTTCATTTGTGATAGATATGAGAGTGATAATACTTTCAACACCTAAAGGCGACATAAAGGTAAAATAAGATAATGAATTAAAGTCCCTTCTAAATCTTAAAGTGCTAGTATACAAATTTAAGTTACTTTATTGATATTACCAGCATATGAACTCCTGGAGCCCAGGGATTTTGTCTCATTTGAATTTTTTATCTTCCTTAGTGCTTAGCATTGTCTTGGGAGAGTGAAAACTTCTCAGGCAATTTTGGATTATTAACTGCCCTCCCCACTCAATTACTGCTGTCAATCAGCAGCGAGCCCTTTCTGATTTCCTGTCTTTGTGGGCCTGTCCTCCTGGCCAGTGGGAGTCAGGGACAGCCCAGGCTCACTCCTCCTCCCTTGCTTTGAGACCTTTCCCCCTTTTCCTTACTGTCGATGAGCGTCCTTGTTCTTTGTAAACCTATTTCCCAGCCATTGAGATATAGTGGCAAGCTTCCCTGTGACTTCGGGGAAGATTTTGGGGCTGAGACTTGAGTCCACCCCTCAACCAATGGGAGAGGGGACAGTTGGGGAAGGGGGCTTTACTGCCTTGGGCTTTAAAACCCTGCTCCCTCCACATTGCCTTTCCTCTTTCTCATGATCAGTCATGCCCTCTTCTCCTGGGGAAGAGAATAAACTCCTGTTTTTATCCTAAGAGATCTCCACACTTTAAATTAAATTTTTGGATGGGGGTTTTCATGCCAAACAGCATGTTGCTCTCAATAGGGGAATAAAATAATAAATGACAGCTACTGTTATTAATAGCTAGAATGTATATAGATTTTCATAATGTTTAACATACACTGTCTTTTGATCTTTACAATAACCACATGAGGTAGGTGCAATTACTATTATACCCATTTTATAGGTGAGAAAGTTGAGATTGATAGAGTTGAACTGAGTTGCCAAAGGCCAAACAGATAGAAAGTATGTAAGGCTGGATTTGAATTCCTGACTGACTTCAGCACTCAATCTACTATATCACTTAGTACCCCGCCTTATTTGTTGCAATACTCATCAAAAGGATTATTAAGAATGTCAGAACCAAACCAGGTTAATGGGTGCAGCAATTCTGAGCAGGCAGGACTCTTGGGTACCCCTCAAATCTCTTTTATTTTGGAGGGGGGAAGGCAAAACAATTGGGCTTAAGTGACTTGCCCAAGGTCACAGAGCTAGTAAATGTATCAAGTATCTGAGGCCACATTTGAATTCAGGTCCAACTGACTTCAGGACTGGTGCTCTATTCACTGCACCACCAAGCTACTCCGTTCAAACTTCTTTATATAGGTGACCACCTATGCCTCAGGCCTGCTTCCTCTGTAAAATGTGGACTTACCCTTAGTTTTAGAAATAGCTGTTGAGTTTCAGAGAAAGTATGAGACTTGACTGAAGGAAGAATGAGGCAATGACTCACCTACAAAGCCTCCGAGTCAAAAGAATTGTAGAGTTAGAATATGCTCCAATCCAACCTCATCATTTTGCAGCCTAGTACACTGAGGTCCTAAGAGGCAAAACAATATCTGCCTGAGGTCACACAGCTAGTTAGCAAAAGCACCATTACTCAAAGCTAGGTCTCCTCATTTCCAATCCAATGTTCTTTTTTTTTCTACTGTGCTACCATCCTCCCCTTTGTCTTTTTGCCTCTCTAGTCCCCCTTCTAATAGCTTTAAAAATCAACAAGCCCAAGCCTACTGTGGGGGGTTGGGTTGAGGGAGCATTTCTTTAAGCCAAGAAATACCACCATCTTCTTTAAATATATTCTTCCCAACTGTTTTCAGATACCACATTCCCCGACCTGACACCATCACTTTCCTTGACTTAGTAACAGCCTCTCTGTCAGGTCTTCATGTTTTAAGTAATGTCCCTCTTGTGTAACGAGTGTTTATGCAGAATCAATCCTCTTGGAAGCTAACAGCCTCCCTATTTGTACAGACAGAGCTGTCACCCTGATCTACCAAAAGAAGACATTTTAGTAGATTTCCTTTTTCTTTCTCACTCTCTCCTTCCCTTTCTTCTTTCTCGCTCTATGGATGTTAATATTTTAATAGCCTTAATGGCTCTCTGAGTGCCTCAGCCCCTCTTCATGTTTCAAAAGTGACAGGACTCGCACTGTCTTCATTTCAGGAGCTCTGAAGTCTTTCTTATATCTCTCTCCCAGTCACCCTCCCCAAAACTAACCCCTTAACCCCTTTCTGCCGCAGGCTATGGAAATGAAATGTGTTTGAGGGATTTCTTTAAGCTTCCTCCAGTCTCAGTCTACCCATTGTAGATTTTCATGGCGTGAACTCATAATCTGAGGTTTATGGGAGGGAAGAAAGGAGTGAAGGAAGACAGGGAAGGAAGAAGGAAAGAAGGAAGACAGGGAGAGAGAGAGATTTATTAAGGGCCTATTATGTGCCAGGAACTATGCTAAGTGCTTTACAAAGAGTCTAACTTGATCCTCAGAACAACCCTGGGAAATAGGCACTATTGTTATCCCCATTTCACAGTTGAGGAAACTGAGGCAGACAATCGATGTGACTTGCCTAAGTTAGTTAATAAGTGTCATAAACTGGATTTGAATTTAGGTCTTCCTGACTCCAGGCTCTATCCTCTGTCTACTAAACCACTTAGCTACTTCTATGAGCTGAAAAAGGGTCATTCTTCTTATGTGAACTGATGCTGAGTGAAGCAGGCAGAACCAGGAGGGCAAGGTACACAACAACAGCGATGTTGCTCAGGATCAGCTATGATAGATGTAGCTCTTCTCAGCGATATAATGACCCGAGACAACTCCAAAAGACTCACAAAAGAAAATGCTGTCCACATCCAGGGAAAGAACTATGGAGTCTGAATGCAGACTGAAGTAGACTGTTTTCACTTCTTTGTAGCTTTTTTCATTTGTCCTTTTTTTTTTCACCGCATGATTAATGTTGAAATACGTCTACATGATTGCACATGTATAAGCTATATCAGATTGCTCTCCATCTTGGGAAGGGGAAGAGGAAAGGGAGGGAGGGAGGGAGAAAAAAACCGGAACTCACAATCTTATAAAAAGAATGTTAAAAACTATCTTTATATGTAATTGGAAAAGATAAAATATTATTTACAGAAGGAAGAGAAGGAAAGAAAGAAAGACGATTGTTCTTCCTACCACATTACTCTACTCATGATAGAAAAAGATGGTGTGGACAGAGCACTGACTTTCATGGGAGAAACCTCAGTTTCCATTCCAATTCTCATATTTACTCACTGTTTTAATCCTAGATATAGCATTTGGCCATAAGATCATGGGATTTACAGCTGAAAAGGATCTTTTAGTCCAATCTTTTGATTTTATGAAGCCTCTAGATGGTGTCTAATGATTAATGGGATGCATTCAGAGTCAGGAAGCCCTGAGTTCAAATCCTGCATCACATGCATTAGCTGTATGACCCTGAACAAGTCATTTAATGTCTTTCTGCCTTAGTTTCTTCAACTGTAGAATGGGGATGCTAAGAGCACTTACCTGTTGAGGTTGTCATGAGGATCTGTAGTAAGGATCAGACGAGATCACATATAAAGCAGTTTGTAAAACTAAAAGTTCTATATAAATAAGAGCTATGATTATTATGATTATTAGCAGCAGAATCATTGTACTCTCCCCCCCCCCATTGAGGTTAAATGATCTCTTCCTCTTCATTTAGTTGATTAGTAGTAGGACTTGAATTTGAACCCAAGACCTGAATTTCCAAAGTCATTGTTCTTTCCAGTATACCATCCTAACTTCTTTTCTCTGATCTTCCATTTCCTAACTGTCTGAGCAGCACTGTTTTCGTAAAGTGCTAAAAATATGTGAGCTGCTGTCACCACCATCACCACCACCACCACCACCATCATCATAACCACTACCACCAGCACCATCATTATTTGCGCTGTTTTTATAGAGTGGCATTGTATATAAAGAAGAAATGCCTGGGTTCAAAGGCTACTTCTAATGTCTACCTCTATGTGACCAGTAACGAGTCATTTGATCTCTCTGAGGCAGTGGTTCTCAACTTGTGGGTCATGACCCCTTTGGGGTTGAACGACCCTTTCACAGGGGTCACAAGGGTCACCTAAGACCATTGGAAAACACATATTTCCTTTTTTTTTGCTTTTTTTTTTTGGAGGGCAGTTGGGGTAAAGTGACTTGCCCAAGGTCACACGGCTAGTTTTGTGTGTGTGTGTGTGTTAAGTGTCTGAGGCTGGATTTGAACTCAGGTACTCCTGACTCCAGGGCCAGTGCTCTATTCACTGCACCACCTAGCCGCCCCCGAAAACATATTTCCCATGATCTTAGGAACCTCCTCTATCCATCTCCAGCTGGGTCCCCCCACATGCAGATGCTCCCACATGCGACTATTAAAGGGTCGTGGAATTAGGAAGGTTGAGAACCACTGCTATAAGGTTTAAACAGCTCTTTAAGACTATAAATTATAGGTAAACTCATTCTCAAACCTACAGTTTCTTGAAACAACAGCATATAATGACAAAGTGATAGGCCATTTGTCTCACTTGGTTTTAACAGTTTCCTTTCTCTCCAAGGGAAGAAGCAATGCTGTCTACTTACTTTGAGACCATCAATGATCTACTCTCCTCCTTTGGGCCTGTCCGTGACTGTTCACGCAATAATGGAGGGTGCACCCGCAATTTCAAGTGTGTATCAGATCGCCAAGTAGATTCGACTGGATGTGTGGTATGTACTGCCAGACCCAGAGAATAAAGTTGAATAGGATCAAGTCAGAATTGAGATCCTTTGTTGCTAGGTTATAGGGGTAATTTCTCCTTTTGTGTGTTGAACTTAATGGTCTCTGAGGTCTCTTCTAAATGAGTTTCTGTGGAGCTGAGGTGAAGAGACAGAGGGAGGGATGAAATAGAGAGATAAAGTGGAAAAGTCAAGTGGAGAAGGATGGGAGAATCTTGATGTTGTATGGCATTCTGGCAGTACTGATGGGGCACAGTAATGGGTCACCAGCTATCATCCAATCTTTTCCAAATGCACATGTTGTACAAGAACCCTAAATGAAGTCCTGCTTGGGCCTTCATTGGTGCTAGCTAGTCCATAAGTCAGTCTACAAGTATCTGAGTACTTACTAGGTGTAGGACTCTGTCTTAGACTCCATGGCCCCTTTCCTCAAAGGTTGCCAATCTTATTATGAAGGAAAAAATAGTAAAGATTAACGATTAGCTAACAATCTATCAAAACCAGTCAGCAAGTGGTAAGTGGTAAAAAACTGAGAACTCTAGGAAAACAGAGAAGGGAAGAATGATTTCTCTTCTGGATAGTTTTACAAAAATATTTCATGAGGGAAGTAGCATTTAAGAAAGTGACATCTGCCAAAAAAAAAAAAAACCTTTATAGACTCAGATATAGAGGTGGGAAGGACATCAGAGACTGCTGAGATAAACTCCCTTATCTTAAAGATGAGGTAACTAAAGACTGAAGAAGGGAAAGCATTACCCAAGATCATACAAATATTAAGCATCAGTGGTGGGATCTGTATTTTGCTTCTACAGTTAGCACTCTTTCCATGATTCTAATGTGACTCCAGATTGGAGGAAAGAGATAACCTAGTCATCAAAGGATCACTTATTTAGAGACAGAAAGAATGGTAGAGGCCATCAAGTACAGCTATCCTGGAATTTGAACACAAGTCTTTTTGACTCCAAGTGTCCTATCCTTTTGACCTATCTTTTTGATTCCAAGTTGCCTCATGTTGAAAATACCCTTTTAGACACCCCAGTGTCATCCAACTTTCATTTGAATATTTCCAATGATGGAGAGCTGAGGCAGGACTGTGTAGTAAAAAGATCATTGGCTTGGGTAGGAGTCAAGAGATATGCAGACTCTTCTGGCTCTTTTATGGAACCATAAAAAGGAAAATAGAAAAAAAAGATTTTTTTTTCAGTACCTACTCTGTGCTAAGCACTGTGTTAAATCTACAAATATTTCTTTTGGTCTTCACAACAATCCTGAGAGGTCAGTGCTATTATCATTTCCACTTGACAGTTGAGGAAACTGAGGCAAATAAGTGAAGTTTTTTGAACTCAGATCTTTGGGACACTAGGTTCAACAGTCAGTCACTGTTCCCACCTGGCTGTTATCCTTCCTTCTTGAAGAGTACCAAAAGAAGTCACTATGTTAGAGTCAAGTTACAGTGAGTCTGTGCTTGGAATGCTCTACCACAGGTCAGGTACAAATAGTCCACATGAACATTTGGGGTGGATTCTCTAAATTTATGTATCTTGTGTTTCCTTTGAGCTATTTCAATTCTGCTTTGCTCATAGAGCATAGTACCTTCTGTGATATGGGCATGCCATGCTGAGTGGTCTTATGCCCCTGTCTCCCATGTCACAGAATCAATTCCAAAAGTTTTTTTTTCCGGCTTTTTGGAAGGGGGGAAGGCAGGGCAATTAGAGTTAAATGACTTCCCCAAGGTCACACAGCTAGTAAGTGTTAAGTGTCTGAGATTGGATTTGAGCCCAGGTCCTCCTGACTCCAGGACTGGTGCTCTATTCACTGTGCTACCTAGCCGCCCAATTCCAAAGTTCTTAAGTTGATAGTGTCTTTGTCTTTGTATCACTTCTTCTGACCACCATGTAAACACTTGCCCTGTGTGAATTCTCCATAAAGCAGTCTTTTAGGCAAGCTTAAATTTTGCATTCAAACGAGTCCAGCCTGTCATAGTTGCACTCTCTGCAGTAGAGTTTGAATACTTGGTAGTTTAAATTGAGAAAGGACCTCAGTGTCTGGTACTTTATCCTGCCAGGTCTTCAGAAACTTCCTGAGACAATTCAAATGAAAGCGATTCAGTTTCCTGGCATGACGCTGGTAGACTGTCCAGGTTTCTCAAGCATACAACGAGGCTATCACAATGACTCTGTAGACCTGCAGTTTGGTAGTCAGCCTCCCCTCTCCCAAACACTTTCCTTCTGAGCCTCCCAAACACTACAATGCTCTCATATTTGCCCAGTCATCAATGGAGTGAAGCAATACTGTGTGCTTATTCCTGTGCTTTTTAGTATGATATTTTCAGCCATTTTGTCAAACGCCTTCAATGAGCATGAACATGGCATCAAGATCAGCTACTGCATTGATGATAAATTCTTCCACAGTCTCTGAAACTGACATGCAACAAAGTATGGATCAGTTCACTGCTACTTGTGCTAATTTGGGCCTAACAATTAATACCAGGAAAACACAGGTGCTCCATCAGCCACCACCCACACCACTCATACGGTTCCACTCAGCCATTAGTAAAGTGCTTCCCCTCTCCAAACTGGTTTTCCCACAGTGACTTTCCAGGAGCTTGATGTCCTTGCTAGGCAGTCCATTTGTCTTTTGTATGCTTGCATAGATTAGAAGAATTTCCCTTTAATCAAATGGAAATTCTCCTCTCCCCAGTTTCCACTCATTGCTCCAAGCAGAACAATTTGAATCCCTCCTCTAAAGAAGTGGAAATGAATCTGTAAGGTAGTCAGAAGGGTGTAGAACAAAGAGGGGATGTAAAGTCCTAGTGCTTTGCCTACCTGGAGATTGGGATTAAGAGCCCCCCCCCCCATCCCCAGCCACTTCCTTCTCTACCTGCTCCCTTGTGAGTCACTGTATAAATGCTAGTCATAGAGCGGCCAGAAGCCGGGATTCCCCAAAGCCTAAAGCCCAGGATTTCCTCTGACCTTTGTCCTTCATGGAAATGATACCCTGCTTCTGTTTGTCGAGAAAGGGAGGTTTCCCAGTGCACATTGTAGCAAGTGCTTCAGTCTTATGCTGTGGTCAGACTTTAGGCTCTTGAATAGAAGGGGGGTTTCAGAGAAGTCCCAGTGAAGAGGGTGCCCAAAGAGGGTTAGGGCTGCCTGAGACCCCAAAATACCAACATGCCGGGTCCTGTGGAAAGAATTCCACTCAAGTCTTCTCAGCCAAAGAAAAAGTAAAGATTATTGAAAGTTCAAGTTCGCCATATGGGGTGCTAGGCCATTTCATGATGCTCTTACAGAGCAAGTCTCTGCTAAGCTATTCTATGGCACTCTCATACCACATGGAGGGAAGATGGGGTTCTATATACAGAAAGGTTGTGGGAAGAAACTAGGGGTGGTCCAGAGGAGGAGATTGGGGAGGGTCTTCAGGAGGAGTCAGATGAGGTCAGACTCAGTAGGGAGGGTCTTCAGGAGTCAAGATGAGGTCAGATTCCAGTAATGAGTAATTAAGGGTGGGAAGTTGCTGGAGGCTACCTGGAGATCATAGACAAGGGTGGGAACAGGAACATTAAGGGTGGGAAACTATCAGAACAAAGCGGGGCTAAAGACTTGGGCTGAGCCATAGCTTGGCTCAAGACCTCAGGCAAATGTCTTCCTTGGGAAGGTTTACTTTCCCAGAGCCTGTACCTAGAAGATTCAAGGAGCTCAAGGGGGTGGGGGTGGGGGGAGGTCTCAGAGCCTATAACTCATCATCAGTTTATTTCTACTGCTGAATCTGTGTAGTGCCTTGAAAAATACTGAGCTGGCTACAGAATGTCAGCTAGCAAAGGGTGTTCAGCATCTTGGAGGCATTTCTTCCCAAGACTCTGACTTCAGCCTAAAGACAAATGAATTCATCTTGAGTTGATATTTTTTTTTGTACACATGTGTGATTCCATTAGTATAAAGAATACCCCATGAGAAAACTGCTTCTACCAAGGAAGATCAGCAACTATTCTGCAACTTGTTTTCTTAGAGAGTAGCCTAAGGCAATGGGAGATTAATTGACTTGCCCAGAGCCACAGACCCAGTAGGTGTCAGAGGTGAGGCTTGAATAGAGGTTGCTATAACTCTGATGGTAGTTGACTATATAATATGCATACTACCTCTCTTGGACCAAAATAATAAAATGAAAGAAACAGATTAATCTTAAAGGTCCACCTAAATCAAACCCCACATTTTAAAGTGACAAAAACTGAAGCCTATGGAAAAAGAGTTACTTGCCCAAGGGGATTTCTGCTGTCTTGTGACAACTCCCTGAGACCTAGAACCTAAGTGTTGTGAATCCCTTGTCCACTGCACCATAATAACTTGTCTGGGAGGACTGTTATGTTTCCACATTTCTTTGGACTCTCCAATCCTGATTCAATTCCCTGTCTCTAAGAGCTACTGTCCCTGACAAAGGATGAGTGATAAAGATGCAGAGACACGTGCCTCTGTGAGTGAGTGTGTGTATTGGGGGGTGGGTAGAGTTTATCCTTCTCTTTGTCTAATATAATCTAGGAGATATGGAGAATAAGGGCATCAGTTCCCTTGAGTTCAAGAAAATTCAACATTTTTGTGAAACCAATCAGAAGCCTTCCCCTCTGGATGCAGGGCACGAGGTTAAATGATGAAACTCTATTTCCCCCAGGGTCTGAGAAATGCCCTTCTTCTCACCATTAGGATGGCTGAGGAGACAGAGGCTGATGAATAGAGTTTTAAAAGGCCTTTTATTTCTCTCAGCCTTCAACTTGATACCTATAAAGCAATCAGTTGCTCTTCTCACACATCATTTCTCAGGATCTGCTTGTTTAATAAGCCTGTGCATGGACACCTCCTTGGCATTCACATATTTCAGGATTTCTTTTTTGTTTTCATCTGTTTTCTGCAGGGATTCTTTGCCACTGCATTTACCATATGTTTCACTGGATCAGCACTTTTCTATATATTTCCTGGTAATTGTTGGTCATGTATGTCCTGTGCTCAGTCTCCTTTTGTTCTGCTCAACCTCTTTATTGTAAAAATTTACGTTTACATTTATATTTAAAAAGAGATGGAACTGAAGGTCAGAAAAGAGAAATGACTTACTAAGGGCCACACAGCTGGCTAATTGCAGAACCAGGACCTTGAACCCAGGTCTTCAGAGTCCAAGTTCAACTCTCTTTTGACTTATTCCTTTAACAACCTGCAGCTACTAGAAACTATGAGATCAACAAGATGGTGGAGTTCTCCTAAGCTGTAGAGACAGATTTGCCTTGCAGACCTTGTTCAATAAATATTTTTTGACAGCTCCAGGGATGATGATAACAATGAGAAGTAGCCCAGTGCTACACAATGATCCCTTCCTCAGTAAGAAGAGGTGTCTTCAAATTTTGATTCTAACATTCTTATCTATGTAACTAAAGGCAGATTTTTTCAATTCTCTGTGCTTTGGTTTCTTAATCTACAAAATTTTGTAAACCTTAAATTAATGTGTAAATGTGAACAATGATTATGGTAGAATAATATTGCAGTTGTAGAATAGTTAATGTGCCAAAGAGGGGCTTTCCCCCTCTGTAGAAAAACAGAGAGGAACCACGTTGTTGTATATAGAGGGCTAGCTATGAAGTCAGGAAGAAATGGGATCAAGTACTGCCTCTAACACATGCTAATTTCATGAGCCCATACATGTCACTTTATCTCTCAGTTTCCCAGGAGCTAAGACATGATCTTTAACTTTGTGTATGCATATGCCACAAACCCTTTTACAATCTAGTGAAGGCTTTGAACCCTTTCTAAGAATGTTTTTAAGTGAATAAATAAAAAAATATAATATTACAACAAAAATCAACTACAATGAAATAAAATTATCCCATCTTTAAAGAGACAACTTTTGGTGATGTGTGGTTAAGACTCCCTGCCTAAGATATGAGTTACAGAGTAAGTGCTAATCTGCATTGATAAAGAGAGTTTTCGTTTTATTTATTTGTTTGCTTAGCTGTTTATTTTTGTTGTGTTTTTGTTTTTACATGACAAACATTTTTAGATTATTTCCACTTTGTGAAAACTGTATGGTAATAAAGCGAAACAATTAAGCAAAACTAATAGAGACATAATCTGAAAGTGCATGTAATATTCCATGTCTTTAGCATTTCCCCTCAATCTCTCTGTTTTAGTGAGTTTTTTTTTATTAATAGAAATCTATTTTCTCCTTTCCCAATTGAAGGAAAAAAGAGAAGAAAAAACATTCCTTGTAACAAATATTATAAGTTGAACAAAACAGATTTTGTAATGGATTGTATATGTATATGTATTTATATATTCATATGTGTACATATGTATATATTTATATGTATATATACATACACATCTATGTATACATGTATGTATTGTGCATGTGTATCTCCTCATTCTGCACCTAAATCCTTCATTGCTCTGTCAGGAATTAGATGTATTTCTTATCATTGTTTCTCTTAAATCAGGGATGGTCATTTTATTGAATAGAGATAATTCTTATAGCTTTCAAAGTTGTACAGTTGTAATTCTTTGCACTGATGAAATAATAGGCCCAGACCTCTCTCTCTGTTGTATATACACATACTTATATACATATATGTACATGTGTATGTATATATAACATGTGGATATGTACATATGTACACATATGCACACATGTATATATCTATACGTGTATGTGTGTGCATTGATTGCCATGGCTATGTGTATGTATATATGCACACACATGTGTTTGTCTATAAATGCATGTGTGTGTGCACATATATACATATGATTATATGTGTACAATATACACACGGAGAGATAGATGAAGTAGTTGAATACGCTTCATGGAGAAAGTATTCCAGCTCAAGGGACCTGATGGTTAATTTGGCAAGATCACAGATTTAGAGCTAGAAAGGACCTCAGAGGTCATCTACTCCAATTTCTCATTTACCAAATGAGGAAACTAGAGCTTGGAGAAGTTAATGACTTGCCCAAGGCCCCACAGGTGGGTCTCCGAATCCAAATCCACTGAGCCACACTGCCTCTCAGGAGTGCAGAGGTATATTCGAGGAAGGTGAACATCATGAGCAAAGAGATGAAAAGGGGAATGATTCTGTGGTGTCCTGAATTTATTGTCCAAAGCAAAAATCCTCTGAACAGTATCTGTTCTATCTCTAAAGACCTCTAGGCACTCATTTATGGTACTCCATGCCTCTAGTTCCATATCATTGCACTTTAGCCTAACTCTCATTGTTTAGATTTTTTTTTAAATGCCTGATGTTGAGCTAAAATCTATCTCTTGCTAGACAGGGAGATAGGTATCTATCTATCTTTTTTTTTAGATTGAAATTGATGGGTTTTTTTCCACCTATTTTTGCCTTCAAGAGCTTCCTGGATTGAACTGGGATCAGTGGGTTTGAGAAGAATCAGGAGAGTGTTTGGTACTTGACTGGAGGAGTTTAAAGGCTGGACTGTATCCTGATGGCAGTTAGTGGTCATTTCAGATTACTAAGAAGAGAGGCCACATGGTAAAATATGTTTTTCAGGAAAATTCTGTCACAGGGGTGGGGAGCCAGCTGCCTTGAGTCCACACATGGATTTGTTCTGTGAAGACTGGATTCAGTCAAAGGGTGGCACTTGAGGAACTAGAGGGCCTGGTGTGGCCTTGAAATTGCAGTTTCCTCACCCCTGGTCTGGCAGGTACACCTTTGTGTGGCTAAAGGCATGTGTCTTTGTGTTGTCAGTATCTCCCATCTTTGACTGCTCATTACAAAAACAGCTTGCCTGGCTCAACTGAGCTTTTCCCTCCTCACAAAACATTGGGCAACACATGTGTGTCATTTTTCCCAGCTTGTTTCTTCCTCCCATTCCTCCCTTTTCTTCAGTTCACCATTTCACCCTGGAAAGTAATCTTGCCTCCCAGATATTGTCAGAAACAATTGAGGCCCTGATTACCACGCGTGGCTTGGGAAGACAAAAAGATGCCGCCTTTTTAAAAGTCAAGATGTATTAAGATAGAAATTGTCAATAAATTACAGGCCAAGCGCCTCTCGGCACTGCACAGAGCACAGCGGAAATTGAAATCCTTGTCAGTCAGAGAAAATGAAGCATCTCTCCTCCTCCCCACCCCTCATCCTTCTTAATGACTAAATTGGTCTATAATTAAAGAAAACAAAAGCCAAAGTAGGACATGGAGAAAGAGCAAAGGAGAAGCAGCAGAGTGAGAAATCACCTTGGAGCCAGGCCCAGGCCCTGATAACCAGGAGGAGGCTGACCTCCCTGGACTCTGGCTGCCATCATTCCCAGATGGAACTTGGGAGTGGGGGGGATCAGGTAGATTTTGATGGGGGTGGTGAGAGGTAGAGGAAGAAGGAGACACTTTCTACTCCTCATTATGAACTGTTTGGGCTGTCATTCAGTCCAGAAGAAGATGAAGAGATGAGTAGGTGGGAAGAAATTGGAACCTGAGTTTTAGGGAAGAAAAAGAGACAGGTTTCACTCTGTTCCAAAACAAGAAGAACAGGGGTGTGTGTGTGTGTGTGTGTGTGTGTGTGTGTGTGTGTGTGTGTGTGTGTGTGTGTGTGTGTAATATCTCTATTTTTACCCCCAAAAAGGCAGGATCCAGGAAGCATTCATGGAATTATATTATTTGAGGGTTGGAGGGGACTTTTGAGATTATGTAGTCATTCTTTCATTTTACAGATGAAGAAATTGAGGAGGCAAGTGATTTAACCTGGATCCCACTGTGAATTTGTGTTTGTGTCAGGATTCAAATTCATGTCTCTCTCCAAATCCAGCATTCTTCTGGCTATCTTAACCTGCCTCTTTGCAGAAAGTGGCTTTTCTCACATGGTCTTATGTTATCTAAGAGTACCTTTATTGGGGGTAGGGACTAATCAGGGGCCACTGTTTCTAAGGTTCAGGGATCAAGTCTCTCTCCTGTTGTAGCAAAATATGTCCCCTCTTTCCTAACCTTCTTTAGTAAAGTGGGGATGAAAGGTACCAATTAAACCTCTCTGCTTATCTCATCATATAGCCTTGAAACCTACACTGGCAGTAGCTCTCTGCACTTTCTTCCTCTTAGGAAGATAAGGAAACTAAAACCCAGAGGAAGTCATAAATGTTGAGTCCATAATTTGAATCTATGTTCTCCAACTTCATTTATTGCTAAAACATGCTGCAACTTGGGAAGTGCCTTTGCTGTGGATTAACTGTGTCACCTTAGGCAACTCATTTCTATCCCTAGAATTCAGTTTCCCCAACTTTAAAATGTGAATATTCAAATGGGGCAGGAGATTTGAACCTTTTTTAAAAATTTGTTTACAGACCCTTCTGGCAAGAGGTGAAGTATATTGATCCTTTCTGAGAATAATGTTTTTAAATACATAAAATACAATGCATGGGATTATGGAGGAAATCACTTATAGATATAATTTTTACCAACCAGTGTCAGGGACCCCCTAAGATCTCTCCACAGGCCATAAGTCTGGATGATCTATAGGGTCCCTCCTAGCTTTGACATTCTGTGATATCATTTCCATTTCCTTTTCATGAGAAACTGAAGAGAAGCTCATGAAGTCACTTTGGGTATCTGACAATAAGATCTCCCTTTAACACTCCTTTTGATAGTAAAAGTATAATAAAAGTGTGTTTCTTTTCCCCATTTATATAATGCTTTTAGACTTACAAAGCACTTTCCTCACCACAACTTTTTACAATGGATAGTGTAAATGTTATTAGACTCATTTTACTGATAAAACAGCAGAGGCTGAAGGATATCAAGTGGCTTGTCCAGATTTGTATAGCTAGTAAGTATCAGTGCTGGAATTCAAACCCACATTGCTCTTGACTCCAAGCCCAGCTTCTTAGCACACTACTATGTTGTTTCTCAGTGGAGGCTGCCTGTCTTCTTAAGGCTCTTTGGGTTTTCCTTCTTCCTTTTTAGTTTCTAAGGGAACCCAATCAGTGAGAAGGAAGAGATGAAGCAAGGGAGATAGGAAGGATAGAAATTAAAAACAGAAATGAACTGTTAGCAGGCAATAAATTTGCATCCAGTGATTAAGTGCTTGGCTGGAAAAGCTCGGCCATTCCCCAAAATGGTGCGTGCTGCCAAAACTTGGCAGTCATGAACACTTATTGCAGGCTGGTTAATGTACCAAAAGGGGTTTCCTCCCTCTGGACATGTCACAGTGTCCTGAGGACATGACCTAAAAGGAAGAGAGGGGCAGATGATTTCTATTCTGAGAATTGGCACCAATCCTGTCTTCAGTGGCAGAGGTGAATGAAAGAAATAGGATGGTAGGTGGACACGTAATTAATATATAGGTTTGGAGCTCTTGAGGAGAGTATGGGAAGAGGGGTGTAGCAAGTTAATCCCAGTGGGGAAAAACGACCCAAGAGGTTGTCTCTCTGACATATATAGTTCAGTAATTTGTATGTGAGAGTGGTTCAAAGGGAGGATAGGGGTAAAAACGGAACATGTTGAAAGGCTTTCAAATTAATAGGCTGCTTTCAGTAACTGTACTTAGAGATGCTTAAAATGAAGGAATAAATAGGTTGGAAACTTTTTCATGGAAACTGACTTGTCATCCCCTTGGATGCATCCTTAAAGCAGTGGTTTTCAACCTGTGGGTTGTGACCCTTTTGGGGGTTGAATGACCTTTTCACAGGGGTCGCCTAAGACCATCGGAAAACACATATTTCCAATGGTCTTAGGAACTGAGACACCTCTCCTCTAGTCTCCAGGCAGGTCCACCCACATACAGATACTCCCACATAAGAGTATTAAAGGGTAGTGGCATTAGGAAGGTTGAGAACCACTGCCTTAGAGGAAGTAAGGCAGAGAAATTAAGGAATCACAAAATTCTAGAGATGGAAAAGACCATAGAAAACATCTAGTTCACCCCTTTGCTATATGGATTTATTATATACATTTTGAGTGATCTAATAGCTCATTGGATAGAGTGCTGAACCTAAAGTCAGGAAGGCCTGAGTTCAGATCTGGCCTCAGACACATACTAGCTGTGTGACCCTGGACAAGTCACTCAACCTCCGCATCAGGTTATTCACCTACATAATTGAGATAGTGATAGTATTTACCTTTTAGGGTTGTTATGAGAATCAAATGAGATGTTATTTGTAAAGTGTTTTATAAAACATAATGTTCTTTATAAATGATAACTATTATTATTATTGCAAAGGAGGGGAAATTGCCTTCCTAAGGTCACACAACTAATTACAGTCAGCCCCTTGAGCCTGAGTCTTCACCCTCTACGCTCAGCTTTCTTTCCGTCTGATACTGTCAAGAATACAAGCCCCTTATTTCAATCATAAACTACATATAACTTACTCATAACATGAGACTGTGACACTCAGGTCAGTTTTAATCAGTTAACATGTGTGTCCTATGTCATTGCTCTGTACACAGCACAGTGGGGGTGCTGTGGGTGATAAAAGCAAGGAGAAGGCATGGCCCTGGTCTTATCGGTACAAGAGAAAGAACACTGGATCCAGAGTAAGACAACCAAGGTTCAAGTCCTACTTCCCACACTATCTGTGTGTCCTTTGACAAGTCACTTGGGTCTCAATTTCCACATCTGTAAATTGAGAGAGCTGAACTAGGTGGCCTCTGAGGTTCCTTCTAGGTCTCTCTCCATGTTCTCATGATGTGCAAGTTGAGTAGGTCAAGACCTTGCACAAGAACTGAAGTTCTCCGACAAAAGGAGAGCATGTTACAAATTTATGCCAGATTTGTAACCAGAGCAAAGTAGCTAAAAGGGGATGCAAGAAGAGATAGAAGACTGTGGTCTGGAGCAGCGAAGGAAAGAAAGAAGGCCCTCTAATGGTGGAAATAGCCCCTAGTACTATTTTGTTATTGTTGTTCAGTAATTTTAGTTGTGTTCAACTTTTCATGACCTCATTTGGGGTTTTCTTGGCAAAAACTCTGAAATCGTTTTCCATGTCCTTCTCCAGCTCATTCAACAGATAAGGAAACTGAGGCAAACAGGATTAAGTGACAGCCAGGGTCACACAGTTAGTAAATGTCTAAGGGAGGTCACATTTGAACTCAGATCTTCCTTACTCCAAGCCTTGTGCTCTATCCACTGCTGCCACCTAGCTGCTCACTTTTGCACAGAATTTAAAGAAATGTGAATTGAAATAAATTGCATTCATTTTTGAGCTAAGCTTTGAAGCCAGGGCACGATTGGAGTTGGTAGAGAAAATGAAAAGGGGCGGCTAGGTGGCACAGTGAATAGAGCACCGGCCCTGGAGCCAGGAGTACCTGAGTTCAAATCCGGCCTCAGACACTTAACACAAAAAACTAGTCGTGTGACCTTGGGCAAGTCACTTAACCCTAACTGCCCTCCAAAAAAAAGCAAAAAAAAAAAAAGAGAAAATGAAAAAAAATGCTTAGCAATATTGATGAAGTATTATATATATACTTATCAGAGTCTTAAAATAACCCTTTAAGGTAAGCAATACTTATGTTATTATTCTTAGTTTCTAGAAGAAACTGAGGCTGAGAAATCTTAAGTGACTTGACCATGGTCACTCAGCTAATAAATGTCTGAGGTAGGATCCAAGCCCATATCAGCAAAAGGAAAAGGCTACATTATCCCTTCACGTTAGAATGGAAACAAGCCATAAGACTGTGTTTCAGATTCCATTTCTGACAGTGACTACCTATCAGACAGTTACAACATCCCAGAGCCTCAGTCTCCACATTCTAAAAGGAAGGATTGAACTAGATAGCCTCTAAAGCCCCTTTTAGCTCTGAATTCTATGTATGTGCTACTTTATGATAATTGAAATTAATAAAGAGAAATCCTGTGTATCTTTAAATATAGTTCTCAGTGAATTGGGGAATACTACTAATTTATTTTCTTTAATACAGTTCCCAGTAAATCTCCTCAGAGGAGTTTCAGTAATATCTCCGATTTCTAAAGTACATTACTTTTACAGAGTGTTTTCTTTACAACTTGTGAGGTTAGTAGTGTTATCTTATACAGCTAGGTGGTGCCACAGAGAGAACACTGAACCTGGAGCACTGAGTTCAAATGTTGCCTCAGACACTTCCTAGATGTGTGACTCTGGACAAGTCACTCAACCTTTGTTTGCCTCAGATTCCTTAACTATAAAATAGTACCTAACTCTCAGGGTTGTCGCAAAGATCAAATGACACAGTATTCAGTGATATTCCAAATAATCCCTGATGTCTCTTGAAACTTGAACATTGCCTGATTTTATGACTTAATGGGTTTCGAACATTAGAAATTAAGAGAAATATAATGGGCCTCTTAGATCACCTAATGTAGTTCCCTCGGTTTACAAATGAAGAGGCCCAGAGAGGACAAACAATTTGTCAAAGGTCAAATAGCCAGTTGATGGTAAAGTCAGGACTTTGAACTCTGGTCTCTCAGCTCTAAACTTAGTCCTCATTCTACTATGAAGCTTCTTTTCTGACACTTAGATACACATAGAAACTAGTACGTACCTGGTACTAAACTAGATATTGCAAAGAATTAGAGGAGAAGCATATCTGTTCCCTGCCTTCAGCACCTAGACATGTTCGTGGAAGCAATGTTCACATATTGGAAATAATGAGAAAGTGTAAGACCAGTGTAGCCTGTAATTATTAATTTTAGACCTTATTTTTTGAATCTCAGAATGACAATGGAACTATTCATAACTAACATTGTTATTGCTAATAACAGTTCTAATAATATAATAATGCTTTTTTTCTTTTTTGAAAAATATTTTTCTGTATTTAAAAAAAATCTTCTCTCTTATTAGTTTCTCTTATCAAGCCTGTGAGCTTAAAGTAGGCTGGGTTGACTCTATCAGTTTAAATGAGAAAGCAAAAGTCATAAAATGGCTTACCCAAGCTTACACATTAAGTTGGTGATAGAGTTGGTCCTAGAACCCAGGTTTCTCAACTTCCATTTTTCTTTATACTGTATTACTTATTATATGTTATTATGACATTCATCTCAGCTAAGTCTTGCAAGAATTATATTGTCATTTGGTTTGAATATTTTTGCACTTTCCATATGCCCTTCAATCCTTCTCTGACTCCTTTCAGAAAATCTATGCTCCCATGAGCAGACTTTTTATTTGAGTTGCCAAAGAATTGCAAAAGATTATTTTGAAGCAGAAGAGAATAGCTGTATGGCTGCTGCCAATACCTAAGATCTTGGAAATTCCAAGTTCTAGAGGAAGAAAAGTCCAAGGTTTTAAGAAGGTTTCCAACTTGGGCTGAGAATGTTACTAATTAATTATGCTTCTGTGCTGCCCCTGTGGTGTTTTATTTGTTTGTTTGTTTTCTGAATTCCTCATTTCCTTCTTGTTTCTGTCCAGGTATTCTGTACTATCCGCTGATGGTCATGTCATTTCTATTTCTACTTTCTTTTATCTTCATTTGAATGTTCTCCATCATGTCTTCCTCTTATTCATTGATTATAAATTAATGGACTTTTGAATCAAGGAAGACTTCTTTTAATTTCTAGAGTCACCAGTCGCACAGCTCTTTTCTGAGATATTTGGGTTCATGAGGACTCATATCTAATCTTGGGGGGCTGATCTCAAGGTGGGACAGTTTCTCTCTACAACGCATTGACTCCACTCTATATGGCGGCAGGAAAACTTCCTAAGTAAAGTTTAGGTATAGTTTGTCTTTAGATTTCGCTAAAAGTGGATTGCAACATCCTCACTCTCTATACTGGTATTCATTGTTCATTATGGGGATTGAGTATGGGACTTTGTAACATATACAACAGCAGCTGCATGAGGTACAAAGACATTGTTAGAGTCCATGAAATAAAACAGAGAAATAAAGGACTCTAATGGCCCATTAGACCAGTATACCCTCCCCCAAGATGGAGGATAAACAAACATTTTTCATTCACCTGTAGCCAAGTAGCTCAGAGCAATATCACAGAAGGTGTCAAAGTCTAGGTTTCCTGCTCCCTCATGGTTCTGGTTTTATAACTACATCGAAATCTCTCTCTATCTGGAAATCTAAAGTGAAATAAAAAGATGAGCTGAACATGCAGTAAAGGTGATTCTCTGGATAACAGTATGCACCCCTCAGACTTCCTTTTTGGAGGCAGCATTAGTTACTGAACAACAGTCAGAGGATCTTCCCAGGACATCTCAGTACATGACCAGTGCACATGCCTACTTCTGTGGGAGGTCTATGTTATATATTTTCATCAAGATGATTGGGAAGACATCTCAAATTTATCAGTGGCTTCCCTGATCAACCCTTCTAACACTAATTTTCCTTGCCTATGGGTAAATTGCCTTTTCTAAAATAAGATAACTCACTTCAGGAAAGCCAAGTGAGAATTTCAGAGAAATATCAGAGATATTTCATGTGTAATTTGGTACTAGTGGAAACACCAAGGTAGGGACCCAAAAGACTCAGGGATTAAAGCCTGGTTCTTTTGCTTGTTGCCTTTATAATCTTTGCCAAGTCACTTAAACTCTGTAAGCTTTAGATTCCTGGCTTCATTCAGCTAGTAAATGTTAGAGCTGGAATCAAGACCCAGGTCTTTTCTACTTTCCTGGTCCTGTTATCTTTCTGCAAAACAACAACAACAACAACAACAAAAAACCCAGCGAATCACTAAACACAAAATCCCAGACATCTGAGGAGTTATTTGCAGTGAGGACCTTTGAGATGCCCCTTGTATTCCACCTCTACCTTCTCTGCCCATTGAAAGGGCATCTCTAGGATCATAGGATGTTGGATTTGAAAGGCTTTTAGAGATCATCTCTTCTAAGGCTTTATTTTACACATGAAGAGACTATGATCCAGAGGGGCTTGCCCAAGGTCACACAGGTAGTCAGTGACAGATTCAATCCAAAGTCTTTTGACTCTAAATCCTATGTTCTTTCTTCTCCATATTTCTGTATCTTCTCCCAAACTACAGACGAGTTTGGAAGTGGCCATTCTGTCCCCAAGATCCTTGCCATGAAATATGACTCAAATTCACCCTTCCAGAAAATGAAAATTCATAGAATTATAGATTTGGAGCTGAAAGGGACCTTAGAATCTAGCAAGTGAAAGATTCTCATTTTTATCACCACCTTATTTATATATTTTACCCCAAGTGGTTCAGAACTACCACCAGATTTCTCAGTGGCATAGTTTAAAATGTTACTTGATCTTGTGCAATGCAGTAAGTTCATTTTGTTTTTCTTTCTTCATTGAGAGGCAGTTTGTTGAGAAAGAGTGATAGGCCCAGAGACAGGAAGACCTGGGTTGGAATCCAAGCTCTCACTTTTAGTAGCAGTCAGATTATGGGCAAGTCATTTAACTCTCTGACTGTTAATCTGTTCCATCTGCAAATGAGAATATTAAATATTATATATATTATAAGATTTATATGAAGAAAGCACTTCTTAAACCTCAAGGGGTTATAGAAATGTGCACAATTTTATTATTAGTAGGAGTAGTACTATGATTTCACTTGTTCCATGAGAAACACTGTGAATGGTCCAAGAATTTAAAATAGGTTATTTTGGAGAAGAGGGAAATTAAATTTGATCTGTTGAAAGTCTGTGAATCCAGGGAAAGCAAACAATGGGAGATTCTGCAGTGCTATTGTTAACTCTTCCCTCTGGTCTAAAAATTTTAGAGAGACAAAGGCCCCTCTGGTAGTGGGCAGAAGAAATGAAGCCTCCATACTGTAGGACTAAGCAAATCATAGTTGCCATGAAAGTGTGCCGAAGATATTAACCTGGAATTATCTAGGCCTAGCCACACCAAATCCTACATGGTGTCTGTCCATACTTTCTATTTTTTTTTTAACTTTTTGGAGGGGGGTAAGCAGGGCAATTGGGGTTAAGTGACTTGCCCAAGGTCACACGGCTAGTATCTGTTAAGTGTTTGACTCTGGATTTGAACTCCGCTCCTCCTGACTGCAGGGCCAGTGCTCTATCCACTGCACCACCTAGCCACCCCGAAACTTTCATTCATAAACTCATGAAGATAGGGGCTTCAGAGTCCTTATGCTCTCATTGTCTGCCCTATACTGATATCACAAGGAAACTGTCTTGTAAGCTTTTTAAAAAATATCTATAGAAATATGAGTAGTTATTGGATAATTTCCATCATTTCTTTGGTGTCAGTATGACTGTAGAAAATGATTCAATAATAATACTAATGAATAATATTGGAGAGTCAATTATAGATAGAAGACAGGAAGACCTGAGTTCAGGTCCTGCCTCTGATACATATTGGCCACACAGCCATAAATAAGTTACTTAATCATGTAGTCCTTAGACATCTAAGATAAGAATTTAAAAGTGAATGCTGATCTGTATCAATGGAAAGAATGTCCACATTGGAAATTACCAATACTAATGAAATCATAAGTCTAGAACAAAAACCTGACATTTATATAATAATCTCACTTAATCTTGATTATACCTCCTGAAAAGTATTATAGGTGTCATTATCCCCATTTTGCACATAAGGAAAAAGAGGCTGAGAGAGGTTAAGTAATCTGTCCATGACTTTATAATGAGGGTCAGGGTTGAAACCCAGGTCTTTGGGACACCTTACCAAGCATTTCATTCTATCATGTTGCCTCTAAGAAAGACAGAATCATTTTGGAGAATGGTAATGTCAGCTTAGTGGAAAGTTGGCATAATTTAAAGGGTAAGAATGAGAACCCTCTAACCCAACTACACTGTAACTTTTCCTGAAATTCCTAGCCTAAGGGTCACTTCAAAAGGGCCTTTTTAAGGAGACTGATTGAATGGCATTAAAATAAACAAACCAAAAAAACTACCCATCATTGAGTACAGGGGTGATTATCAGTGGACCCTTTGGGAGGGACAATAGATGAACAGCAGGAGAGCTGCACTGGTACCCACAAAATCCTTAAAGAACCAGAGATCAACCACTAGGTAGATTCCTAGTGGAGAACTCACAAAGAGACATGGAGAAGAATAAGAGGATGAGAAGCCATGGATAGCTGGCAATCTGGGGGGGGGGGAAGGGGGAATGTGTGCATCAGTCATATAGTCTATACATGAACATATATAAGTAGTCCATTACTCATCATGGTCACTCAGAAGACAGCAGGGCCCTGCCGTGACTCAATGCTTTCCTTCATTCTGCTCCTGCCTGTTCTCAGAATATGAGTTAGAAGAGATCTCAGAGCTCACCTAGGGGCAGAATATCTTCTATAACATCCTGACAAGTGGTTTTCCAGCCAGGGTTTAAAAGTGTCCTATGGTGGGGGATTCATCTATTTTTAGAGTTCTCACTTGGGAGATATTTTCCCTTAGACTGAGCCAAAGTCTGCCTTCTACTCCCTCACATACACTCTTCATTGTTCTTCTGTCCTCTAGGACAAGTCTAGGGCAAACAGAGCGAGTCTAATCCCTTCATATCTGGTTATGCCAGTCTTCTGTTTATAAATCATCAGGGGTTCACTGTTATCTGCCAAATAAAGTTCACTCTCCTCTGCCTGGAATCCAAGGTTCCCCAGAATAGGGGTGATGCTGCTCTTCCATATTGATCGTATTGTACTTTTCTCTACATACACTGTGCTTTAGCCAGACAAACCTCTGCACCCCATCCCGACTCTTTGTCTCTCTTCTTCCCTCCTGACCTCTCTTCCACTCTCCTTTCTCTCCTCCCCTCCCCTTCTCTCCCTGCTTTTACCCCCTTCATCTCCTCTTTTTCCCTCCCCTTCTCTCATCTTTTCTTTCCTCTCTCCTCTATTCTCTTCTACTCTCCATCTGTCTCTCCATCTTTCTATCTCTATATCTGTCTTTGTCTCTGTCTCATGTCTCTTTCTCCCTCCTTCTCTCTCCTCTCTCCTCCCTCTGTCTTCCCCTCTCCCCTTCCCCATATATATACATATATATGTCTCTGTCAGTCTGTCTTTTTCTGTCTCTCTGTCTCCTACTCCATCCCTGTATCTCTGTCTCTTTCTATCTTTGTCTCTCTTTGTTTCTGTCTTTATTTCTTTGTGCTTTTCCCTATATATGGAATACCTGTCCTTTTTTTTCTTGTTTTACTCTTATCTAGCTGCAACATACCACCTCCTCCATGAAGCTTTCTCTGATGTGCCAGACTGTAATGACCCTTTATCCCTCAGAACTCACACAAAACTTGTCCATAGCTTTCTAAAGTACCAGTTGTACAGTATCAGTTATGATAGTTCTTTATGTTCCTGATACACCTCAGTAACTCTGTGAGAGCCGGGATCATGTCCCATTTCAACTCGGTTTCTCTCCCAGGACCTTCCACAGTGTTCACTCTAAGCTCTCACTAAATATTTGTTGGTTTTGTATTTGAGTACACAGAATGCATTAATGCATTTTAGTGGAGGACAGTGAGTGGAGGTAGACCAGGAATAACAAATAATGAAGATAAACTTCTCTTTCATCTTTAAAAAATCACTTTGCAATTGTTGCCCAGGGCAGACTCTGTTCACCCATCTTTTTCAGAATCATACTAACCTCGGTGGGCTTCAATTTGCTTATCCATAAAAAGAGAGGATTAAATGAGATGGCCTCTGAGGTCCTTTCCTGCTCTATTTCTATGTTCCTATTAGCCTTGACTTTCATATCTTCCTGTGCCCCTCTACTACCAGGACCCTCACCATCCAGGGAATCCCAGCAGGTCCAGCTTACAGCTACATCTGTCACCATTTGGGTTGGGTCCTTCTTTTTTTTTTTTTAAATTGCTTTCTGTGGCAAAAAAATAAAATCTGTAAACCACCCCAAATTACACTTGACATAAGCTGTGTAAATATATATCCACATAAGCATATGTTCAATGGCTCTTGCTTCATGCTTTTTAGAGCCAAGCAGCATATAAAATCATTTCTGATGCATGGTTCTGATCAGCAGGAGTGAGTGGCAATGAGTGCATGACTGCAGCTGCAGCAGTGTGAATTGTTACAAAAGGATGGGGAATAGAATGGGATCCACCCTGTTAAGTCGGCCTGGCTTTGCTCAGATTTCTCTAGCCTGATTGTTGGTGAGCTTGTGAACTGATCTGATCATTCTGGAGAACGATTTAGAATTATGCTCAAAGGGCAATCAAACTATGCATATTCTTTGATCCAGCAACGCTGCTACTAGATCTATATCCCAAAGAGATCATAAAAAAGAGAAAAGGAACTATGTATATAAGAATATTTATAGCAGTTCTTTTTGTGTTGGCAAATAATTGGAAAGTGAGGGGATGCCCATCAGTTGGTGAATGGCTGAATATATGGTGTATGAATGTAATGAAATACTACTGAGCTGTAAGAAATGATGAGCAAGCAAATTTCAGAAAAACCTGGAAAGGTTTACATGGACTGATGCCGAATGAAGTGAGAAGAACCAGGAGAACATTGTACACAGTAATAGCAACATTGTCCAATGATCATCTATGACTGACTTAGCTCTTCTTAGGAATACAATGATCCGAGACAAGTCCAAAAGACTCATAACAGAAAATACTGCCCACATCCAGAGAAAGAACTATGGAGTCTGAATGAAGATCAAAGCATACTATTTTCACTTTTTGTTATTTTTTTTGGTGACTTTTCCCTTTTGTTCTTTCTTTCACAACATAGCTAATGTGGAAATATGTAAACATGATTGCACATCTACAACCTATATCAGACTGTTTGCCATCTTGGAGAAGGAGGATGAGAGGGAAGGAAGAAGAAAAAATCTGAAACTCATAATCTTATGAAAAAATAAATGTCAAAAACTATCTTTACGTGTAATTTGAAAAAATAGAATACTATGCCCCCCACAAAAAAAGGAAAAAAGATTTGCTAGTGTTGTTCTAGAAGTCCATAATTAGGCCCCTCTAATTGGTTATCTCTGACCTGAGCACACTTGCATTCATACCTTTGGCTTCCTTTTGACTTTCTCCTCCTCTAGAGTCAAGCAGCTCATCTATTTACCAGCCTAAATCACTAGAGCTGATGGTATGGGGATCCATGGCTTTTGTAAATGACCTAGTCACCAGCCAAGTAGCCAACAACTTTACATTATAGGGTTTAGATATGAAAAGGTACTCAGAAATTATCTAATCCAGCCCCTTTGCTTCACTGTTGAGGAAAGTGAACCCTAGAAAAAAAAGTGACTTCTTCAAGATCACATGGGTAATGTCTATCAAAGTTAAAATTTGAATACAAGTCCTCTGATTTCAATCCCTGTGCTCTTATCACTCACCAATATGACTGCTGTCTAAAACTTAAGATGTGAGCTAGAGTCTATCCCTATAATATAAAATGAACTGAAGTGACTCCTTTCTCTCAGATTCCAATCCCAGTACTCAGTGTTTACAATATAAGTGAGTGACAATTATATATGCCTTAAAAAGTAGTGAGCAAAACAAAATAACAAATGCTTTTAACTTCCTTTAATTTTCATGTAAGAATGGAAAAAAGGGATAAGAAATAGCAAACTCTGTTTTTTTTAGCCTAAAAGTATTAGATCATAGCCAGAAATGCCCCTTGGGCATAATTCCAAATTGTTCTCCAAGGGGATTATAGACTTTGGAGAATAGTCATGAGGAAATGGGAATTTACTACCATTGCGGTCCTTTAGAACTTAAGCTCCTTGAGGGCAGAGACTGTCTTTTTCCTTGTTTTGTATCCCCTACATATAGCAAAATGCCTTGCACTAGTACACATTTAATAAATGCTTGCTAGATGAATAAATGACCTCAGCAGCTGTCAACTCTAATCCATACCTGAAAGAACAATCACCTCTACAACATTCCCAACAAGTAATTGTCTACCCTTTGATGGAAGAGCTGTAATGATAGAGAACTCATAACTTCCTGAAGAGCAGCTTGGAAATTATAAACTCTTTGATGGCTGGGATGGTTTTTCTCTTTGCTTCCTTCCTTCCTTCCTTCCTTCCTTCCTTCCTTCCTTCCTTCCTTCCTTCCTTCCTTCCTTCCTTCCTTCCTTCCTTCCTTCCTTCCTTCCTTCCTTCCTCCCTTCCTTCCTTCCTTCCTTCCTTCTTTCCTTCCTTTCTTCCTTCCTTCTTCCTTCCTTCCTTTCTTCCTTCTTCCTTCCTTTCTTCCTTCCTTCCTTCCTTTTCTGCTTCTTTTCTTCTCTCTCTCCCATCCTTCCTTCTCTCCCTTCCTTTATTCCCTTTTTCCTCTTCTTCCTTACTTTTTTTCTAGCAT
Source organism: Pseudocheirus occidentalis (assembly GCA_028646575.1). Taxonomy (NCBI): domain Eukaryota; kingdom Metazoa; phylum Chordata; class Mammalia; order Diprotodontia; family Pseudocheiridae; genus Pseudocheirus; species Pseudocheirus occidentalis. Next base: position 69,946,151 of record CM053595.1, on the reverse strand, counting down.
ATAGCATAGTGCCTTGAATTAGATTAGGAAATATTTTCTTAAATTAGTCCTAAATCTACCTCTTTTCAACTTTCACCCTCTGTGTCTAGTCCTGCCCTCTCAAATGCAGCACAATAATCCTAATCCTTCTTCTCCAAGACAGATCAGATACTTGATGGGAGCTGTCCTGACCTCCATACATCTGCTTTTCTGCACAATAAACATTCCCAGGTCCTTCAGGTAATCCTCACCTGAACATGGCATAATAGAAAAAGTTCTACTACTTGGATTCTGTCTACCTAGACTTCATTTCCAACTCTATTTCTAACTAACTGTGTGATCATGAGAAACTCACTCCCTTCCTCTATGTCTCAGTTTCTACAACTGTAAAATGAGAGAGTTGGACAAGAAGATTGCTAAGTTCCCTTCCAGTTCTAAATCTGTGATCTCATAGCATGAGGGAGTTGTGATTTTCTTTGGCACAGGTAGTTCTAATATAAAGAAAAATCACAAATTATTTGATATATTCAAATATGTGTGTATATGTATATGTGCGGATGTATATCTATATCCCCCTTGAACCTCACAGAGTACTCTGCTTCTCTCTAATGGATTTATCAGGGATGGCTAGGTGTTGTAGTGAATAGAGCACTGGCCCTGTAGTCAGGAGGACCTGAGTTCAAATCTAACCTCATACACTTGACACTTACTATCTGTGAGACCTTGGGCAAGTCATTTAACCCCAATTGCCCTGCCCTTCCCCCTCCAAAAAGAGGAGGGGAAAAGATTTATCATATGTTATGCATTATAGTTGTGTCATGTGCTCAAACTCCATAAAGGCATGCATTTCTCCTTCTGATTAGTCAGGGCTTTGAACATAATAGCCACTTTAGTGTTTGATGAATGAATGAATGAATGAATGAACGAATGAATGAATGAACGAATGAATGAATGAAACATGGGTCACAAATAACCTTCTCACTGCACAGCTCTGTTGACAAGATTTAAAACTAATTACAGACTGTCTCATGCTGTTATTTTACTATTTTCTATGATGAGTCATCTCTCCAGCACAACTGTGAGCTCCTGAAGAGTGGACACAATGTCTCATACTTTGTTTTACATCTCATAGTTTCTAACACTCTGCTGGACACATTTAACATGTGTTTGAAAACATTAATGTATCTAGTTGATAAGAAACAAAGAAATAGCCCTATCAGTTCTTGTGTGTTCTAGGCAGAGAATCACATCTAGGCTCCATAGCCAGATCCTATTCTCCAGCAGAGCCAGTGACTATGATTTATTTCAGGAGCTGATTAATGGCCTCTCCTGTGCTAATCCTGGCCTATTTCCTTCAGAGGTGTGTGACCCCCAGATGGGCCAGGAACTGGCTTGGAGGTGCTTTACTTGGCAGGGCTACCATATGAGCTACCTATTGATTTCCCCAGTCATTTTTCAGAAAATAGCCCCTCCTGTATGTCACGGCCATAGCAGATCACAAATTGAACTGCAGTTGAATTGACGCAAGGTTGATTAAAACTCACTGTAATTATGGGCTTGAGGCTACTCTGGCCATACAAATCAATGCTAGCAATAACTGATAGAGAGCAGGAGAAGAGCTCAGAGTGTGTGACAGCTGTAGAATGGGACTGGGGGAGGGACCGCTTCCTGCCCACACACAAGGACCCTGCACCAGAGATCAATGTCAGCTACATGAGCAGGATATCAAGTGAGAGAAAACACAAACAGAGCCCACCACATCTTCAGATGCACCCCCACACGTCTTTCCCCTGATATTATTTGCAGATTCTACTATCAAGAACATGATCTATACCAGCTGGGTTATATGAACAAGCACAGAAACACCAACAACTAACTTTTCTGTAGTGCCTTAAGGCTTACAAATCACTTTTTATAATATTTCATATGATCCAGACCTGAAAAAAAATTTTAGATTATTTAATCCAATCGTTTTTTTTTTCAGATGAAGAAAGTGAGATCTAGAGAGGCTAGGGGACTCTTTTTTCCAAAGTCACAGTGGTAGCAAGCATAACTGGGAGTCAATCCCAGGGCCTCTGACTTGGAAAATTCTTGCTTTTTTCCACTAACATGAAATAGATAATAAAAGTGGTATTAGATTCATTTTAGAGATGGGGGAAACTTTAGTAACCAGATATGAAGTAACTTGTCCATGTAACTTGCACAGGTAGAAAAGTTCAGAGCTGGAATTTAAAGAATCACACAGTTATAGAATTCTGGTGTTAGAGGGTACCCAAGTGGTACCTTTTCTAATCTATTATAATCTTTTCTAATTTATATCTACAAAGGCATCCCCACAAGAGCATATTGGATGGGGGTCTTTAATCCTTCCCTTGAAGATCCCTAGTTAGATGATATTTGTTTTTTAATAGCTCTATCAGTACATTTTTCTTGAGATACAAGTTATATTTTCTTCCTTGTCTCTTCCACCTGTTCCTCCCGGCCCTACCCTGTGGGGAGAAACAGAAACAAATGAAATGCCTCTTTTACATACAGCTGCACTTCAGACACTTGAAATCCACTAAAACTCCTAGAGCCCTTTCTGACAAACTGCTATTTAACATGCCTCCCCTATTTTGTACATGGAAAATTATTTTTTGGATCCAAATGTAAACCTTGACATATTTTCCCACTGAATTTAATCTTCCTGTGTTCAGCCTGATGTTCTAGCCTGTCAATATTTTTTTGGATCTTGCCTCTGCCATCCTGTCAGCTAACTATCCTTCCCAGCTTGGTGTCATCTACACATTTTATAAGCATGTCATCTTTGTCTTTATCCAAGTAATTTCACTAATAAAAATGATGAACAGTACCGGGCCACATACCAATCCCTAGAGCACTGCCAAGTTGAAATTGAACCTCTAATAACTTTTTTATTTTGATTATTTATTTTGATTATTTAATTATTTAATTTGATTATTTATTTTTATTTTGATTATTTAACTCCCTTTGAATCCAATTACAGCTTTTCATCTTTTCCACAAGAATGGAGGATAGATGATATCGATTGGATATAGGATTTCATTAGTAAGAGACTTTCCAGGTGAAGAGATTCCCTTTACCAATGCAGGTTAGCACCTTCTCATCAACTTAGATTCAGAGACTTCCCTGGAGCTCTGAAAGGTTAAGTAAATTCTCCCATGGTCACATTGTCAGTAAGTGTCAGAGGTGAGCTTAAACTTAGGTCCTCTGGGCTCTGAGCCCTAGCATTCATCACATCCCCCAGTCTCTATTTCACAAAAAGAGAAAAACAATTGATAAATATATAAGTGCCTACTATGTGCTAGGCACTGTGCTAATCAAATCCAGGTCCACTTATTCCAACCTAAGCACTCTTTGTATTAAATCAAGCTGCCCATAATTCATTTATCCTAGAATTGTGTCTCTGCTAGAGTCATCAAAGGGACAGGGTAGTTATGTTCCTTAATGTCAACATGAAAGGTTAGGACTTTCCCTGAATCATCCATTATGAAGCTGTCATCTAGGAAATTATTGGAATATTCTGGGATTCTGCATTATAAATTAAGAGACCACAGTGTTGTTAAGAGGAAAGTGCAATGAATGTTGAATCAGAAGATCTGCATTCAAAGTCTAGATCTTCCCATTTCTCCCTGTGTGACCTTGGGTAAGTCATTTCCTCTCTTTAGGGTTCCATTTAGGGTTCCATCTGTAAAATAAGACAATATAGTGCCAGCTCTGATTCTGTGTTCTTGTAGGCCCTTTGTTTACTCTTCTCTGTGAGAAGTTGTCTGGCCTTTTATCTGTCTCTAACTCTGCCTTCTTATCTAAAGAGGAGAACCCTGTAGGATTATAAATACAATAGCAAAATGTTGGGTTTTAGTCTTGATGTCTTGTAAGATTTTATGAACAAAACTATGTCAGCCACCTTCATGCTCTTAGTCACTTATCTTACTTTTCATCTTTTGTCTTTCCACAGTGCCTCATCCTTATGGCAAACAGATCTTTTCCATCCCCATCAGGAACTTGAGTGAGGTCCCAATTTCTCCCAAGTCCCTGTGAGTTGATCAGCTATAGACAGGAACATCCTCTCCATTTGAACTTGGATAGAATCGGCATGTTGTAATAGACAGAGCAGTAAGAGGCTAAGAGACTGCCTGGGCTCCAGTGCTAACTTTTCCACTAGGTAGATGATGCTTTGTGGCACTGGTCAAGTCTCTTCTTCTTTCTGGGCCTTCCTTTCCGCAACCTTGTAATGCTCATTTATATGACTAAGCTCTCAGGGAATCGTGAAACCCCTCATAAAAATGCTGCTCTAACAAGCAGGTAATACCAGATTTCTGCCCCAAACATCAAGGGTACAATGATTGTTCACAATAAAGTTTGCTATTCACCCCAGTCAAGTCAATTAACGAATCAACATAAATCTTATTGTTTAAAAAAAAAAAGAGTTCTCTCAGAAAACAATCACTTCCTTTGCTCAGAAGTCTGATCGCCACTGAGGAAACTCCTGATTTTCCTCCCCAGTCATATTTGTTTCTCAGATGCTGGACCCTCATCCCTTTTGTATACTTTCTGTTCATCAAGTTCCCACCTTCCCTTCCCTCTTCCGCCATCCACTACTCTGAAGTTTAAGTTTCTATTCTAGTCCCTTTTTTGGCTGCTGAGTCTTTTTCCTAAGTGGCCAGTTCTTAGAAAGTCAGGCTAGGCTTTTCTGCTTGTAGCCTCCACAGGGATCCCTCACCAGTTTATTCAGGCCAAAGGAAAAGTTGCTGAGGTTTTCCCCATCATTATTGTTGCTATCATTGTTTCTTCTCTTCTAATTTCCTTTTCCTGTGTGGAGCAGCTGGCCTTCATGCTTGCCTCTTCATCCTGGGTGGGGGGAGGGGGGGAGAAAGAAGCTGTTCTTTACAAATGTTACACTCAAAGCAATTTGCATCCCATAATTAATGAACATTAAAATGCACAATTAGAAACAGAAACAAATGGCTGTGCAATGATTAAAAATCAGGTTATGAAAGAAGAAAGCAAACTCAGAAGGAAGAGAGAGGATGGACAGAGACCAAAGCTAAGCTGAAATATTGTGGCACTCCTTCTCCACACAAGGGCTGCCTATGATGTTCCCCAAGAAACATGTGTTCCTTCTCTGTCTTAAATCATAGTCTGTTAACTTGAAAGAAGACTTACCAAACCCTTTGCTTTGGCTCTTGATGCTCAGGTCTGTACTACTCCTGTCAAGTTTCCTGTGTGACTGTGGGAATACAAAGTTATTTCTCTGTTCTTCCATTTCTCTGTAAAAAGTATGGTTTGGAATAGACAAGGGATTCTTGGTATTTTTCTTTTTTTGGTCATAGTCCCCTTTGGAAGTTTTGCGAAGCCTATAGACTCCCTAAAAAAATAATATTTTCAAGTGCATAAAGTACATAAGCTTACAAAGGAAAACAATTATATTGAGGAACAGCTATTTTTTTTTTGCTTTCAAGTACATGGATCCAAATTTAAATATTGAACTAGATGATTTCTGAGATGGTTGCTTCCCTGTGTAACATTCTATGTTTTAAGGCCTCTTCAAGCACCAATATTCTGTGCTTTATCTATCAATGCACTAAAGTCTCATCACATTCTAATATTTTATGTTCTGAGGTCTCTTCCAGCTCTAATATTCTATAGGCCTAGGTCATCAACCAAAATAAAATTAAGGAAATCAGTGTGGGAGTGGGGGAGGAAAGTTCATTGCCTAGCTGATAAAAGTCATTTGCCTGATCCTAGGTCTGAGATACTCCCCATTGCTTGATAAAAAGGCAGCAGGACTATTTCCAGGTTTTTATCTCTGAGTGACCCAAGTCAGGCAGAATGTGCCTTTAGCCACACACTAATGGCCCACTGGCCAGGCATCCATCAAGCCCTGGTGGCTTCTGTCCAGAGATGAGCCCTACAGGAGCAAGAGATCTCCTGAACTTTTATTAATATGTATGGCATTTCACTCACATAGAAAATTGATTTTCTTTTTTAAGCACCAAATGTAGCAGTTTTATAACCTTTCTTCAGCTTGACAGAGACCATTTATAACCTGCCTTCACCAGCACCTGTGTCGGCTCTAGTCAAAATCATCCTCAGGAACTCTATAATGCATTTTTAATTGTGAGCTGTTTGACTACGCAATTTATTTTCCAAAAGGATTGACCTTTTTTGTTTGGGCTTTTTTTTTTGGTTGTTCAAGGACTGGTGGAAAGGGGGAGTAAATACCAGGAGTGAGGCAGAAAAGAAAAGCAGTATGAAAGAGCATCTAAATTTGGGAACTGTCATGGTGGATCAGGATGGTCTGGCTATGGGTTTTAATATTCGTGGAAAAACCAATACCTAATCTCCTCTTAGAAAGCAGGGGAGCATCAGGTTACATTCCATCTGTCCAAAATATAAAGGATAGGTTAACTTATAAAATTAAATGAAATAAATAATCCCCATATGCATAAATCTTGAAGGGATATGAGGTTATATAGTTCAAGGTTCCCTTGCCCCCACCCCACCTTAAGCGTGAATTCATTCAATAACATCCCTGACAAAGTGGATCATCCTGTTACTCTGAACATCCCTGAAATCACAAAAAACTCACTACCTCCTGAGACCGTCCAATTCACTGATGGATAGCTATGTTTCATAGTAATTATTTGTATTGAGCAAAAATCTACCTTCTTGTGACTTAAAACTTTAAGTTTCAGTTTTTGCCTTTTAATTTAATCTTCCTCAGGGTGGCTAGGTGATACAGTGAATAGAGCATTGGCCCTGGAGTCAGGAGGATCTGAGTTCAAATATGGCCTCAGACACTTAACACAAAAACCAGCCATGTGACCTTAGGCAAGTCATTTAACCCCAACTGCCCTCCAAAAGGGGGGGAATTTAATTTTCCTCCTCATGGCCTTTCAGATATTTTAAGATTTTTTTTTGTTTTTGCATATTTAAAAATCTTCTGTTCATTTTTTTGGAGCAGAATGGTCTATTGGGGTCGATTCTTTTCTTTTCCCCCTCTCAGCATCAACAGATATTTAAATGATGTCTACTATGAAGGATGGTATCTACCCCCAACATGATAGGTGGGAAGACAAATTATATACCCTTAAAAAAAACTAACCATTTAGACATTTTATGCAAAGATCCCAGCAAATGGCTTATGTCTTACACAACATGAGCTGTGGAAGTTTTGAAGTGGGAAAAGTCACTGCCAGTCATGGCAGTCAGGGAAAGCTTCACTGAAGAGGCAGGATTTGAACTGAATGATGTTTCTTGAATTGCTTAGAATGCATACTTTGCATTTGTGAAAATGATAGTTTCTTCACATTTAAAACAATGTATCTTTCATTCCTCATGCCCTATACATGTGAAAGGGGTGACTTGTTGGTAGAGGATAGATACGCCAACTATAAGAAAAATGTAAATTTCACGTGCTCTTGTTGCTTCACTATATTCTTTGATTTTTTTTTTATACTGTTGTCTAGGAATAAGTAGGTTCTGAGCCTCCCTCCACCCCTTTCATTTTCCAGGTTGTAGGAGGCAGTTCATACATGACTGTCCTTCCAGAGCAAAGAATGAATGGTGTGCTGAATTTACCACTTAATAAATATGTTAATTTGGACAGGTCATTTCTTGTCTCTACACCTGTTTCCTCATTTAAAATGATGCAACCCGTATCTTCATTAATTTATATTAATGGTCCCACTTGCCTGAAATACACATCCACCTAAGCTCTGCCCTTTAAATCCCTTGTGTCTTTAAAACTCTTCTCAAGAAATATGAAGCTTTTCTTTTTCCATCCTGTAGTTAGTGCCTTGTATTCAAAAAAGTGCCTTGTATTTATTTTGTATATGCTTTTTTATGTACAAACTGTCTCCCTCAATAGAATGTAAGATGTTTGAGGGCAGAGACTATTTTATTTTTGTCATTTTAGCCCTAGTAGTTCCTGGCACATAATAGGTGCTTAATATATTCTAGTTTGATGAGTTGATTGGGTGACTCATTAGGTGATACCTAAGGTTTCTCCTAATTTAAATGTTCTACATCCTGAAGATATGAGAAATTCTGATACTCTTGTGGTATAATGTTTTATTTTCCAAAGTTCCTTCTGATTCTATGGTTTCTATACTAATACTCTGTGCTTTTTGGTTTCTCCTATTTATAATACTCAGTGAAGTTATGAAGGGGATACCCTTTTATGTCCCAGTCTTCAGTATTCTTTTTCTTCTTGCAGTGCCCAGAAGAGCTAAGACCAATGAAAGATGGTACTGGCTGCTATGACTACTCCAAAGGGATTGATTGTTCAGATGGTTTCAATGGCGGTTGTGAACAGCTATGTCTCCAGCAGACGCTACCTCTGCCCTATGATGCCTCTTCCAGCACCATCTTCATGTTTTGTGGGTGAGTGTTTTTGCCAAGAGGCAGTAATCTCCATTATTGCTACAAGATAATCTATTTTCTGCACAGCTGTCAAATTTATAATCTTAGAGCACAGTTCTGATCAAGTTACTCCCTTATTCAAAAAACTTTAGTGACTGCTGTTGCCTTTAGGATAAAATAAAAACTCCTCTAATTGTCTCCTGAAGTCCTTCACTCTAAATCCAACTGATTTGTCTAGATAGAGTTCACATTATTTTCCCTTATATTCTGTATTCCAACCATGTTGGCCTAAAAGATGTTCCTCTTACATGACATTCCATATTCCATTCTTTTACCTTTGAACAGGCTATATCACATTCCTGGAATGCTCTCTCCTCATCTCTATTGATTAGAATACATAGCTCCCTTCAAAGCTCCATTGAAGTGCTACATATCATATGCATACTTTTCTTTTAGCATTTGTTGGTACATCTTCCTTCCTACACTGTCCTTGTGTCCCTTGTATATTCTACAAAATCTAACATATAGTAGGGTCCTTATAAATACTTGTTATATTGAAATGATGTGACTTACAAAGGGGGATGATTTTCATTCTTTAAAAATGATTAGCAGAAACACAATTACTTAGAACATTTATTTAGCTATGTTTTTTCCCCCTTTATTGGACATTTAGACCGAAGTAGCAAATCTTAAAATAATCCAATTCAGTTTAACGATTATTTATTAAATGTTTTAGACACTACAATACAAAGATAAAAATGCAAGCACTTGCCTTTAGGCAGTACAATTGGCCTAATTTGAAAGAATGGCAGCTAGATGGCACAGTGGATAAACTGCTGGGCCTGGAGTCAGGAAGACCTGAGTTCAAATGTGACCTCAGCTACTAACTGGCTGTGTGACACTGGGAAAGTCCTTCAACTCTGTTTGCCTCATCTGTTCCTCATCTGTAAAATGATCTAGAGAAGGAAAGAGCAAACCACTTCAGTATCTTTGCCAAAAAAAAAAAAACAACACAAAGGGCTCATGAAGAGTCAGACATGACAAAACCAACTGAATAACAATAGATTTGAAAGAACTTTGAAATTCATAGGCAGGTCCATAGGATCATGGTTCTAGAGCAGTGGTTCTCAACCTTCTTAATGCTGCGACCCTTTAATACAGTTCCTCACGTTGTGGTGACCCCCCAACCATAAAATTTTTGTTGCTACTTCATAACTGTAATTTGGCTACTGTTATTAATCTATCTAATATGCAGGATGTATTTTCATTATTACAAAATGAACATAACCCACAGGTTGAGAACCGCTGCTCTAAAGTCTGAAGGTTCCTTAAAAGTCAGCTTTTCAAGTTCTTCATTTTACAGATGGGGAAACTGAGGCCACGAAGGTCACAAAACTTCCTCAAGTCACAGAGATAATGATAATCAGAATTAAACTAGAATTCAGTTATTCTTGTTCAGAGCCATTGTACTTGCTACTGTACCATGACAAGTCATAAGATTTCAGTTCAAATCCCGGCTGTGCCATTTATACCATGTGTGAATTTAGTCTTACTATTATTCAATTCAATTAAAGAAGCTTTTACGTGCATAGCATGTTCAAAGCACTGTGATGGGGATATGAAGCCTGAAATGAAACAGACCCTTCCCTCGTTGCCTTCCACTGAAGAGAAACAATATGTACACATATAAGTAAATGGGAGCTATTTACAGAATTCTGAGGATGGAGTTTTAAAGAAGAGGGCGCTAACATTTGGAGAGCTCAATAGGGATGAAGTAGGGAGCTAGATTGAATATATCTGTAAGATACTCTCTACCCCTAAGCTTTATCATCCTAGGGAGCGTATAGCATAGCACATACACAGAAATAAAGAGACAAAAAACATTAAATGCATAGTAAATGTCTGACAGAATGGAAAGAAAAATGAGGGAAAGAAGAGATTGCTTCTAGCTCTCTAGCTGGGGTGGGGAAGGGTATGGACAATTTCTGAGGAGAATATTACCAATTGCAATGATTTATTTTTGTAATATTTTAAGAATTACATGGTGGGGGGGAGGAGTCAAGATGGTAGCACAGAAGCAGGAGAATTCCTGCTCCTGCCATGGTGGCTCCCTCTATAACCACCTCAAGAACCTATAAAATATGACTCTAAACAAATTTTAGCGCTCTAGAACTCATAAAATGACAGAGAAACAAAGCCCCTGCTGAAGGCAGCAAGGCAGATGGACAGAAAGGACTCATTCTGGAGCTCTGGGAGCAGAGCCCACCCCATGTGGTTTTAGCCCCAGGCCATTCAGGAGAAGAACTGACTGGAGCTTTCAAGAGAGCAGATCACCAGCAGCTGTGGTGGTTCCTAGAATTACCAACCCATAAGAGCCAAGGACAAAGGGAAAAGGTCAGTGGAACTAGGCTAAATTTTGGGGAGAGGGTTTGGCTGACTGTCTCCACAGCTAGAAGCAGTCTGAAGCTGTAGCCCTGCAGCCACCTCCACATGGCTGCTTCAGAGATCATGGCCTGCAGATTGCAGGGGGGTCAAGTGATCATTCAGAGGCTAAGTACTCTTGCCTTGATCTGCCTGGATTGGGATTGCAGTCTTGGGTAGTGGACCTGAGGTACATTTTCAGTGAGTGAAAGCTGGAGTGGAGGGGCGGAGCCAAGATGGCAGCATAGAAGCAGCAAAGCTCCTCAGCTCCCACAGAGCCACCCTAAATACCCGCAAAATATGATTCTAAACAAATTCTTAGGCTCCCATACTCACAAAAATACAAAAAACACATCTCTCGCTGAAGGCAGCTCAGCAGGAGGGGCTCAACGTGGCAGACCGGGAGCCAAAGCCAGCCTAGTCCAAAACAGAAACCTCAGCCAGGCCCCATGGCTGAGGTTCCCAAGCCGCAGCATGAGTCTAACCCGGGGAGCAGATCTACAGCACCTGGAGCGATCTCCACATCTATCAAGTCAGGAACAATAAGGAGTAGAGAAAGGTCAGTGAAAGTGACTCTTTCAAGCTAATTTTGGGGGAGGAAAAGCAGTCTGACCAATCTGCCCCCAGGGCAAGGAAGCAGTGGGGGGAAGGGTAGGATCTGCTGTAACCAGCAACTGCCCCCACTGGGCTGTTTCAGAGCTCCTGGCCTTTGGATCCCGCAGGGAGGCTGAGTAGATTGATCAGGGCAAAGGGCTCTTCACTGAGTGGCCTAGATCTGGATTGTGGTCTTGGGTAGTGGTCCTGGGGTGCACTTTCAGCAAGCCAAAGCTGG